>CM070013.1:40074805-40407305 GCA_036247105.1 Cirrhinus mrigala
GTGCCTGAGATGAAATAATGTGGTGAATCAGATGGCAGCAATGACACTGGTTATGCTACATGTGTTAGATGCTACTCACCTTGATGCAGCAACTATTGATGCGTTTAGTCCTCCAAAGCAAGAGAAGGCAACAGCGACTGGTATTGTCCAATTAAAATACCCAAATACCTGGTCTGCAAATGTCTGTGAAGAAATTCAGTAGAATAGCTAAACTATTAAAGCTTGTACCAACTCTCTTTTCTTTTTTTAAATGTACACTGCTGTTCAAAATGTTTTTTTTTTTTTTGTTTTTTGGGTTTTTCTTTGAAAGAATGAACGAAATTAATACTTTTATTCAGCAAGGATGCATTTAATTGATCAGTAAAAATATTTATAATTTTACAATTATATTTTTAGTAAATGCTATCTTTTAAACTTCCTATTCATAAGACTGAAAAATATTATGGTTTCCACAAAAATATTAAGCAAAATATTGCAATGATTTCTTCAGAAGACAGGAATAAGGGCTGCTGATCATTCGTCTTTGGAATACACAGGAATAAATTATATTTTTAAAAAATTATTAAAAATTAAACTTTTAAATTGTAATAATATTTCACAATATTTGTGTTCTTACTGTATTTGAGCAGCCTTGGTGAGTATAAAAGACTTCTTTCAAAAACCTTACAGAAACCTAAAACATCTAACTTTTGAACAGTAGTGTGTTATTGCATTGCTCTTTTAAAAATTGACAAAAACTAATTCAAACAACCACCAAAGATAAATACTCACCACAGCCACGGCGTCACTGTCCAGGATAGCAGGAATGGGCAGGATTGTATAGTAAGCCAAATTAGTAAGAATGTAGATGACTGTGACAATGGGCATGGAGATTGCAATGGCCAGTGGGAGATTTCTGCAAAAAAAGATGACCACCAGAGGGCAGCAGAATGCATTATCATGCATACAATACCTTGCCTGGCCTGCTCTTAGAGCAACACTTTGCCTAATGCTGACAAATGTGTTTCACATGTCCACTGATTTCTACCCACAGGCCCAAATGGAGAAGTGCTTTCATGGTTTGTGGGTAGGAAGGTTAAAGGAGAGCTCTGGTCATATGACGAACCTGAGCAGCCCACAAAACGGCATGTGATCCAATCACATGTTTGCTGTGTACGATTAGACAGTTCACGAATCACGTAAGATTAAGGCCTTTAAATAGATAGATAGGTACAGTTGAGGTCAAAAGTTTTCATCCCCCTGTGATTTTGAGATCCATCTTGTCACACTGAGGACAACTGAGGGACTCCAGAAGGAAAACGATGCATTAAGAGCCGGGGGGTGAAAACTTTTTGAATTTGAAGATCAAGGTGAATTTAACTTATTTTGTATTCTGGGGAACATGTAACAAACTTCTGTAGCCTCTGAAGGGAAGTACTAAATAAAAAAATATTTAGGCAAAATAAGAAAAACACATCCCCATTCTGTTCAAGTCAAGTCAAGTCAAGTCACCTTTATTTATATACCGCCTTTAACAATACAGAATTGTGACAAGGCGGCTGTACAGTATTAAATAGGAAACAGTACATCAACAATGCCAAAGGCATCAGTAAACACTCACATTTTAGGTAAAGGTAGTTAATCAAAAACAATAAAATAAAATGGAATATTGTGTTAAGAGAAAGTTCAAAAGTTTTCACCCCCTGGCTCTTAATGCATAGTTTTTCTTTCTGGAGCATCAGTGAGCGTTTGAAACTTATGTAATAGTTGCATATGAATCCCTCAGTTGTCCTCAGTGCAAAAAGATGGATCTCAAAATCATACAGTCATTGTTGGAAAGGGTTAAAATACTCAAAAATGCTAGAAAACCAAAGAATTTGTGGGACCTGAAAGATTTTTCTGAAGGTAGTTTAACTGTTTGGGACAAACAAGGGACTCAAGAACAACTATCACTAAACAAACAAAAAACAGCTGTGGATGATTCAAGTAACAACACAGTATTAAGTATCAAGGGGATGTAAACTTTTGAACGGGGTCATTTTTATAAATTCAACTATTATTTTATCTTGTGGACTGCATGTAAACATCTTTTATGTGAAATATCTTATTCAGATCAGTACTAAGTAAACAATAACATGCATATTGTATGATCCCTCTTATTGTGGTAAAATAAAATTTTTAATGATTCTGAAAGGGGGATGTAAACTTTTGACCTCAACTATAGATAGATAGATAGATAAGTATTTAATTTATAGATAAATTACCTCTCAGGATTTTTGATCTCCTCTGTGACAAAGTTGAGCGTGTCCCATCCAGAGTAGGAGAAGAGAGCAGAATATAACGCCAGTGCCACAGCACCTGGATCCTGAGATGAACCTGTGAACAACCCTTCAAAATTCTGTGTGTAACCTAGACCACAAACACAGATAGACCAGCATAATCAGATTATATTATATATGCAGATATAAAGTTAAGAACCTTACAGGTGTAAAAAGTCTCCTGTAGTGTCTTTACCCTGGAATATCTTGACCAGCCCAGTGATGATGACAGCAATGAGGGCGATGACCTTCGCGTAGGTGAAGAAGTCCTGAACGCGTGTCCCATACTTCACATAGGCACAGTTCACAAAGGTCAGCAAGCCTACAGAACAAACACAGGTTAAGATGAAACACTTTTTTAATATTTTGTAATCTATCCTAGTGTTTTTGTTCTCAAGGTGGATATCTGATAAAAAAATACAAATATAGTCTGCTTAAAAAATAGTCCACCCAGAAATGTCATAATTTACTCACCCTCATGTCATATTTTAAAGAATGTTGATTACCAATCTTGATTCCCATTGACTTCCATTGCATTTTTTTGTCCATGGAATACAATGGGAACCAAAATGGTTTAGTTACCAACATTCTTTTTAACATTCAAATGATGACAGAATGTTAATTTTTGGGTGGACTATCCCTTTAAGAATCCACATGGGTGTTCTTGTGAGTCTAGTCACAACATCACAGCAATAACATGAAATCGATACGGTCTTCCCCTGTTTTCCAAGAGGATCAATGATCTTCAGGGGTCAGTTTGTTCTGACCCTGGAATGTCTTGATTTGTGTGAGAGGATCAGACAAAAGGAGCGTGTGAGCGTGTGTGTGTGATCATGTGTGTGTCTTTTGTAAGGTAGTCTTCCTGGCTTGAGGAAGCAGGGCTGCTGACCCTAGCACTCCTGCTGGTTGTTTTGCAAGGAATGAAATAGCTTAGGGCAGCACTAAAGTTTGCGTGCGTGAGCGGGGCATTTTTTTTCTGTCGTACACAAAATCCAGCTGTAAGCACCTGTGCTTTGCTACTGCATTCCAGGAGGGTACAAAACCAACCATGTATTGCTTTGTATTGCAAACATTAATATTTGTATTGGTGCATTTATACAGGAGAATAATCAGTGGAAAGTGAACTGAAATTGAGAGTCAGAGTGGGCAGTTTGTGTTAAGTAGCCTTGACACCAAATGAGGAACTTACAATGTGTCACATGACTTACTAACACTTACAAGATACAGTCACTGTCAGACCCATTAACAACTGGAAAAAAAAACTTCATTATGTTACATTTCCCTGTCACATTTCCAAAAAAATGTTTTCTAATCTTGCGCTGACTTCATCTTATCTGTTATGGCTGCTATCAATGTTGCCTCAAGTTCATAAACTGCTCGCACACCCATTTTTAATCTACATTCTTTCTGCTTAAGGAGGGCAAGTAGTACACAGGCAGATATGGGTCTCATTTCTGCATGCTTATGTCATCTTTTAAAATGATAAACAATGATAATGAAAAATTAACGTTATTGACTTTCACTGTGTAGAAACGATATCTAATTATGTTTCGTGTGGTTAGAACAACACAAGTAATTGATGACAAAATGCTCATTTTTGAGGCAAACCATTTTTTTTTTTTTGCAGAATATGTATGTTATAACGTGATTATGTTTTATTTTAGATAGGCGTGTAAATACTAAGCATGCTTAAAGAGTTTAAGTTAACCTAAAATTAACAATCTTTCATCATTTACTCACTCCCATATCATTCCATATCCAAACCTGTTTGATATTCTATCTTTCTGTGGAAGATAAAAGAAAATAATTTAAGAAATGTCTAATTTCTTTTACAGTGGAAAACAGCTATCGTTCTCCTTCTCAATGTACTTTTGGCTCTGTTCCATACTGAGCTGTCATTAGCTATTAGTCACAAGGGCAAGACTGTTAATCAGGAGGACTTTACCTTCCAGAAATCAGCATGTTCTTGGTATTGCTTCTTATCTTTCAATGAAGTGTGCATGCGTGTGTTGCAATCAGATTATATTAATTACTTAAATTGTGGGTATAATATGTTTACACAGATTTTATGGACGCCAAACATTTTTTTTAGTCACGAAAAGTCAGTTTTTGTAGGCACAAAATATGTTCATCTATGGCTGAGTATCTCAAATATTGCACATTTTAAATGTCTCTTTTGTGACACACCTATTTCAGGTCATGGAGTTGCTTTTAATTATCTGATGACCTAATGAGCTGATGGGGAAACCTGAATGCAGGACCAGGGTTGAGGACCACTGACCTAGATTATGTGGAGTGTGAAACAAATCTTAGATTTCAAAATTCTGGAGCATTTCAAGAACTGCCAGTTCAACTGTATTTTTTTTTTTGCATCAGTTTGCACTTTTTGTGGTGTCTGTGCTGAGTGAGACGAATCACGTGAATGTAACCCAACATCAGCAGCGCTCGTCTGACGCATTCTCTTCTTCCCTTTTTCACTCAACACCACATACTGGCAGGCTTTCATTATTTCTCATAACGTCATCATTTCTTTCTTCTCCCCTTACAAAAAAGTATTGTAATGGTATCAGATGATAATACCATAAAGGGCTTATTTATTTGGTTTGTAAGTCATTTGAACTCAAAATATTTCTCATGATGTTTTATGCCACTTCATGCACTCTGTCTGCGTTTAATGTAGCTTTGTGTTTATGTTTCTGTGTGTTTTCAACACTGCTACCACTTCCTGCTGCCAGTTCTTTCACTGTTCACGCACTCTTTCAAAGTGCTACCAACTTCACTAACAAACGTTCAATGAACTTTGAATTGAAGAGCTAATTAAACCCAAAAATTTTACTTCTGTCATCATTTACACACCCTCATGTTATTTCAAACATTTTTTTTCCTGTAGAATGCAACAGGAGAAATGTAGAAAAATGGCCTCTCTTTGACATAAAAAAGACTGGCATAAAACCACCAGAAAAATATCACAAACATAGTCCACATGACTACTCACGTACTCATGTACTCACCCCATTCTCATCCAAGATGTTCATGCCTTTCTTTCTTCAGTCGTAAAGAAATTATGGTTTTTGAGCAAAATATATCAGGAATTATCCCTATATAGTGGCCTTCAGTGGTGCTCGTGAGTTTGAACGTCCAAAATCCAGTTTTAATGCAGCTTTAGAGGGCTCTAAACGATCGTGCTCGTCTTGTCTAGCTCTACGATGCACATGTGTGCTCTGTGTAATCCGGGTCAATACAGTTAAGGTAGGTCGGAAAACTCCCATGTCAGTGGGGTCCACGTCAACAAGATGAGCCCCAGAGACGGACCTAGATGGCCATCGGCGCAGGACCACAGGAACCAGATGAGTCCTCTGCAATCTGGCTTTGCTGCAACGTGGAACTTTTGCATTATTGACACACTATTGTCCTGTTTAAAACTGTAAAGTTGCTTTGATTAAAGTTGCTTCTGTTTTGTTAAAAAAAACACTGTATAAATAAACGTGATTGATTGATTGATTTCTCCTCCAACTTTAAAATCGTCCTACATTGCTGTGTTACCTTTTTTGTAAAGGGCGTTTGACCTTCTTTGCATGTTCACTTTGTAAACACTGGGTCGGTATTTCTGCAGCGATGTAGGATGATTTTGAATTTGGAGGAGAAAATGAGATTGGAGTTTTTCTGCATACCCTAACTGTATTGACCCGGATTACACAGAGTACGCATGTGCATGAGAGAGCTAGACAAGACGAGCATTTAAGGTTAAAAAGTATATATATATATATATATAAATAGATTTTTTTTAGAAAATGACTGATAGTTTCGCTAGGAACCTAAGACCTTTGTTCCTTGGCTGGGATCATTTAGAGCCCTTTGAAGCTGCACTGAAACATTTTGGACATTCAAACTCACGGGCACCATTGATGTCCACTATATGGAGAAAAATCCTGAAATGTTTTCCTCAAAAAACATAATTTCTTTATGACTGAAGAAAGAAAGGCATGAACATCTTGGATGACAATGTAGTGAGTACATCACTTGTAAATTTTTGTTCTGGAAGTGGACTTCTCCTTTAACGTTAAAAGTTTGGGATCTGTGAGTTTTTTTAAATGTTTTTTAAAGCCTTTTATGCTCACCAAGGCCGCATTAAGAAAAAATACAGTAAAAAACTGTAATACTGTGAAATATAGCAATTTAAAATAACTTTTCAATATTAATGTATCCTGTGTAATCCTGTGATGGCAAAGCTGAATTTTCAGCATCAATACTCCAGTCTTCAGTGTAACCTGATCCTTCAGAAATCATACTAATATGCTGATTAAGTGCTCAAGGATATTTCTAATTACTATAAATGTTAAAAACAGTTGTGCTGCGTAATACTATTTTTGGAAACTATGACATTTTTTTACAGATCCTTTTATGAAAGAAAGTTCAGAAGAACAGCATTTATGATCAATTTAATGCATTCCTCTTTAAAAAAAAAAAAAAATCTTACTGACCCCAAACTTTTGAACAGTAGCATATATTGTTCAAAATTTTTCCATCAGTGTTCATAGGTGACCCCGGACCACAAAACCAGTCACAAGGGCCAATTTTTTTAGATTTATAAGTCACCTGAAAGCTGAATAAATACATTTTCTATTGATGTATGATTTGTTAGGACAATATTTGACTGAAATACAACTATTTGAATATCTGGAATCTGAGGGTGCAAAAAAATTGCAAATTGCCTTTAAAGTTGTCCAAATGAAGTTCTTAGCAATGCATATTACTAATCCAAATTACGTTTTGATATATTTATGGTAGGAAATTTACAAAATATCTTCATAGAACATGATCTTTACTTAATATCCTAATGATTTTTGTCATAATTAGACCTGTGCTACTTAAGACTGGTTTTGTGGTCCATGGTCACATACGGTTTTCCAATGGTTGGTAAATGATTCTGAATGAACTATTCCTTTTAACCCTTATAGCTCAAATTTTGTTTTTGAAGACTTGAGGAACACAAACCTTCACAAGTAACCTAAAAGGAACTCACAAAACACATACACACACATCCACATGCATCAACTCACATATGCAGGCTGCGGCCAGCAGACGATTGGCCACGTAGGGCGCTATACACGAGGGGAAGATGGGCTGCACCATGTAGTTGGAGAAGGTGATGGCTATCACAGCCTGACTGGTGGGCTCGATGATCAGTAGAGAAGTCCACAGACGGATAAAAGCCAGAAACCCTCCAAAAGCCTCCAGGATGTAAGCATAACTGGCACCTGACTTGGTGATGGTGGTCCCAAGCTCGGCATAGCAGAGTGCCCCAAACACCGAGAAGATCCCACCAATTGTCCACACTACCAAAGACAACCCGTAGGAGCCGCTGTACATCAGTACACCTTTGGGTGAGACGAAGATGCCAGACCCAATCATGTTTCCCACGATGAGGCACACGCCATTGAGCAAAGATATTTCTTTTTTCAGTTTCATGGATTCCTGCGAGCCACTCGCCTTCAGGTTTCCATTCGACACCTGTGACGAACGCTCCTCTGTGGGTTCGGAGCTGTAGGATGCCATTGTTTAAAGGGCCAATGGGTTGGATGAAAGGAAAAAGACTGTTTTTTTCCAGCAGTTCTACAGTCAGCTACAAAGAGTCTCAAGAAGGTCTGAAAAATTCCCAGCTAGTTCTTGAGATCTTCAGGTGACATCTGGGGAAAATAGAAAAAGAGTGTTCGGTATTTATACACACACATGCACGCACATGTATATATCTCCACAGAAACAGGGCAATCATAAAGAGCTTTTACTCATGCTTTTCAAAAGTACATATGGCTATTACGGATCCATTAGACGTCATGGCAAATGGCTTTTTAAAGGTGAGTAAACAAAGCTGCACAGAGAAAAGGTCTATATGTAAGAAAAACATCTACCTTGCTCATATTCATTACTGTGAGAGGCTGGATTGTGTTGTAGTTGACGGCTTAATCAATTACCATCCCTGACGTGGACATTGATCCACCTGATCTCTAGTCAACCAAGACCAAGTGGAGGGAATTTTGAAACGTCAAGTCTAATTCAACTCTCTTGCATTTTATCTCTTGCTCTCTCTCACTTTTAGTATAGAGACTTCTCAATGCGTCAGCATGCTGATCTGTCACATGCTCCTCAAGGTTCAATGGACTCAAAGGAGCTACGCTCAAGAGCACAGGCTGCAAAATGTCTTCACATGACGATATGGAAAATATGTACATACAGGGACGCGACTAGTTAACTGACAGCTTGTGTAATTAAGCTCAAAGTTGAGAGCCATTTTTGCTGACTATGCCAAACTATACACTGACAAGGCATAATTTGAGGATTGGTTAATTAATAAGAATTAACGGCATCCTGAAATCTGAATGGAAAGGGAATGGGAATACACTGGATGCAGCTAACAGTAAACATAAAGGCTATAGAATTCTGGGTCATTTGATTTTTCAAATTCAAAATTTCAAAAAGCTACTTTAGAATTTAGAATTTAAATGCGTTGCATGCCATTTTAGAACTTTAGAATCATTCCCACCTTTCACACACTAACTCCAGCAGTCGTATAGATCTGAGTTGCTGTGCGATGGTTGGGAAGGTCTTATCACAAAAGACGAAAGTTGCATTCAGGAAAGACAAAAAGAGATAGTGAGAATGATTAAAGAACTTAGATGAGTGGGTGGACAGTAGGTAATTACTGCACGTGATAATTAAACAGCCACACCAATGCAAGATCTTTAGGGACTGGAGAGCAAGGTTCAGGACATGCTGATAAGCACTCCACAAAAACAACTATAAAACAAAATCACTCAAGGTTACAGCCTAAACCATCATAGCCTTGCTGTAAAACCGAATATTTAGTGAAAATGATTTTTATCAGTGCATTATAGAAACTAACTGTAAACTACCTGCAATACCTATGAGAAGAAAACTGTATTAGTAAGCTTCAATCTTCAAGTAAATATGCATTTTTACAATGTGATCTATGTCATTTAGAGCTTTGTGAAATAATAATTCTGGGTTTAAATGACGGCAAGTACATAAGAGCTGAGTGGAATGGTTTTGTATTACCTTTTACTCCAGGTGCTGAACTGGCATCAGGATGCAGCTTGTACTGATGCTTTATCTGCCGTTCATTTTCGTATACACGATGGAAGTCGATGTGTAGTTCATGTTATTTCGCCGTGTGAGATCTCAGTCATATGGTCTCTGTCACGGCTAGCTCTCGACTTCCCTTCCTTTCAGCTCGTGAGCACGAGATGTTTGAGGGAGATTGATGAACTTCTGCTCTCAGTCAAATACAGATCGCAAACACACACAGCGAGTAAGGGGAGGAGAAAAGAGACAGAGCGCAGCGCTCTAAACTATTGAACCATTATAATGCGCGTATGGATGAACTTACAATCGAAACAGATCATTTTGTAGTCGCAACATTAATGTAGGCTCTCTGAATATAAAGCAGTGTTGTATTTGAAACATAGCTGAAAAAACGTTAACATAAAACTTAAATGAAAATTAGAAATGTTGCCTTGGCAAATAACTAGAATAAATTTAAGTTGAAGTATTAAAATACGCAAGTACTAAACAGCCTAAAATTAAAGTTATATAAATTCATAAAAAATAACCATAATATAAATGACAAAAGAACATAACAAAATGTTTAAAACTTTAAAAGTAGAAGAAAAAAAACTAAGATTAAAAACTAATTCAAAATGTATCCACATTTTTCTTCGCGTAAAAATAGGAACGGCCATTTGTAAATTTTATGGGTCTGGCTTCTCGTCATAACAGCGTCCAGCTACAAAACAGCTGATTTTGTTGCTTGATATTGTAGACTGGTGTGTCTTACCATATTATTTTATTGTATTATCTTAATTATGAGCACACTTGTTTGTAGTGCAAACAGTTTAACCGTTTACTGCGCTTAATTACTCTTCTCATTATTTCCCTATCCACGTTTTTCCAGAATAACCGATGAGCGGCGCTATGAAGGATTCTAACTTCGGTTTGGGTGCTTTCGTGTTCCAGTCTCCACAGAAATCCATAAAACAGGGTAAAAAAGATCAGCTGAATGGGAACTTTTTGAATACATTTAAATATAAAAATGTGCGCACATTTACTGTTATATTTTCGGCTAGGAAAATGTTAATTTGACTAGAAACACCAGAGACCGGAAATGTAAAACCACACCATTCAGGTGAGACTTAAGAAAAGAAAATCATTTAAGATTTCAACTTCAATTCAGAAAAAAGGTAAATACTTTACATATGTTATATATCCACCTTATTTTTCAATGTAGAGAAAGTAAGCCGTTTTCTGTGAATGTGCGAGACTTCCGGTTCATTAGGGAAATAGGGAGAAGAATAACAAAATGCAGTAAACGGCAAAACTGTTTGCACTGCAAACCACTGTGTTCATAATTAAGATAATAGATTAAAATAATATGGCAAGGCACACCAGTTTGTGGTATAAAGCAGCAAAACGAGATGTTAACTAAAGATAGTTGGAAGCGGATGACATAAAACACAAATGGCCGTGAAAGAAGGTGGATAGGCTACTATATATACTATGATAGTATCTAAATAATTAAATAATAAGCAAAATTGAATATGGATGTCTATGGACAATCTGGGAAAACATCTGAGATATAATCACTGGCGTAACAAGGTGTGACAACAAGCCCCAAGTTATCTACATGAATGTAAAAAAAGAAAAGAAAAACATTTTAGGATTGGGTTGCATTTCAAGCATCTTAGTTTGCTGAACGATGTACTTCCCCATATATCATATACCAATTTACAGTACACACCTGTGTATGTGTCGCCATCGTGTGGTCAAAATAGTATGTTACAACACATCTGTTTTTCCTGACTTGCAAAGTAAACACTTTGCCATTGTTGCTGTTTTACTACTACTTTAGTACTTTATTATTGCAACCATTTCTCCTCCCTAGTATTTATTTTTAGAACTTGTTTTGGCAAAAAATGTTACTAAGCTGACGTAAATAATCAAAATTAATGTGAAAATCAACATTATTAAAGTTAAAAATGTATTTACATATCATATAGAAACATAAACAACATGCAGCTGTACAATCATTTACAAGTATATTGTGGTGTTATTGGTTTATGAACCTCCTCCAGTGCTATGTGTAAATGGAAAGCAGCTTTATATATATTCATTTCATGAATTTATCTTTTAAAGATGTTTGACATCTACTCATTCTAGAACCATTCATCACTTCTTTCTGCTTTTTTGCCTCTCAAGATGCTACATTTTGGCATAGTCTCTGGAAGATTTCCTTATTTCTGATTGAGACATGTCTTTATCCCTTCCTGAATGCGTGTGGACAAACTTCTACCACATGCCTTGTTTCTGGCTCATTGTTCGTCTCCCTCTCAACCTCAAAATTTCTCTCCTTGGTTACAGGTTGTCATGGTTTCGAGGGCCTGGCAGAGGCAGGATTAGGAGCCATTTTAGGGACAGCTGGCTGGGTCGGTCTCCACCTCCCCTTCATCCCGCGCAGAGACGCTCAGGGGGGATGAGGGGGGACATTGTGCGAGGATTAGAGCTTCCTGTGTGTCAGCCGCATTACACAGGGAGGGGGGGGTGGGATGGAAAGAGAGTGAAAGAGGCAAAGAATGAAAGAGAAAATGAAAGAGCGAGCATATGAAAGAGAGCATGACACAGAAAGCGAGAGGGTGTTTGAGGGGAGGGAGTAAAGTCTGTACAGCTGCACACTCAATCACATTACACAAGTATATGTGTGTGTGAACAAACACGCACACAACATACACACATACAGCCATCAACATGCACACCACCAATCTGGGAAACTAAAACATTAAAGGAAGCAGACTTTTTAAAAAAGGGGGAGGTGAATGAAGACAATTGCTGAAGAATAAAGCGCCTTATGGAACAACAACAACAAAAAGCCTCATCGGATGCTGAAAATAGCTTAACAGGTGGCAGTTTTGTGTTTGGCGCAATTAAAATAATGCACATACATTAAAAAAAAAAACCAAAAAAAAAAAAACCACAAAACTTGAGACATTCATTCTGACTTTATTTCTCTTTTTGACAAGTTAGGACCATATTACATCCAAGAAAATTATAGCACAACGCTTGCTAGAGTTCAAAAGGGCCAACAAAGTTGTTTCAACCTTCAAGTTTACAAAAATATTGAGAACTTAAATCTATAGCAGTTTTGAGCTGCTTTTGCTCATCTGCAGCATTGTGAAAACTAATATGATTTGCGTTTTTCATAATCAAATAAAAAAAAAACAAATCAGTGAGGGCTTTTAAACCTAGAAGGCATTGGGGCAATTCAATCCCATCATTGTCATCTTACATGTCCCTTGTCAATAAGAGTTTCAGCAGTCACAGATATAGTGCAGCTATTTAGAGAAACACCTACAAAGTACAGCAGCATGAAAGAAGATAAAAACAGGGTACATAAAACAAAATTGATATTTACATTCAGCTGCACATCAGTTGATCAGTTTTGGTATGATCCTTATGAACCCATCTCACACATCAGGTCAGTCCCTTTTTTCCTAGAGTTTTCCTTGAAATACTTTATACGCAATTTTAATGTATATCCTAGAATTCCAAATTGATTTCTGAAATTGCACTTAGACATAATTAATTTGCTTGTCATTTGTTATACACAAACACTATTTTCAAGATCCAATTTCTGTGCATCCTGATATTTGAAGTCGAAAGACTTACTAAGTCTTTATCAATATGATTTAATTGTCTTCATGAAAAGGCACTACTATTACATATGGACTGATTGACTAATAGTCTACAATATCAAACAATTAAAAACTACTCCTAAACACAAAGTTGAAAAAAGTTGTCATAGAAATCAGTAAACAAGAATAGTGCTAAAACCTAACTAATCACATTCTTTTAAGCAGTGTCTTCAGGCCTGTCGTCTCTTTCAGTAGTAGATGCCGGATGCTCAGTCAAGGACAATTTTTTTGTACTTTCCTCCGACATGTTTTTAGCATCCTCTCCTCTCAGTTTTCGATGGGTCGACTCCTCCACCACTTTTCCCTCAGAGGACTGTGAGGATGCAGTGCTGGCCACTTGATTCATACTTGCGCTGTGGACTTTCATATGCCCCTGTTGAAACACAAAAATTAGAAGTCTTGTTCCTACATGACATCACAAAAACCTCATCTAACATTTTGTCTTCAAAATAGCACATTAATCTACGTACCTTCAATCCACTGCGGCTAGCGTACTCTTTTCCACACTCTGAGCAGCTGTAAGGTTTCTCTGAGCGCTGTGGTTGTGGAGGGGCTACGGGAGCCTCTGATGAAGTCACTTCTGTCTTTTCTTTATTTTTTCTTTTATCCTCCTCTGCAGACTCTTGTGCATCCTCAGCTTTCACCTTCTGCTCTACAGCTCTGTCTGGAATGTGCAAAGAAGCATTCTCTGTGGCTGGATGAGAATCACCATCACGGTCTATTCCATTTACATGAAATGTTGTCTGCTCGCTGCTTTGGTCTGATTTTGACTCAGTGGACAGCCCTGGGCTGGAGGGTGGAGTGAGGGCAGGTGACAGATCAAGAGCCTCAGAGCTTAAACTAGGCTTGGGGCCGCTGATCACCGATTGATGTGAAGCACCATTGTGCCATTTTTTATCAAATAAGGTGTCCTGGGAGTTGGTCCGGGTACAGAGAGATAAGGGCGTGTCTTCATCCTCTTCTGCAGAGCCGTTGACTTGAGATTTGCTGTGATGGACTGTGCCATAATGGTTCTCATCTGAAGGAACTGAATTGTCAGGTGGGCTGTTTTCTCCTGAGGGTTCCTCCTTCTCCAGGGTTGGACTTGTCTCAGGTGTGTTGTCATAGGGATCTTGATCTGACTCCATTAATTGATCTGCAACACCTGATGTAGCATCTCTTAGGCTAGCACCAGACTCCAGTAAGCTGGGAGAGGAAGACATGCTCATATTTAGAGGAAGAGACTGAAGATTTTTGGGTAAAGAAACCCCATCCATTTGACCAGGGTCTTCCTCTGACTGTAGGTCCCCATTACCTTCTGGAGGCAACTGGCCCCCCAGATGCATCCTAATGTGATGCTGCAGTACCACAGCATTGGTAAATTTGCGCTGACAGAGCGGGCATGAATTCTGGCCACGTGCATTAGCTGGACGTGCTCTGTGTGTGGCTAGATGAGCCCTTAGACTTCCCTTTGTGGAGAACGAGCGGCCACAGAGTTTGCAGGGGAATGGACGTTCACCCAAGTGAGTAGCCTGGTGGAGACGTAACGCCCTTGGGCAGCTAAGGACACGGAGGCACACCCCGCACTGATTAGGGACCAGAGAGGAGGCAGTTGATCCTTGGAGCTCTTGGTTTGCCGGCTCACTGCCGGGATTCGGGTTCAGTCCTAAGGCTGCCATCATCTCCCTTCTGTAAGCTGAGATAGCGTTAGCGCTGGAGGTTGTGGATATGTCATTCGCCTGAGCCTGGCCTTCATTGGTGCTTTTTGGGAGGGGCTGCTTCTCTAATTTCTGTGCCAGTCTTTGCAGCTTTGAGGTGTCAGAGGTGGCAGAGGAGGAGGACGGAGAGGAGGACGGAGGAGAGGAGTTTTGAGGTTTGGGATATGAGGAGAAAGGGAAGGTAAGTGGGAGGTGAGGGGAAGCGAGGTGAGGAGGGCGAAGAAGGGCAAGGCTAGGATGGTGTGCAGTGGGACCTGATGGGAACAAAATCTTCGGAAGATGTGCCAACTGGGAATATGGGGAACCGGGATGTAAGGTAGAGTGTGGTGGTGTATTCTCATCAAACCTCTGCTGCTTTGCACCTTTGAATTGACCAGCCATAGCAGAGGAGGTGATGGATGAAGATGACGACTGCACACTAGTGGAAACAGAGGCTGCGGCTGCAGCTGAGGCCCGGTTAAGCTGTAGCAAAGAGTGGGCAGTGGAAAGCAGGGCAAGATCAACACTGGGTGGCAACGGAAGGGAGGAGGGAGATGGATGAGATGACCCAGACAGGAAACCAAGAGCTAAACTATCTGGCACACCTACACTACCTTTAACCCCAAAAGGCTCCTCATCCTCTGCTCGACGTTTCCTGCGCCTCTGTGATGGCCCTGAGCCAGATCCTGATTGGCTCTGCTCAGACAGTGCGGGTGGCAAGAGAGAGAGTGACAGCTCAGGATTTTGTTCACGGTGACGAAGGAAGTGGGCTTTGAGGTTGCCGCGGGTAGTGAAACGACTGAGGCAGACCGGACACTGGTATGGGCGCTCACCGGTGTGGGATCTCAGATGAATCTGTAGTGAGGAGTCACTGCTTAGAACCTTCCCACAGAATCGGCAGATATGCTGCTGGCGGCCTGAAGAGGAGCTTGAAGAACCGTTTGATGTACTAACAGTGGAACTGAGAGATAGCTGTTCTTGGGAGAGGCTGACTGTGGGCAAGGGAGGCGTTGGGAAATTCACACCATTGCCATGACTGACGGAGGTGTTGGGAGACTTTTCATTGAGGTAACGAGGTGGAAGTCCTAGTGTTAGAGAGAGAGGGTGCACAGAGGCTGAAGAGGTGACTAAGGATGAGGAAGATGAGGAGGATGTTGAAGATGAAGTTGTGGAATAAGGAGCTCTGGTTCCATTTGTGTGTGATTGGTTGGGCTTGGATGTAGGAGCTTGGGCAATTAAAGAGGCACCAGAGACAGCATTAGGTGGGGAGCTAGAGCCTGCATCACTCTGTTGACTCTCCATAGATCCCTGAGGTGCATCTTGGGCACTGACCATACCACCTAGGCGCAGCACCTGCCTGCAGATCTCTTCTGTAATCTGCATTTGGTGAATCTGTCTTTGCTGCAGGACCCTAAGCTCCTCTAATAGTACAGCGAGGGTCGGAGGCACCTGGATTTGCTCTGAAGGCGATGAAGGAGTTTGGTGGATGGGACTAGGACTTCCTTGATGTGGTGGGGCACCCAGCGACGATGAAGAGGATAAAGAGGAGGAAGAGGAGGTAGTGGTGGTTGCAGAAATACCCATTGGTGGGGATGTCACAGTGGAGTGGGGCTGATGAGATGGAATATGAGTGGATTTCTGCTGGCTAGGGGGAGGAGAGTGAGTCTGGGAGGACAGGGAAGGGTGTGGGAAGTCCGGAGAGAGGGATGAGTGTGCATTAGGCAGAGATGTAGAATATGAGGCGATGTGATTTGGCCAGTGCGGAGGCGATGAGCTCTCATTGGGGAGCGAGGGGGCATGAAGGCCGCTAGGAGACGGTCTTGGGGCCAATGGAGGCTGACAGTCCTGAAGGGATGTTGGAGAGGAAGAGGACGATGACGAGGTAGCTTCAGAGGCAAGAGAGGTGGATGGAGATTTCACTGGAAGCTGGTCATCTGGAAAATAAAGAAAACAAACAATTATAATTAAGAATGATCAGACAATGACGATTATTTGAAAACATAATATTGTTACTGCATTGTTTCATTACTGTATAATTCGATGTATATATTCATTGTTGTAACTGAGTTCTGTAAGAACGAGTTATGAGAAAGCCTTTCTATTTAGGCCAACTCCTTTGTCAACAGTTTTCTTTCACCAAAACGCTCAATACCACTTGTCATTCTGCATTCTTAATGATCTTTCACCCTTAAATCACAACCTTCATACACCACACTCACATCTTCCATCCTCACTCTTGCCACAACTCACTAACCACCTTGCAGCTATTGCAACGCTTTTTAGAGGACAATAGATATCAACACAACAACCCATAACCCCTCTTAACCCAACCCTCTGTCCATCAACTACATCTTTCATCTCTCTATTCACCCTTCCCCCCTGACCCCACACAGGGTCAGAGGTCAGGGCATAGAAAGGGTTTTGGGCACTGTCCATGCGCTCTGATTGGCTAGATGACCTAACCTCATGAGCTCTAAGGTCAAATTCTTTTAGAATCTTGAGCGCAGAAAAAGAACTAGAAGAAGGGGGTTGGGAAAATAGTGAGTTGACTGACAGACAAACTAGTTCCATTCTCTAGCATACTGACACACAGAGTGACTGTACACTGACAAATCTGCTGAAATGCAGCAGAAACACTCAACCCTAAAAAATAAAAAAACACCCTCAGAACTTACTACCTGTTCTTGCCAATAGCTATAGAAATTGAATCACAAAGGTGCTGCATCCTTAAGATTCCTCAGCTAACTTTTTCTTCCATGCATGCACGCAACGGTGCATTCTTTCTCCTCTCTGTATTCTAACAGTGGAACCCCCAACTGAGCAGAGGTACAAAGTGAATAGAGGCAAGGGAGTGGGAAGGGGGGAACACAGTGGGAGCAGAAAAGAGGAGCACATGGAAACATGAGAGAGAGAATAAGGGAGAAGAGGAGAGAATAGAGTGAGAAGAGATTAATCTTTACCCAAACACCCCCTTCGTCCCCTCCCCCTTGCCTGCACCTTATTCACACTGAATAGGAGACTTCTCTAAATGCATAAAAGACCCCCAGCAATCAAACTGACTATGCTGCAAGTCTCTTGGAGAACTGACATTAGTGAAAAGCTAACGCAGTTATGGCCCCTGAGTGATTCATGTCAACATAATGACCGGCCATACGGCCGAACACCTTTAGACCAACCCTCTGGCCATGTCTTCAAGAGACTTCTTTCAATATAACACACTTAGCAGACATTTTGAGCGGGAAATGTCAGCAAACTACTTATTTTTTAAAGTCAGGTCATGGCAGAAATGTGAGCTGTGTGCTGCAGCTCTTAAACAATGGCTCACTGAGTAGAGGGCCAAACACACTAGTGCATTTTAACCTGTATCATAATTCTTAAGATAAAGAGTATTTTAAAGTATATAAAAATACTGTTTGGGTAACAGGTGCTCTTGGTAAACTGTAACTAGTTATGCAAAAAAAAACAAAAAAACTTTTTAATTAGCCAGTCGTTTTTTAACTATAAAGCATTGCTATCAATTAGTCCAGGGTAACAAATAATTAACAAAGGAATGATTCCCTCACCTTGCGGCATCAAGCGTGTGCCCCCGGGGTCCGCGTTAACGAGCTGCTGGGGCCGTTTCTGTTTCCGGCGTGACATGATTCACGAGCAGACTGTGAGAGTTACGGGCATCAACCAACTTTGCAACGCAAATTATTAGACCGGTATTGAATAAAAAAAATACCGAACTCCCTTGTTCGTAAATAATCCACCTTGCAGGACGCGTTAAGACAACATCAGCTTCTGTTGAAAGAGTTAGTTTTAAAAAATGATGGAAAAAAAAAAAAAAACTTAAAATTGGTGTGGGCTGCTGAAGCGAACCATGACGTCGTCCGCTGTTGCTGTGTGAACTGGCGAGTGCGTGTGTGGCTGTTTTTCCTCAACAAGTCCCCTCTTTCTCAAACTTGTCCACTCTGCGGACCCCCTCCCCTCCTCTCCAAAGACACACACACACTCACACAAAAATACAATCTCTCCTTGTTCTGACATTTGCATTTCAATGGCGCGGAACACCGTCTCTTTTTCTTTCTTTCTCCCTCTTTTGCGTTTCTCTTAATGCTAATAGCAGCTCTCTAGTAATTTAGACAACTGAGTTATATATCAGTATGAGTCAACACGAAATTTCCTGCCTTTTTATATTTTAAAAAAAGGCTTGTAATGCATGCAAAGGGGGAGTTTATTCCACTCAAGATTATGACATCTGTCTGTTTTAAACAACTTAATGACTACACTTCATTTAGTGCGCCCAAATGAGACACCGTTTGAATTGGCAGGTCTACTAAGATTTATGTGAAATTAAAATAAGCGACATTGCAAATCATATGATTCACAAAAAGGGAAAAAAATGATTATAGGTGTTATCAGGTTACCTAGTAAGAAAATAATAGCTCAAGTTAGCCTGTTAAAAGCCTGTTAAAAGGAATAGTCGAAGATATAAAAATACACTAGATGTGAAAGTTATGTTAAACATATTTAAAAAATGTTCTAAAAGCAAAAAACAGCTTAAGGGAGATGATGAGGAAGGTGATGGGATGAGATAAAACGTCAAGCAGCTTATAGACTATAACTGCACGGGCTACTGGAGTAAAGACCCCCTGCGGCTCGCTCACTTTGTCGGTGCGTCCGAATATTCGGAGCTCTATTTAAAATGCATTGAATAGGAAGGGAATTTCCAACAATGGCGACCTGGACACAGTTGAGTGGGCATCTCTTTCTCTCTCCTCACCCCCAGGATCCATTGCCGCTCCGCACAATGCCCCCCTTTCACCCCCGCCTCTGTTCCCATACACCACGTGGAGGAGGGATGAAGTGAAAAGCCATTTTTAATTAGATGTATCAAAAACAAGCAGCCGACCTGCACCGTATCTCATATAAGGCCAAGCGGTCCACTAACCATAAAGCAGTTTTTTTTCTTAAATATAAGCGTGTTTGTTCATGTACATGCTTATTTATAATAACAAATTAGCCTATAATTTAAGATAAAAATTATTAAAAGTCACAATAATATTATACTGTATTTTAATACAAACCAATAATTCCAAAAGAGAGACACAGTGTAGCACCATATCATCACGGCTCACATGGATCTTTTGCATTGATTCTGTTTTCTGCTTGTTAATTTGTTATACACAGTACTCATCAGTGTTGCCAGACTGAATGGTTTACTCTACATTTGGCTGGTTTTAATTAAAACTTGAAAATGTGCTTGGTTGGACAGAATTTAGGACTGATTTTCTAAACATTTAGAACATTTCTAAACATTTATTGCATTATTTAATGCTGTTCAGAGGCGGTACCAAATTCCATGATTTGACTAGCTAGTTGATCTAAACAACGCCTAAATGGAGATACGTAGGAAAACTAGAGAAGAAATGAAAAGAAAAGCAGGAAAATGTCAAGACTTAGCAGCTGATGCACTTGACACTATGGAGAAATGCTGTATCTGTGAGTTTCTCTTCTGAGAAGGCCATTGATGAACCACAGATTTAATGTTTTTTGAACAATCATTGGGCCACTTAGAAAAAAAAAACTCGCTACCCTATAGTTCAAATGGGCTGAGTCATTAAGATCACAAGTTACTGTAAATACTTTTACATTGTTACAGAAGATTCTATCTAAAATAAATGCTATTCATCTGAACTTTCTATTATTTTCAAAATGGATTAATTGAGCATTGGTAATGTGGTAGCTTTTGAAAATTTAACTTTGCCATCACATGAATAAATTACATTATAAATTGTAATAATATTTAACAGTATTACTGTTCAGCACTTTTCAAATAAATTCAGTCTTAGTGACTATAAGAGACTTATTTTAAAAACATTATTTTTAATAGTCCATGACATATATGGGCCATTCTACAGAACTGGTTCAAAGTCAGAGTTGGAAACATGTCTTTTTCCACAAATTTTGTATGTATGCAAATTGTATAATATCCAACACATTTCTAGTAATTGTGCAGTTGTATTTTCAGGAAGTTTTGGAATATTTGTCCTCTCCCCAAATTTGTCATTTCCGAAACACAGTAATATATAATTTAATAGGAAGGGTTATACTGGCCTATCAAGATTTTGCTTACATCTTCCCTGTAAATATATTTTTTGCAATATTTCAGTATTTTAACAATATTTTAAGTGTGATTTATAAGATTTGTTGTATTTTGAATCTAATTTTTCTTTGTAAAAGGCAAAAAGTTAATCATCCTGTTCAAACTTAAGGATTCATTAGTTTGAATATACATTGAACCAAAAACTATCATAACATCTTAGTTGATAATTCAGTATACTTTATTTTTATTTTTGTCATGATTAGGGTTAGGGTTTAACTTGCATACTAAAACATTACTAAAATATAATAAAATACTACAAATATGCATAACTGTACTAAAACTTTGTTTATTTCCCTCAAATAAACAATTTTGTGTTCCCTTGTCACTACCAAAACAATGATGACATGTTTCAGTCATGACAAATTACATTAGTGACAATTTTATGGGATAACACCCAAAAAAACAAAGATGTCACTATCGAAACTTAACCAGTTGTTTCGGTCATGACTGCTTCCGTAGTGACCATTTTAGATACTTTTAAACATAGCTCAGAGATGCTAATCAGCATATGGTTAGCACAGTTCTGAACAGTCAGACATATATTAAAACTAAATGTTAAAGAATAACTCCAAAAAAGTGTGTTTAATTATAGAAAAATGGTGTTCAGTAGTGTTATTCTTCAAAGTTACACAGATTTTTCATACTTTTAAACAGATTTACCTTAATGATGGGGTCTATCTACTCACCATGTAGAGAGAGTGACACATAAATATTTCCTGATCATAAATGTAGGGATGTAGTTCAAATCAGTCTCAGCCAGTGGACTAAAACATACAGTGTTTCAGTAGTGACATGATTTTTTTTTTTTTTTTTTTTTTTTACATAAAGTTCCATAATGTACAAAGAATATATATATATATATTTAAACTTCACTTAAAAAAAAACAAACAAACAGTGGAATAAAATGAATTTAAATTGCATTTTCAAAAGTTGAAATTTTACATATAGGCCTACAGTATTAAACTTACTGATATTTGAAATATTATTGTGGGTTTCAATAGATAATAAAAGTATCTTAGCAAACACCTAAGGTTTGAATACTTACATGCTTTTTAAATGTCTTTTTTTGTTTGTGGGACAGCAGTATGGACCAATTCTTTGTAAATGGCAACCACAGGCAACCATTTATCATGAAACGTGTTTCCTGTTTCAAACCACCACAGATTTAGATAAGTGCAACTTACTTGACCAATGAACGTCAATTTTACTGATTCTTCCTCCTCCGAGTATGTAAACATTATTTATAACGTTTATAATCTTTTAGAGTCTGTTTGTCCGGAGAACAAAAGTTTTATCATAATGGTGCTTCTGGAATTATTTGAGCTCGCTCAGTCAGCAGCCAATCAGATGAGGGCAGTCAAAACCGCGCGGCGCTCTACATGTGCCTGACTGTAAATAATGGACAACGCACATACAAATTCTCGGTAAACCATCCTGAGTTTATGAAGCTACACATTTGTGAAGAGCGATATACATATATATTTTATAACCGCATTAGTTTGATTTAGTTTTCGAACAGATATATATATGAGCTTGGGAATACTTTTCCCGCGCTTTGCTAGCTTACACGTAACCTTTCATCATTTTTGTCAGCTTAACCAGTAGAACAGCATACATATCGAAATATAACATTTTACACTTCTGTTTCCTTCCACAAGAACCGCCATGTCTGCATCTAAATTCACTCTGCTGTGTAACTCGCATAAATGCCGGACAAAGCTGAGTGGGTTCGCGTGGGTCACGGCCTGCTCTCACGTATTCTGTGATCACCACGGCTCGGAGGAGTTCAGCCGCACACCTGCCATCTGCCCCGCATGCTCCTCCATGCTCTCTGGGAAACTGGACGTGCTTAGAACCGAGCTGACACCATCAGAGCAATACAAGGCTATGGTTTTGATCGGACTACCGCCCGAAACGGTTTTGGAAATCAGTCATAAAGCGCTAGAATTTTGGACGTACCAGGTTTGTTGTCTGCAGGGTTGCAATTCCTTATAGGCTTATACAGAAACTAAGAAAGGTTGGGATTAAAGGAGAAGTCCACTTCCAGAACAACAGTTTACAGATAATGTACTCACCCCCTTGTCATTCTTTCTTCAGTCATAAAGAAATTATGCTTTTTGAGGAAAACATTTCAGGATTTTTCTCTGTATATTGGACTGATATGGTGCCCCGAGTTTGAACTTACAAAATGCAGTTTAAATGCAGTTTCAAGCGATCCCAAATGTGTTTGTAAACAATCAAAGGGTCTTATCTAACGAAACGATCGGTTATTTTCATACAAATTATACAGTTTATATGCTTTTTAATGTCAAATGCTCATCTTGTCTTGCTCTCCCTGAACTGTGTATTCTGGTTCAAGACGAAAAAACTGTCGAAAAACTGATCGTTTTTTCTCCCTCAACTTCAAAATCATCCTATATCTCCGTTTTACCTTTTTTGTTAAGGGTGTTTGATCTTCTTTGCATGTTTACTTTGCAAAGACTGGGTCAGAACTTCTGCAGTGATGTAGGATGATTTTGAAATGATTTTTGAGGTTGAGGGAGAAAATATTATCTGAGTTTTTTGACATACCCTAACTGTCTTGAGCCAGAATGCACAGAGTTCAGGGAGAGCAAGACAAGATGAGTGTTTGAGATTAAAAAGTATTTAAACTGTATATTTTTAATGAAAATAACCAATCATTTCGCTGAGTAAGACCCTTCTTCCTCGGCTGGGATCGTTTGAAGCCGCATTTAAACTGCATGTTGGAAGTTCAAAATCGGGGCACCATATCAGTCCATTATATGGAGAAAAATCCTGAAATGTTTTCCTCAAAAAACACAATTTCTTTACGACTGAAAAAAGAAAGACATGAACATCTTGGATGACAAGGGGGTGAGTACATTATCTGTAAATTTTTGTTCTGGAAGTGGACTTCTCCTTTAATGCACCTTTCTTCACCTTCCTTTTTTCAATTCGTTATTATCAGGTAAACCAGGAGAGGTTGCTGATGGAGTACAATCTGTCAAGGACTGGAGGACAAGTGCTTCAGATGGAGAAGTTTATGATCCAGCAGAACCAGAGCAAAGAGCTCGAGTTAAATGCATTAAGAGGAGAGATCGCATCACTGAAAAAGGTCTCACATATGATCAAACCATCAAATCAATGCACACTCTTACTGTTTATATAACGTACAAAAACAAAGTAACTACTTTTCAAAAAATTTGAATAATATAAATGCCCTGGAAAAAACATGGAAAGAAAATGGAAGAAAACAATGTGACCAAAAATGTTAACCATAAAAAAACATATTTTAAAAAAGCACCACTCATCTAAGTGGGTACATTAAATTGATCGCAAATTATTCATCAAAAAAAAAAGAAAGAAAGGAAAAAAACCCCAGAATTATTAAAAAGAAGTATTATTTTGCACAAGTAGCACAACTGTTTTAAACATTGACAAGAAATGTTATCATTTGTAATGTAATGACATCACAAACTTCACCATTACAGGAATAAATGTTTTAAACTATAAAAAAAGAGAAAACAAAATTTAAAATTAAAATGTGACCCTGGACCACAAAACCTGTCATAAGGGTCAATTTTAAATTGAGATTTATCATCTGAAAAGGTTTCCATTGATGTATGGTTTGTTAGGATTGGACAATATTTGGCCAAGATACAACCATTTGAAAATCTGGAATCTGAAGGTGCAAAAAAAATCTTAAAATATTGAGGAAATCACCTTTAAAGTTGTCCATATGAAGTTCTTAGCAATGCATATTACTAATCAAAAATTAAGTTTTGATATATTTACAGTAGGAAATTTACAAAATATCTTCCTGGAACATGATCTTTGATTTATATCCTCATGATTTTTGGCATAAAAAAAAATCAATCATTTTGACCCATACAATGTATTGTTGGCTATTGCTACAAATATACCTGTGCTACTTAACACTGGTTTTGTGGTCCAGGGTCACAAATGGTAACAAAAGGTGTTTAACAATTTCACTGTATCAATATTAAAAAAAAAATGCTTTGTGGTTATACAAGTTGAAGCTCACAATGTAAAGTTTAAGATCACAAGAAACATTTAATCAAGAGTGTCCAGTTTAGAAGAATGCTTTTATTGTATTTCTTTAACAGCCATCAATGTCCTAATTTTCAACATTTCCATTCTCCAGGTGCTGGAAGAATATAAGCGGAAGTACAGTGAGGTTTTGGAGCGACTGAATGAACGAAATAGGCAGTATCAGAAGCTGCAGGGACTTCTTGACTCACTACGGATGCACACGCTGGGTACAGGAGAGAAGGATCCCATTTCCCACCCATTCAGTACAGGTCAGGGGGAAAACGCAGTGGGTAGAAACAAGTATAATGGTTCCTTATTTGAACAAATTATTGTAGTTGTCTACTTTTACCCTGCATAAGTAAAATCAGGTCAAGATCAGGTCAAGAGTTCTTGCTCAGATGTGATCACGCAGTATATGAAAAATATTTGCAATTATTGTCATCAGGTTTGATCAAACAGCGCTCTCCACATAGCAGTCCTTCGTTCTTGGCACCAGAAGGTGACAGGTTCTTCTCACTGGGACCAGAAAACACTAAAACATTTTTCCAGTTCAGCACACCCACCCGAGACAGAACCCAATCTTTTATCAAGAAAAACTAAGCTTCACTAGGATGCTTTTTTTCCTTTCATTCATGAATTCTGATTGCACCTTTGACTGCCAAATATGGTTGTTTCTGTTTAGTTCCATATGTTCTTTCAAAGTTGATAACACTGTTACACAGAGTTTAAAGAAGGTGTTAATGCTGTAAATACTCCCAACATGTTTTCACTAATGTAAATTACTTTTTTGTGGAAAATGACTAGTAATTAAAATATGTGAAGAGCCATACATAAATTGGAACTGCTGAACTGATCACAGTAAGACTGGGATTTAGTTTTTTTATTTTCACAACCCAAATATAAGACAGACCGCAGCACAATCTTCACAAAGATGCCCCTCAACAAACAAGACGAAAATTAAAAAAGGGAAATGATTTGAAAAAAATATGTACAAAGAGTTTTGTTCTCACAAACAGGAACAGAACAAAATATATACAAAATGGAAATATACTACCCTCATGCTCTCAATGTTCTCACTGTACGTCCACTTTCTGGGTTTTCATTCACTTTGTGGTTTGTAAGTAACAAAGGCTGCACTTTGGCTTTTCATCACCTGTCTTTTCCCATTGACTATAAGGAGCAAGGGGGAGTCCACACGTATACTCCTGAAGTCATATGACTGTAGAGAGAAGCAAAGAAGAAACCGAAACATCAGTATTTATTACACCTATCGTAATGCAAAAAAAAATAAGCACATTATATTTACAATTGGGTTATTGAGCACACAAATAACAGCTGCAAACTTGATTAAAATTTGCTTGCATGTGTAAATATGTACACAACTTTTCAAAATATAGAATATATTTTTAAAGAACTGAATAATTTTATTTAGTAAGGATGCATTAAATTGATCAACTTTCTGTTCACCAAAGAATATTGAAAAAAAGGATTATGTTACCACAAAATATTAAGCAGCACAATGGTTTTCAACATTGATGATAAGAAATGTTTCTTGAGCACCGAATCAACATATTAGAATGATTTCTATACGACACTGAACGACTTGAGTAATGATGCTGAAAATTCAGCTTTGCATCACATAAATAAATTACATTTTAAAACACAAGAAAAAAGAAAACAGTAATTTTAAATTGTAATAATTTTTCATATTAATTAATTACTTTTATTAATTGTATTTTCAATCAAATACCAGCAGCCTTGGTGAGCATACATGACCTCTTTGGAAAACATTTTTAAAATCTTAGCAAACCCCAAAAATGGTGGTGCAAGTGGAGATATAAAACTTTAAAGTATAATGATCAGTTTTGTTCACAAACCTTATCTTTATGTGTTACGCTATGCCGTTTGACCTGTGGTTCAGGAATGACTACAGTATCCCCTATTAAAACACCCCAGCTGTCCGCTGTATTGTATACCATTACTACAGAACAGGTCTCATCACTGTCCACCATGCCAAATGTGCTGAAAGACAAAAAACAAACCAAAAAAAAAAAAAAAATACATTTTAAAAATACAACACAATACCATCACCAAACATTTAGCTATATCCAGTACAGTTGAGGTCAAAAGTTTGCATCCCCCTTTCAGAATCATTAAAGAGGTCATCGGATGCTAAGTTCCCTTTTTTATGTTGTTTGAACATTAATGTGTGTTGGCAGTGTATGTACACATCTACCTTATAATGATAAAAATCCATGCAGTGGTTTTTAATTAATCTGTAAAAATAATATCCCCTTTTTCAAATCGAGTCGTTCTCAGATGTCACACCGACAGAGGCCGCTCCTACGATAGTTGATTGACATGAACTCTTACCTCAGACCAGCTGTCACAGTCCAGTAACCTTCCTTGTTTCGATGCCAAAGCAGGGATGTAAGTTAGATTGAGGTGTTGTGTTGCTGGATGTAATAATGAACATAGTGGTCGAGAGTAAATGACGACATCTGAGCCGCTGAAGATGCAGTGGATTACATTTGTTTGTGAATGGAATGCACCTCCTGATCTACATTTATCTGTCTATGTTTGCGCGAATTATTCGTGATCCAGCTTCACTTACAGCAGAAGTGTGTATAAGGGTTTTTTTATGAATCTTTGCGATCGCCTTTCCTTATAACGTGGTAGTTAGGAAGTTTAGCGGCTACAGTAAACGGACTTGTCATTCCACAGAGAGAAGAGAGGAGCGGGGCGAGCAGAGCTCATTTGCATTTAAAGGAACAACCCCTTAGAATGAGATGATTTTTGCAGAGCTCATTTTGACAAGGTAAAAAGGGTGTTGTTTTACAACTTATACAACAAATTTTTAAAGTATATTAGAGACTTTTCATTGAGACCCCAAAGAATCATATCAACTTGTGGAAAATGGGCATGCGATGACCCCTTTAAAAATGTTATTTTACCAAAATAATAGGGATCATACAAATTACATGTTATTGTTTATTTAGTACTGACCTGAATAGGATCTTTCACATAAAAGATGTTTACATATAGTCCATAAGAGAAAATAATAGTTGAATTTATAAAAATGACCCCATTCAAAAGTTTACGTCCCCTCGGTTCTTAATACTGTGTTGTGACCTGAATCAGCTGTTATCCACAGCAGTGTTTTTTTTGTTTAGTGATAGTCGTTCATGAGTCCCTTATTTGTCCTGAACAGTTAAACTGCCTGCTGCTCTTCAGAAAAATCCTCAGGTCCCACAAAATCTTTGGCTTTCCCACATTTTTGTGTATATGAACCCTTTCCAGCAATGACTGTATGATTTTGAGATCCATCTGTTCACACTGAGGACAACTAGCACTCATATGCAACTATTACAAAAGGTTCAAACGCTCACTGATGCCCCAAAAGGAAAAACCATGCATTAAGAGCCGGGGGTGAAAACTTTCAAACAGAATGAAGATGTGTACGTTTTTCTTATTTTGCCTTAATATCATATTTTTCCATTTAGTACTGCCCTTCAGAGGCTACAGAAGATACTTGTTTCCCAGAAGACATAATAAGTTAAATTTACCCTGATCTTCAAATTCAAAATGTTTTTACCCCTCAGCTCTTAATGCATCTTTTTTCCTTTTGAAGCATCAGTGAGTGTTTGAACCTTCTGTAATAGTTGCATATAACTCCCTCAGTTGTCCTCAGTGTAAAAAGATAGATCTCAAGAATTTTTGGGACCAGAAGGATTTTTCTGAAGAACAGCAGGCAGTTGGAGGTACTCATGAACAACTATCACTAAACAAAAAAACAAAAAACAAAACACAACTGTTTATCATTCAGGTAACAACACAGTATTAAGAACCAAGAGGATGTAAACTTTGATGGGGTCATTTTTATAAATTCAACTATTATTTTCTCTTGTGGACTATATGTAAACATCTTCTATGTGAAATATCTTATTCAGGTCAGTACTAAATAAACAATAACATGCATTTTGTATGATCCCTCTTATTTTGGTAAAATAATTAACATTTTTAATGATTCTGAAAGAGGGAAGTAAACATTTGACCTCAACTGTAAATATTTGTGGAGGTTGTTAATGCAGCAAAGACATTTAAACTTACAAGGCCATACGGCCCTCTGAGGCCAGACTGAAGACCACTTTTCCTAGCGCTGCCACCCCACCATTGTGGCCATGAGTCAGAGCTGATAAGCTGCGGGGTTCAAGGCTCCCCACGCGGCCCGAGGGAGAACGGAACTGAGGGGAGGAGCACGGGCCCAAAGCGGAGGTACTGAGTGAGGAAAGCATGTTACGAAGACGCCGTGCTTTTACTTTTCCCTGAAACACAAGAAAGAGTGGGGTTCAGGTGATTTCTTATGAACCTCCAGATTACCGTTTTGACTGTACTCTACTGCCATCTCCTGGAAACAACACAAAATAAAAATCAACCTTTTAGAAGAGCTTTTACACCATCAACAGAACTAAATAAAGCTCTGTGCTGTTAAACATGCTACAACACTCCACATTTGGGATGTTTTTGTATCAAATGTGTTTAGCCAATGTTTTTTTCCCAATATAATCATCATATACACTGTTGCAGTTGGACAGATGCAAACTTTGTTTCCAAATGCCCCAAAATCAAGATGTAATGTCAATTTAACACCCTTTTGTAAAACAAGACAGTCAGTTCACAGTGAAAGAGTCAAAATATGTACATTTACGCACTAAACTGAACAGAAACTCGAGAAAATGCCTGTTCTGCACCAGAGTAAATTGTAAAAGTTACAATGTCGCTGTTTATTTCTTACCTTATTCTCTATTAACATTGTAACCTGGTCTAGATAATTCAGCAGCTGTTTTTCTCTCTCCCGAGCATCTTCCCAGCCAGGATCCAGAGCAGCAGCACGGCTGTATCCATCCAGAGCTGAACTGTACATCTCCTCATACTGGAACAACTGGTGGCAGAAAAGAGTTTCTTAGTTCTGCTATAGACAATTAAAGTTTAACAGCAGGCTGTTCATCAATTTAGATATGTAACAAGGTGGACAAGTCACTGGTTTTACTGTGACACATTTGCTGGTGCACACCTGAGTTTGAGAAAGTGTGAGAAAGCAACTGAAGGAATTGTTACCGTAGCTCTGTTGAAGTGAAGATCAGGATTCATTGAGGATGCTTTGTCGATTTTCTCCTGTAAATATGCATCGATAAAATTATAAGGTAAGATAATGGCAACCCGCTTTGGTTCAACAATATATAATATAAAATTAATGTTTGGATGATACATGAGAGAGAGGAAGAGGAAATACTCACAGCCTGTGCATACGCACTGAGGGCCTGTTGAGAGAGCTGTGGGTTTTGTCCACTAGTAAAAAACATGGAGATGTATGCGTTCCCTAAAATATCTGTTGGGTCAAACCAAAATAATATAAGATTTATTCAATTATTTTTCAATACACCAACGTTACATTCTGTCTTTATTCAGAAATGTTAAGAAAAAATAGATGCATTTTGATCAACAGCATGGGTATCTGTTGGAGTTCACATCACTTAACGAAAACATTTATTTGGATTAGATTTTCACTCAAAAAGATAGTTCATCTAAAAGAGGAAAATTCTGTTATCATTTACACATCATCATATTGTTTCAAGTAAGACAGTATGGACGAATTATATAATGAAAGTCAATGGACAAAAAACAAAAAGTCATACAGAATTGGAAAGACGAGGTGAGGGCGATTAAAGTGATAGTCATTAATTACTCACCCTCGTTCCAAACTTGTAAAACCTTTGTAAAACCTACAGGGGTTGGACAATGAAACTGAAACACCTGGTTTTAGATCACAATTAGTATGATATTGGGCCTCCTTTTGCAGCTAATACAACATCATTTCATCGTGGGAGTGACAAATACAAGTCCTGCAAAGCAGCCAGAGGGATTTTGAGCCATTTTCCTCTTGCAGAACAGTGGCCAGGTCACTATGTGATGCTGATGTGGGAAAACGTTTCCTGACTCGCTCCTCCAAAACACCCCAAAGTGGCTCAATAATATTCAGATCTGGTGACTATGCAGGCCATGGGAGATGTTCAACTTAATTTTCATGTTCATTAAACCAGTCTGTCACCAGTCTTGCTGTGTGTATTGGTGCATTATTATCCTGATACAGAGCACTACCTTCAAGGTACAATGTTTGAACCATTGGGTGCACATAATGAAACTTTACACTCTGCTCTAACTGGTGTAATGTACAATAAGTGAAGATTGGGCACCAGACAGCGCAAATATAGCCATAAAACCTCCAATACTATATTGGCAAGTGTTTCAGTTTCATTGTCCAACCCCTGTATCTTCAGAACACAAACTAAGATATTTTTGATGAAATCCAAGCTTTTTGACCCTGCATAGACAGTGACGCAACTACCACGTTCAGTGCCCAGAAAAGTAGTAAGGACATAAAATAGTCGATGTGACATCAGCTGTTCAACCACAATGTTATGAAACTACAAGAATACTTTTTGTGCACAAAGAAACAAAAATTAGGACTTTATTCAACAATTTCTGCTCTTCTGTGTCAGTCTTTGACACACTTTCATGCATTCAGAAAGCTTTTGGATTTCATCAAAAATATCTTAATTTGTGTTCAGAAGATGAACGAAGGTCTTACAGGTTTGGAGTGACATGAGGGTGAGAAATTAATGACAGAATTTTCATCTTTGGGTGAAACTATCCCTTTAATTATTCATTTGGTCGAAAGTAGTGTAATACACTCACACCACGAAGTCCCATCAGTGACATCGAGTTGTACAGCCTTCCTGGCCAGCTCCACACTCTCCACAATGCGTTTGCTCTGCTCCTGACTGTCTTGTTCCGGTGGCAGCTGTCGCAGCACCATAGACAGACTTCTCAGAGATACTTTATTCTTATTCTGAAAGAAGACAAGACACAACAGGATTTATCTGTGAGCTTCATGAGAGTACCAAATCAAAAGAGATAGAAACTATAAAAAATAATTGGGTCTCATTCACTAATAATTGCATGGATTATTGCTTATAAAATATGCGTATTGTTTGTTTGCACAACTTCTGACTAAACATTCTGCCTAATTCAGAATTTCATCCCTCTCAGCGAACATATAATGCTCTTTAAAGACATGCTCCCACCTGAGCAGATGCAACAAGAGTCTGTGCCTTTGTTAAAAAACAGTTCAAACACAATAAACATCTTTTGTACACACCTGTCATTACAGCTGTGGATGTTGTCTGTTATATAGAGAAACTTTGCAGCTTGAGCTATATTGTATATAATGAAATATATTTCGTTAAGATGAAATAAAATTTCATCTTAACATGATTATAGGTGATTATAATATTGATTATACCACAGGTTTGCACATTTTAAAAAAATAAGACCCATTGTTCATGGCTATAATGAGACTCACCTGCTGTTGTGCACCTGTGAAGCAGGTCTTGGCCGCTGTCAAGTCTCCTTTTTTCCAGTACTGCTCTCCCAGTGTATTCCAGCCCTCAACCAAACCCGGTTCCAGTTTAACAGCCCGGGACAGACACTCCTCTGCAGCCTGACTGAACTCAGGAGCGACGTTCAGACACCGACCCCGTAGCAGCAGGAACTGGGCACTATTTTTGTACAAGTCTGTTGAAAGACAGAGCAGAGTTTAATACTAGTAAGTACATAATAAGAATTTTTTTTTTTCTAATCCTTCTGACACTTTAAATTATTTTGGCAACATACTTTTCAAATTAATTATCAGAATATATTTTATTAAATATGAAGGCCATCAGAAAAAATGAAGTAATGCCCACCTTCTTTTTCCTCCAGCCTCTTAAGTGTCTTTGCCATCTCTTGAGCAACATCATTCTGTTTCCTACCAGCATCTTCAACACTGTGCGTCTCAAAGTAACGGTCCCTAAAGGAGTAAAGATCATCTACCAGCTCCTGTGAGAGAAACATGCTATTATTAAACAACTGCATATTTGACATTCCTCAAAAACTCAAAGAGATATTATGCATTAAAGCAGTAGTTCAGCCAAAAATAAACTCTGTCAACCTGTGCAACACAAAAATAGATCTTGGACAGAATGACAGCCTCAGTCAGTACTTACTTGCACTGCATCCTTTTAAATAAAATAAAAGCAAATGGTGACTGAGGTCTCCTTTTGCATTTGTGAAAAAAAAAACCGCTGCTTTCGTTTATAAAAAAGTTACTATTGTACCTAAATCTTATACCAAAAAATCAGTAACCGCACTTAAAATATAACTGCAGTCATAGTAATATACATACAGCTGTGGCGTAACAGTATTTGCCATCAAAAACGAGATTAAAAATTATTACTCTGAAAACTTCTTACATTGTTTAAAGAAGAACTGAAATAAATGTATTATGGTCATACAGTACTACAATAGGTATCTCATGCAGAGAGAGGTGAATGATGGGTAAAACAAGCATTACACGACATGATGGAAAGCAAGTTAGGATAACACGATCAGACTACACTGCAGAGAGTTTAATCAAAGGTAATTAGATGCTGCTTGTCTTAAAAACCTGCTTGTTCTCCGATGTTACAATGTAGTGTATCAGTTGTTATAGTGACAGGCGATACAACAGCCATTTGTACATGATATTTCATCGACATCATCTTCTGAATCCAGTGATGCCTATTTATTTTTTACCTCACTAAACGACAGAGGGATATTAAAGAGTCAGCTCAAACCTTTAACACTTCCAAGTCATCTTTGTCTGTTGCTTTCTGCTCCCCATCATTATCAACCTCGGCCATCTTTACCATGTAAAGAAAGACGCGAGCAAGCGTGATAAACACAGACGAGTGTGTTTAAGCGCCTCCTACTGGTCAGGAGACGAACAGTTTATTTTTATTTTGACCAAATGTTTATTATTTGTGACAGAAAAATTTGGACACATTGGAAAATCTGCTATGCATTTTGTAGTATTATTTAAACGCCAAAATATTTTTACACTTACTAAAATAAATCACAGCAAAGCACCTGTTTGAAAAAACATCAATAAGAGAGTGATTTTTAATTTGTAAGTATATTTTTTTATACATTTTGTATGCAACCATCTCAAACCAACAAATAAATAAACACATAAACGAGCTAAAAATATAAATATATTTGCATAACTACAAACAAACAAATATAAATAATAATAACAACAAACAACAACAACAATAATACATAATATAATACTAAATAAATATAAATATAAAAAATACACCCACTTCTTTGTGAAAATGCAACGTTGATAAAAGTTTTTTCAAAGAAGACGTAAACACGAATGAAATGGGAAGTAAAAGTGCGCATGCGCACATGATCACACGCAGTCATAAGACTCTCTTGAACACCGGTTATTATGTTTCCGATAATATTGTAGTGGCAATGATGTTTTTATCTTTCTTTCTCGTTGTACTTCTCATGACAGTCTCCGAAAACGATGCAGCCGAGCAGGTTCAAGCTTTTGTCATTCCCCACAGTCATATGGATGTCGGCTGGGTGTACACCGTCCAGGTAAAACGCAGATATTCAGTGACTTGTATGTTTCCGTAAGTGGAGCCATAATCTCTGTTGTCAAACTTCTCTGTCGTAGGAGAGCATGCATGCATACGCCAGCAATGTCTACAGCAGTGTAGTTGAAGAGCTGTCACGAGTCAAAACTCGCAAATTCATCGCAGTTGAACAGGAGTTTTTCCGACTCTGGTGGGTGAATGTGGCCACAGATTGGCACAAGAAACAGGTAAGCACTCAGAGATGTCTCATTAGGTGGTTAAGTGGTTTTATGTATTATATAGTGAAGGTAAATTAATTAAACTGGTGTCCTGGGACCCCCAGGGTCTCACAAGGGAGAACTGGGGGTCCTTGGAAGAAGGTGTAAGAAAAATACTATATTAAAAAAATACTATATTTAATTGTACAGTGCTATAGTGGGTATAAAATGAATAAGTAATGGAAACTAAATATTTTCCAAACAATATTTTACACAATTATAATAGTATAAATACATTTTTCACTGTATAAATTGGGTCTTTATACATGAAATATAGCTGATTTTTAAATGTTGGGACAGGGTCCCTCATACGAGGTTGATAATATTTGGGGTCCAATCTAAAAGATTGAAACCCTCAGGTTTAAGGTGACTTGTTTTCGTATGTCAGGTGAGAGAGCTGCTGCATGAGGGTCGTCTGGAGTTTATAATCGGGGGTCAGGTGATGCATGATGAAGCAGTGACAGATGTAGATGATGCCATTCTTCAGCTCACAGGTGCTTGAGCATGAAACTCTCTTTATAAATACCATGGTGCTGAATGATTACCATATTTATGAAACATGTTATTTTAAACAATATTTTAAAGAATACTATGGTGATAGTGTTAAAAATGTTGCATGTACTACCAGTCAAAACAGTGACTTGAACAGTTTTGAACAGTAAAAGTTTTCATGTGTTTTAAAGAATTCTCTTCTGCTTCAAGAAACATTTATTATTATTATTATTATTATTACCAATATTTAAAACAGTTGAGTAATTTTTTTCAGCATTCTTTGATGAATAGAAAGATCCAAAGATCAGCATTTATCTGAAATAAAAAGCTTTTGTAACATTTTTTTTTTTTTTTTTGGAAAGAAGTCATGGAAATTAATGCTTTTATTTAGCAAGGATGCTTTAAATGATCAAAAGTGATGATAAAGACATTTACAATGTTACAAATGATTTCTATTTCAAATAAATGCTGTCTTTCTGAACTTTCTATTCATCAAAGAAACCTGAAAATATTCTACTCAGCAGTTTTCAACATAATAATAACAGTAAATGTTTTTCGAGCAGAAAATCAGAATATTAGAATGATTTGGAAGGATCATGTGACTGGATTAATGATGCTAAAAATCTGCTTTGAAATCACAGGAATAAATTATATTTTAACATATATATTTAAGTAGAAAGCAGGTATTTTAAATAATAAAAATATTTAAAAATGTTGCTGTTTTTGCTGTACTTTGGATCACATAAACCTAGGCTTGGTCAGCAGAAGAGACTTCTTTGAAAAAACATTTAAAATCTTGCTGTTCAAAAACTTTTGACTGGTTGTGTAGTTAAAGGTCTACTCATCTCCCTCTTTTTCCTCTATTCCTGTGTCTGGCTCCTGTAGAGGGTCATGGCTTCTTGTATGAGACTTTTGGCGTTCGGCCACGTTTCGGATGGCATGTTGATCCATTTGGTGCGTCTGCCACGACCCCGGTCCTCTTTGCCCTTGCAGGGTTTGATGCTCACCTCATCTCTCGCATTGACTACGACCTTAAAGATGACATGCAGAAAAACAAGGTTGTGCTTTCGGATTGGTTTGTGTTTATGTTGGAAGGACATATTAATAATACAGCTGTGCATGTTTAGTTTTTACAATAAATGCTGTTTACATTATGGTAAATTGGTGCATGTAATAATACTGCATCTGTATTTGTAGAAATTGCAGTTTGTGTGGAGAGGTTCTCCATCCTTAAAGGAAAAACAAGAGATATTCACACACACAATGGACCAGTTCAGTTACTGCACACCGTCGTACATCCCTTTCTCTAACAGGTGATGCCCAGTTAATTTTTTTTTTTTTGCAACACCTCATATTTTTTGTTTAGCATGCAAATAAAAGTTGTATTAATTTATACCACATAAGGTTTTTATTTTAAAGAAATTTGGCAAGGATTAAAAGTGGTTGTAAAGACATTTATAATGTTGCAGACGAATTCTATTTCAGCTGAATGCAATTTTTAAAAACTTTCCATTCATCAAATAATCCTGAAAAAGTGTTTTGTTTTCCAGAAAAATATTCTCAGTCAGCATATTAGAATGATTTCTGAAAGGTCATGTGAAGCTAAATACTCGAGTAATGATGCTGAAAATTCAGCTTTGCCATCACAGGAATAAATACAGTTTAAAAATTATTAAAACAGAAAACAGTTATTTTAATTGTAATAATATATCAAAATATTACAGTTTTTACTGTAATTTTGATTAAATAAATGCAGGTTTGGTTATCATACTTTTAAACATTAAATATCCTTACTAATCCAAGGTTTTAAGCATATAAAAATGTAAACTGTTATATGTTACATTAAAAAAAAAAAGTTTAAACATGCTGTTAATATTGATGATGATTGTGTCCAGGTCTGGGTTTTACTGGAATGGTGTTGCCTTGTTTCCGGACCCTCCTAAAGATGGCATATACCCCAACATGAGTCTGCCAGTGACCAAGGAAACAGTGGAGCTTTATGCACAGACCATGGTGGACAACATTAAACAGAGAGCCCAGTGGTTCAGAACCAGTCATGTTCTCTGGCCTTGGGTCAGTTCAGCTCCATCATATGACAGACTAACATATACAATATGTCTTTTATATATTCACTTACTCATATTACAAGGGTATATTGTATTTACAGGGTTGTGACAAGCAGTTCTTCAATGCTTCAGTGCAATTTATGAACATGGATGTTTTAATGAACTACATCAATGCACACAGTGACAAGTATGGAGTTGCAGTTCAGTATGCCACGCTAACGGACTATTTCCAGACATTGCACCAGACAAATCTGTCCTGGGATGTGAGAGGAGACCAAGACTTCCTTCCTTACTCAACAGGTTTATAATTTGGATGTTATAGATGTTTATATAATTGCAAGAGACCCTTTTCACAGATCCTTTCCCAGGGTTTTTACAGTAAACAAACAAACAAAACTAATAAAATGACTAATCTAGTAACTAAACTAGTCAAAATAATACGAGAGAGTGACAGGAAATTTTATATTTTTTACATCTATTTTTACACCATTCACCTAGGGCTGCAACGATTAATCGAACGATGTCGTGAGGCGCGTTTAGTCAATGAAGCTGGTACTTTGATTAGTAGTAAAGCTCCATCACGTGCGTTCGAATTCGATTTTGCGCGCGATTTGGCATAGCTTGTCAGTGCTTTACGGCTCTGTGTATTACTTGCCGCTCCAGCTGAACGCACGTGATGGAGCTTTACTACTAATCAAAGTACCGGCTTCATTGACTAAACGCGCCTCACGACATCGTTCGATTAATCGGTGCAGCCCTACATTCACCACTTTAGAGTTTTTGCTTTTGAAAACTTGGGAAATTTGAAAATGTTAAGAAAATGGTCCTGAATGGTGTTTTGTACTCATTTTCCAGAACCGTTTCAGGCATGGACAGGGTTCTATGGTTCCAGAAATATTCTGAAAGGAGTAGCAAGACGAGCGAGTTCCCTCCTGTACGCAGCAGAGTCTCTCTTCACTAGATACCGTATCAGCTATCCAGATGGTCCAGTTCAGAAAGAATGGGCTCTAGATAAACTCAAGACCCTGCGGTGGGCTGTCTCAGAGGTGCCTGGTTTTAAACATATCTATTTATGCCACAACCATTTCTTTTTGAGCTACTGTGGGCTACATGGCATTTGCAGTTTAATTTTATTTAGTTGCTGATTCAGGCCCATTGGCTCAATTCAAACATTATCCTGCTAAGACATTAATAATTTGTGTATGACTAGAAATTGACTGGTCATTATCTGGTCTGATTTGTACCAGGTTCAGCACCATGATGGCATCACAGGGACCGAATCCCCCAAAGTGGCTGATATGTATATGGAGCATCTCATGCAAGGCATGATGGGAGCTGAAGAACTCTTGGCAGCCATATTTTTGCTTCCACAAAGCCTTGAACTTTCCAATGACATCCATTACCCACCTGAATCCAGACCCACCACAGTAAAGACCGGTACATTTTTTCTTTATTTAGAATCTCTAAATCGTTTCTCTCACCACATGGATCTATATTCTCCATTCATTGCTTATCTTTTCCTGTTAATTGACCAGTGATATGTGAAATGCATTACTAAACATTAAAAACATTATTACTTATGGAAGCCTGTATCTGCCACTGAATAAAAAATAAAAAAGGTTATTGGGACTTTTTATTTCACAGTTCTGATTTTTACTCAGAATTGTGAGATATAAACTCGCAATTGCAAGTTATTAAGTCAGAATTGCTAATGCGAATTTTCTTGCAAATGCGAGTTTGTATCTCACAATTTGGACTTTTTTTTCTGGTATGTTCTCAGAATTGTACGTTTATGTCTCACAATTCTGATTTAATAACTCAGAATTACGTGTAATAGAGTCAGAATTGCAAGAACTCACAATTCTGAGAAAAAAGTCACGTTTGCGAGATATAAACTGAATTGTGAGTCAAATTGTGAGAATTATGAGAAAAGTCAGAATAGTGAGTTTTTTTTTTTCTTTTCTTTTTTTTTTTTATTCAGTGGCAGAAATGGGTTTCCATGATTACTATACTTTATTTTACTATATTATTATAAAACATTGTTACTATACATTATTAAAAAACTAAATATTTTTTAAATAAATGTACAGGGTTTCTTAAAAGTCCTAAATCGCTTTTCTGTGAATTAAGGCCTTGAAAAGGTCTTAAATCAGAGCAGAAAGTGTGAAATTCATATGCTCATGGCATTCATTTTCATGAGGGATTGTTTCCTCATGTGTTTTATTTTAAAGTGAAGCAAAAGCGTAATTTCTGTGCTACATGGCTTAGATTGCTCAATATACATTAAGCAATACGCTGTAGATGGAGGTATATGCGGCTTCTGTGCGGTTTCTGTCAGTCACCCGAAGAAGAACTTGTCGTTCTGATTTTTGTATAGTAATGAAAATCATTTAGTTTAGTTAGAGAACAGACAATACAATTCCAGCTGAACGCGGCTGCTAAATGCAAATGAGCAAGAGTCGCATCACAGATCAGATTTAATTTATCACGTAAAGTGAGTTGAGCTGACTGACAAGAAGAGAGAGTTTCAAAACCAAATGCAAAAGCGCCTGTTTAAAAAAATATTTTGGATTTTGAAAAGCCTGTTGACTCCTGCTGTCTGCCAGTGGAAGTTTCATATTTATTTGGTTCCACAGTGTTTGCAGATTTTTTATTATTATTTTTTTTAATTTATTTAAAATGTGTATTTTTTAAATTTTATATTAAGCATGCAAGGTGTATGCTGTGCTTCCAAGCTTTCTTATTTGTTTTGCTAATAAACGTTCTACGTTTCTTATTTATTTGGTTATATCTTGTGATAGAAATGCTACAGCCTCTATAATTTCTTCAACAAAAACATGTGGACATCACAACCCTTGCCAAAATTAACCATGCTTTATCGTGGTAAAACTGCTTAACTTTCTTGCATGTGTTTTCTGGATGCTTGAGACAATAAAATCAATTAGACAACTGTATAAGGCCTAATAAAATCATAGTCTTAGATAACTGTCTAGATCTACAACTGTAATTTATAAATAATACAATTTAATTGCAATTTATTCATTTACTTATGAGGGAGGGGGCACAACAATACAATTCTGCTTAGGGCACCCATTTTGCCAGCAGTGGCCCTGTTTACAAGCTACTTAAAACCGAAGGAAAGTGAAGAAATGAGGGAAAACTCAAACAAACTAAAAACAAATAACTGCTTGATGCCAAATTGCCACTAATTTGAAAGTGAAAGTAAAATGTGCATGGCACTTTTACCGAAGGAAAGCGAGGAAAAGAGGGAAAACTCAAACGAACTAAAAACAAACAGTTGCTAGATGTTGAATTTCTGCTAATTTGAAAGTGAAAGTAAAACTCAAACTATACTTAGGGAACATATTGCTGTATTGTTTTCCCTTTGATTTTTTTTTCCTTAAATTTTCTTTAGTTGGTTTTAAAAAGGTCTTAAAAAGTCTTAAATTTACCCTCATAAAACCTGCAGAAACCCTGAATGTAGTTAAATAATTGAATCTAATTTATATTAAAAAAAAAAAAAGATTATATATATATATATATATAATACTTTGGTTGACACCACACCAGTGCACAGAAACGTTCTGTTTATTGCAAGCACATGTTGCATCTTTGCAGTTTTCTATTTGCCGGCATTAGTGGTTATCAGTATTAAAAATTTACTTTAAAAAGTAAAGTTTGGTCGATTAAAGTATAAATTGGCTAATAAAGGTTTTGTTGTTGTTTCAGACTCCGGTAATGATGTTCTTGAACAGCATATTATCGTGTACAACCCACTTGCCTGGAACATTTCAACATATATTAATATTTCTGTGGCATATGCAATGGCGGTTGTGCTTGACGATGAAGGAAAGACAGTACCTGCTCAGGTAGCAAAACATTTTTTTTTATTGTCATATTATCATTTTTTTTTCTTCCAATTTATTGCTTCTATTGTGACATTAAAAACAAACAAACTAAAAAGTAATTTAACTGCAGATCCAGCAATCAATGGAGTCTACCACTGTCTATGATCTGTTCTTCGTTGTTGAACTGGGTGGACTGCAGTACAGAAAGTACATTGTGCAATTCCCACAATCCCACTGTGGGGTGACTCATGTGGCCAGAGTAGTGAAATTTAAGAAGAAGAATGTGAGCCAGTGGAAGAGGACAGGAAGGACGTTGTTACCAGTGCTGAATGAGTGCTACACACTGATGTTTGACCAAGAGACAAACCTTCTGCACAGCATCACAGACCGGCAAGTTCTCCTTCAACATGTTTCACATGACAGATTGCCACAGTTATGTTCAGTGTAAGATTTCAATTAAATTTCTGACCTAGTCTATCCATTACAGATCTGAAAAGATGAGAGTTAGAGTACAGCAGGATTTTTGGGAGTACAAGGCTAATGGAGACGTCCACGCTGGGCCAATCTCAGACAATTACATTTTTACTGCCAACGGCTCAGCCATTCCTGCATACAAATCTGTGGCCATGGAGATTGTGCCAGGGAAGGTTGTCTCAGAAATACGTCAGTATTTCTATAGGTAAAAGAAAAATTGTTTCATTGCGATCTCTTACATTTTCTTCAAAAAATATAAAAATCTAGTAGTTCTCACTCCTAGAAGTGTGAATGTTCTCTCTGCAGAGAGGAAGAAGACAAGAACCACACTTACTCTGTGGTTACCAGAGTGCCGGTAGGATTTGAAGGCCAGCTGGCGTGTTTCAGACTGGAGCAGAGCTATAAAGTGGGCCCGTTAGAGATGAACAGAGAGGCCGTGTTCAGAACCCACACGAGTCTGAAGAACAACAGAACACTGTTTACTGATAACAACGGCTATCAGATGATGAAAAGGACATATAAGACCTTTGTTAACAACACAATCGCACGTGTAAGGTTGCTTTACACCTAAAATTTATAAATCATACCGGTTCCAGAGATACGCTCGTTATTAACTTACGTCTGTTGTGTTTACATGCACAGAATTACTACCCAATGGTACGAGCGGCCTACATAGAAGATGATTCCAGCAGAGTTGTGTTCCTCAGTGAAAGAGCTCATGGAGTAGCCAGTTTAAATGAGGGTGACCTAGAAGTAAGGGCTCACATTTGCCATTCGCATTTGCTGTTACGCAACTGATTTCGGTTTTATGAACCATTTGTATTCTGTGCATTGTGTGTGTGCATCAGGTGATGCTTCATAGACGGCTTTGGAACAACCAGGAGTGGAATCTGGGTTATAACCTGACTCTTAATGACTCCTCTGTGGTGCGGCCCGTTCTTTGGATGATGCTGGGCTCCCCTTCTGCATTGTCATCTGTCTACCAACAGGAAGCACTAGAGCTGCAGCACAGACCTGTGGTTATGCCCATTGACCAACCCCGTGAGTTTGCGGACACTGGCATTGCTGGGCTGTTTTTCATTTCATTCTCAGTTCCTCTTCATTACAAATACCTAAAAAAGTGAAGAATACTAAAATGTGAAGAAAGTAGGGCTGCCCTTTTGGCTTAAAGGAGACGTTCACTTCCAGAACAAACATTTCCAGATAACTTACTCACCCCCTTGTCTTCCAAGATGTTCATGTCTTTCTTTCTTCAGTTGTAAAGAAATTGAACTTTTTGAGACAAACAATGGACCTTTCTCACATTTCCGGGTTTCTCGTAGTGGAAGTCATCATAGTTGGGTAAAACTATGAATGGGAGAGGACCACAAATATATTTTTTGCATTCCCATTTGCTCAGATAGCAAAAGAAAAACTCCACAATAGTGTTTTCACGACTTTCAATCAAAGGGAACAAATTGAGAGAGACTGATATCGGCAGTTAAAAGAGAGAACAATGTCTAATTTACTGTCCCTCCTATAGACGCTGCATTAAAAACACCCTTGCATTAGCGTTAACTAGTTTTTTGTTAACTTGATGAAAGGGTGAAATAATACTCAGTATAGTGGTATAAATGTACAAATATTTAAAAAAAATCTAAGCATGAAAAACTCAAGGATTTGTGATTATGATGACTGTTGAAACGCATCATCAGTCTTGTGAAAAGGGTCCATTCAGGATTTTTCTCCATATAGGGGACTTCAATGGTGCCCGCGAGTTTGGTGCACTTTCAAAGGGCTCTAAACAATCCCAGCTGAGGAAGAAGGGTCTTATCTAGCGAAACGATCGGTTATTTTCAAGAAGAGCATTTGAGGTTAAAAAGTATATAAATTGTACTTTTTTTTTTTTTTTTTTTAAATAACCGATTGTTTCACTAGATAAGATGTCAGAGAGTGCATCCTGTTTGCTGCAGTCTTTACAGATGTTTTACTCTTATCTGCATGACCAAAAATGAGTATTTTAAAAGAGAAGTCCACTTCCAGAACAACAATTTACAAATAATGTACTCACCCCCTTGTCATCCAAAATGTTCATGTCTTTCTTTCTTCAGATGGAAAGAAATTATGTTTTTTTTTTTGAGGAAAACATTTCAGGATTGCAGTTCAAAATTTTAATGTTTTAAAGTTTAAATGCGGCTTGAAACGGTTGTAAACAATCCCAGCTGAGGAAGAAGGGTCTTATCTAGCGAAACGATTGGTTATTTTAATGTCAAACGCTCGTCTTGTCTTGCTCTCCCTGAACTCTGTGTATTCTGGCTCAAGACAGTTTACAGGGTATGTCGAAAAACTCAGATCGTATTTTCTCCCACAACTTCAGAATCGCCCTTTATCGCTCTTTTACCTTTTTTGTTAAGGGTGTTTTTTGATCTTTGCATGTTCACTTTGCAAAGACTAGGTCAGAACTTCTGCAGTGAGGGAGAAAATACGATCAGAGTTTTTCAACATACCCTAACTGTCTTGACCACACCGGTGCCTCCGTCATGCAGTGAATGGCGCACATTTAGGTTCACATTAGATTGAGCGCCATGTAAAGTTGCTACTACATACATTTTTCAGATGAAAAGCCATATATGAGGTTGATAAATGATAGGTTAGTGTTTGGATGTCCTGCTCGATGTACTATATTACCACATAGACCAGCAGTTAACGATCTGTCCATCATGGACTGCGTGACTTCGCCACTTCCTGTTGATTTTTTATCTTTTGTACATTTTTGTAAGCAAAAGTAAAAAAAATTCTCTTACACAGAAAAGCCATGGAATCAGAAAGAGACATTCAGTGGGCCGTTTGTTCAGCCGGTTGTGTTGCCCCAGAACCTCCACATGCAAACCCTCAGCATCCCTGGCTGGAACTACAGTCCTGATCACACCCAGCACCTCCACAGTCTCAATTCAGGTAGGGAACAGTACATCGTACACAATAAAACTGGCAAAATGACAATGTATCATAACAGTTATGGTCAGGATTTGATGGAGTGATTCAGGGTGTGGTATAAATTCTGCTTAAAACCAGAAACTATATTCAGAATTTGTATATATATTATCTTCCAAGGTGGACAAAGAAAGTCTGGGATAGACTTTGATCGTATTCTTTTGAGGATCACACACCTGTATGAAGAAGGAGAAGACCCAGTCCTATCACAGCCTACTACTATTAACCTGAAGGTACTGTACATTAAATCTCTTCATTTTATATATATATATATATATTTATATATATTAATTATTATTTAAGCATTGGCATTTAACAGTAAATTCTTTCATTCTTTAACAGGACGTTATAAGGGGCATAGGAGAAGTAACCAAAGTTCAAGAGCGTTCCCTCACTGGAACATGGAATATATCAGACCTCCAGAGGTGGAGCTGGAAAACCGATGAAAGTGTACGAAAAAAAGGTGAGATCTCCATTTTGACTGGTAACTACCATGACAAGTAATTAAATCAGATTGAACAGATGTGATGAGAAATGCTGGATTTTTTTTTCTCCTTTTACAGAGCAAACTGATTTTTTCAGCAGCACAACCCAGGACTTCAGTGTTACCATTCATCCGAAGGAGATCAGAACCTTTTTCATTTACTTTAAATAGACCGATCTGCAGAATCCAATTTTTATCTTCTGTGAAGATTCTTTATTAAGATCATTCCTAAACTGTAATGATTTAAAGATTTAAATCAATTAACCTTTTTGAAATTTGCATTATTTTTTCTTATGAAATTATTAAAGACAGTGTTGAGCATGACACATTTTGTGAAGTGTTTGGACTCACTTGTGTTTGTGTTCTTTGCTTGTTTAGAAAGAACAGGTACATTCTCAACATTAGGTCAATGGGTGAATGTGAACTTTATTAGTTTAGTTGCATGTTTAATGCAAAAACCTTTATATCACCACTGATACATTAATAGCATTGCTGTCATGTGTGTCTGCCACAAGAATTATGTTTTCACATTGGCATGAAGCAATATTCCACATCAAAATAAGAACTGTAGTGTACACATCTATTTGCTGTTCAGTGTCATACAATTTGAAACATGTTGTTTCAAGCTGGTATTTTTATTACATTGTACAATAGAAGTCAATGGGCTCCAATTTAGTTTGTTTCCAAAACATTTTTTATTATACCTTTTGAGTTGCACAGATGAAAGAAACGGGTTTGGAACAACATGAAGATGAGTAAATGATGACAGAATTTTAATTTCTGGGTGGAATAGGCCTAACATTTCTCAAAAGTTTACATACACCTTGCAGAATCTGCAAAATGTTAATTATTTGACCAAAATAAGAGGGATCATATAAAAGGTGTGTTTTTTTTTTTTTTTTTTTAGTACTGACCTGAATAAGATATTTTACGTAAAAGGCATTTAGTCCACAAGAGAAAAATAATAGTTGAATTTATAAAAAATGACCCCATTCAAAAGTTTACATACACTTGATTCTCAATATTGTGTTGTTTCGTGAATGATCCACAGCTGTGTTTTTGATGTACATATCTTTATTCTGTTTGAAAGTTTACACCCTGGACTCATGCATCATGTTTCCTTCTGAAGCATCAGTGAGTGTATGGAAACTTTCGAATGGGGTAATTTTTATAGATTAAACTATTATTTTCTCTTGTGGACTATATGTAAATGTATTTTCTGTAAAATCTTACTCAGGTCAGTACTAAATAAAAAAATAACATGCAATAATTAACACTTTGCAGATTCTGCAAATGAAAACTTTTGACTTCAACTGTAAATAATACGGTGAAAACAATTGTAAACACATAAAACTCATACAACAGTATGAAGACTGTAATGTGATTTTAATAATTGTTTATTACATTTGTTTATTAAATTGTAGTAACCTTTCATTTGAGTATCGACAATGTCCATACACCAGCCGATGAATCAGAACATGCAGTATATGTTCTGTAAAAGGCTATTTTTACAAGTTTTATATGATGTATTGTAAAACTGATTAGGATATTAATTCATACTGTACATATATTAGGGATGGCGCAATTCTCAATATAATATTGAACCGTTCGGTGCGACCTCCACGGTTCAATACGCGCTTGTGAATTGCGGTTTTTCGGTTTTGCATTTAAATAACATCCTTGTTTTATTTTTCTCGTTATGTGCTGTATGTGTGCCCGCGATTTCACGTGCTGAAATGAAGAAACGCTTCCCCGCTTTTATTTGAAAAACACACGCAGAGCATCTTCCATTCTAATGACGCAGTGATAAGCCTTTCTAAACCTGTTGTCCAACAAAAGAGTCATAAAAACAAAAGTTATAAAAAACATTATAACTTGTTTTTAATTCTCAACATCAGTCGAGTGTTTGAAATAACTTCCTTGTGTGATCTGATGTGGATTCTTATCACAGAATGAGGCAGACAATAAATTCTATGCTCATATTCTATGTATGTCGATTAGCAATGGCTTATGAAAATACACGAGATGGTTTGAAGAACACAGATAAACCATATATTATTGTAGACGACTGTTTATTGTCCTTACATTTTATTATTCAAAACGTTTAACGTTATATCTTTTTTATCCATTCACAGACTCACAGCCATAGGGATGCCTTTATCCACATTAAAAAAGCTGGAAAGGAACTTAATTAGTGATGGGTCGTTCTTGAACGATTCGTTCATTTTGAACGAATCTTTAATGTGACTCGGGACGAACGAGTCGTCTCGGGGAGTGATTCGTTCAGTCGCGCATGTGCAACATCCTATTAGGCTCTGTACCGGAATTAGTTTACCTGTTTCGAGTCTCCGGGTTTTTGGAGTCGTTCGTTCATCTTATGGGGCTGTCACATGATGAACGAACGACTCGAACCCGCAGACTCAAGAGATGAACTAATCAATTCTCTTTCCGGCTCAGACTGCATAGGTTAAGCTTATGGGGCTGTCACGTGATGAACGAATGACTCAAACCCGAAGACTCGAAAAATGAACTAATCAATTCTCTTTCCGGCTCAGACTGCATATGTTAAGCTTACGTGATGAACGAACGACTCAAACCCTGAAACTTGTCAGAGAAGAGGCGAGGTGAGCTAATAGACTAAAGACCCAGGTAAACAATGAATTAATCTTTTCTGTTTTCTATAGCATTATAGTTTTGTCTTGTTTGTAGTGTGATCAACGGTTGTGTAAGCAGTCGATGTGTTAGGGAGGCAACACGTAACATTTAAATTATATTTTGCTAAAATGAACGAAATGACTCGAAAAAAGATTCGTTCATTTTGCTGAACGAGACTCAAAGGTCCGAGTCGGTAAAATGATCCGAACTTCCCACCACTAAACGTAATCAGTGGAACTTCTTTGACGCATTTGTGGATTTACTGCAAGAGGGCGCCCTCTAGCGTCCAGTATGAATGAAACCCATTCTATTTTGCGTAAAAATCGAAAAAACCAAACCTCTCTCAAAAGAAAAAATAAGCAGACATATACTAAACCACGCAGGTTTAAGGGAGTATTTTGTAAATTTGTTGCAAAAAAAAAAAAAAAAAGCACACTGAAGTGGTAAGATATCAAAACCGAACCGAAAACCGTGGCTAAAAACCGAGGTACGTATTGAACCGTGGACTAACTGTATTGTTGCATCCCTAATATGTATACATAAACTGTTAAAAGACAAGATGTGTTTAGCTCTCAAAACATTTATATAGAGATATATTAGTAATACTATATTTGATGCTGATGTATTAGTGTATCTAATATGTGTTCTAAGATTGAGTTTTATTAGTATTATCAATCTTTTTAGATGCACACACTCTCACTTTCACTGTGGCTCTTTGGGTGGCGTCATAACAATGACAGGCTGAAAAAGAAAGAAATGATTAACTTGCATAATACTGTGCATCATTCATGCTGCTTGCCAGCATTGACAGGTTTATGAAATGAGCATTGCTTACCACATGAGATCTGGGAGAGCAGCAAGGAATCACTTTGCAGCAGTATGCGGCTAGTGTGACAGAGAGGACAATCTGAGTTGCCTCCATGAGTTGATCTAATGAATACAGATGACCTAATCCCTTCTGTAAGCAAAGAGGGTAAGCAATATATAAAAATATATCCAGATCAGCCACAACATTAAAACCAACTGCCTAATTTCCCCTTGTGATGTCGCCAGCTCTGATACAGCAAGGCATTGGCTCCACAACACCTCTCAACGTGTTCTGTGGTGTCTTGCACCAAGACTTGGGGCCTCAGTGTATTAGACTTGTTAGTCCAGCACATCTCATAGATGCTCAGTCGGATTGAGATCTGGGAAATTTGGAGGCCAGGGCAACACACACACACACACACACACACACACACACACACACACATATATATATATATATATATATATATATATATATATACAGTACTGTGCAAAAGTTTTAGGCCACTAGTATTTTCAGCAGCTAAAAAATGGTTTAAAGTAAGTTATTTCTATCTTTTGCCATTAATTGTAATAATCCAGTGAGATTTTTGTTTGCACAAGGAGTCTGACAACAGCCAGTGCTCCACACAGAGATCTGATCTCACCGTCATCCAGTCTGTCTGGAATGACATGAAGAAACAGAACAAACTGAGACAGACTAAATCCAGAAGAACTGTGGCAACATCTCCAAGATGCTTCAAGTAACCTACCTGCAAAGCTACCTGAAAAACTATGCACAAGTGCACATAGGGCAAAAGCTACTTTAAACGCAAAGGATGGTCAAATCAAATGCTTATTTATTTTAGTTAATAGAAGTTCATTGTTAAAGAAAATCTGTTTATGACATTGTTTTTGACAGCATCCTCATTTTATGTGCCTAACTGCCTAAAAATTTGAATAGTACTGTAGCTTTGTAGGTATAGGACTCTTAAAGCATCTTGGAGATGTTGCCACAGTTCTTCTGGATTTAGTCTGTCTCCGTTTTTTCTGTTTCTTAAGACAGACTGGATTGAATGATGGAGAGATCAGATCTCTGTTTGCACAAGGAGTCTGACAACAGCCTGTGCTCCATACAAAAATCTCACTGGATTATTAGAATTAATGGCAAAATGAATGTTTAGAAATCTAAACTGATGTTTCCTACTGACACACTACAGCAAAAGACCGACTTTAACTGACTTTAAACCATTTTTTAGCTGATGAAAATACTAGTGGCCTAAAACTTTTGCACAGTACTGTATATATATATATATATATATATGTATATGTATGTATGTATCTCAATACTTAAATGGATGCAGATTCCACAGCCTAGTGATTTGCAAATGTGATATAATAATTTTCTATTTAAAACAGTTTTGCTTACCTCCAATTGTGCACATTCGAAAGTTTCATATGTCATCTCGCTCTCATTATAGCGGCGCCAGCAGCCAGTGATGTCTGCATATGGCATAGTAAGTGTTCCCAAAAAACAGAAAGAATATGCCACACTTGTGACCATCTGCATTCCCAAACAAGCCTTGAGCTGTTGAGAAACAAAACGACAAACACACACTCAGAAATGCTTATTTCTAAGTGCCTCTTCAGTGATACATTCTGAGTGGGAATTCAGAAATTCAATTGGTACATTCTGCATATAGTGCATAATAACTGACATGCATGCAGAGGTCGTGTTAACCGAAAATTGTCCATCATTTACGGAATTCTTTTATCAGTGACAGAAAAATCTGGAGGCTGTTGTTATGCCGAATTCTGACCCCCACCTGATTACTACTCCCCTAGTATTGGTAGGTTTAGGGTTAGGTGTGGGGGAGGGGTTAGGGTTAGGGGTGGGGTTAGGATTAGGCAAATCAGGTAGCAATTTCAACGAGAGGGGGTAATAATTTGGCAGGGGTCGAAAATGGGCACAGCACGTTCCGTCATTTTGACAGATGACGGGGTGGGGGGTTTTGTTGTGAAAATCTGGCAACCCTGCAGAAGGGCTCGATTCAGAGCAGAGTCGTTTGATTATGCACAGACCAGTACCCAGTTTAAGATACAGCAATCTATCACATCACGTTAAAGAGCGGCAAAACGGTATTTATTGCTTCAATTTTCTAATGAATGTACAGAATTTAAAATTCTGTTAATCTGTTCTCTAAAATAAATGCATAAGCCTATCGTCCTGATTCATGATTAAAAATTAAAATGTAAACAACAATTAAAATGACAGGTAGTAATAGATTATGACAGAAGTTTTACGACCCTGTCCGTCAAAATGATGGACAATATTAGTCTAACGCAACTGCATGCATGATACATTTTTAAAATAATATTTCATCGTTTTTGCTGTGTCCAGATAGTCTGGGCTCTTAAAAACTTACTGTTGGCAGGTGAAGTTTCTCCGCTGCTATCGCCACACTGCCAGAAATTATGCCCTGTTTAAAGGAAACATAGTGGTAAAGCATATTTAAGGATATTTTTGCAATGCTGTAACATTTATACTATCAGAAATGTATATCTTTAAATCTAAAATGAATTAATACTAAATATTATCAAGCATTAACTTAATTGCAATCTATATATATATATATATTTATATGCAATGCCTTACTGATTCCAAATTACATGACAAAGTTGTATTTAGTAATGTAATCCATTACATTACACATTGTAGGTAATGTAATCAGACTACTTTTAGATTACTTTTGACCCATCTCGTTTTTTCACATTGATTTAAATAGGATAATCTTGTACCATATTGATATAAAAATATAAAGAAAATATATATGTTACGTCAAGGTTTCCCAAACTAGGAACTGCAGAGGGTTTATGAGTTTAATGAAAAGCTAATAATGAATGAAATCATAGAAATGTTAAATTAAAACAAATAATTTTAAAAAATTAATCAAAATAAAACACTTACTGAAAAAAATTAAATATTTTATTTGTTTACCTGCATGTCGTCAGGGAACCATGAACGTGCACATGTATTAATGAATTAATAAAATATTTATTTTAAAATCTTTAAAATTCAAGTAAATATATATTAGGTGAAAGTTGATCAGATGGCAAAAAAGTTGGTGAATTTGTGCATTTTAATGTGTCTGAAAAACAAATCTTCCAAAATAATACATGGAAAAATATTTGACTTAATAAAATGACAAATAAAATTCAAATAAAAATCAATGTGTAGTTGATGCAATGTTGAAACATTTCTTAAGCCTGAAATGATTTCTGTAATCCATTGGTCAAATGCTCTGTAGCCACCTGACTAATAACTGATTTCTGTGTGAATGTCCAAAACTGACTTTCTTTTTTTTTTTTTTTTTTTTTTTGAATGCATTGTAGGCTATTTTAGAAAGGAAAATTTAAAAGATGGAAAAAGATGAATTAAGGAAAGTCAATAAATTATAAATAAATTATTGGTGTTGTGTAAATAATATGTAATCATGTAATCCATAAAAAAGTAACTGTAGTCTGATTACGAGTATTCTAAAATGTAATTTAATCTAATTACGTAATCTAGATTACATGTAATCAGTTACAATCCAGCTCCGCGATTATATAATATAACCAAAACACACTTGTTTAAGATCATCACACAATATGTGAAATATATTTTTTAAATATTGTACAGTTAAAACATATCAAATGGACACTTACAACACATGAAAACGCCAGCATTAAACTGTTTAAAATCCATTCATTTGGTCCATTATAAAACGGAAGTCTGCAAGCAACGAAGAAGACAGTCATCGCGATCTCTGTCACCTGTGGATGAGACACAAAACTCCTCAGTAGATGTGTTTGAGACTACATTGTATTCCACTTTGATATCAACTTAATGTTTACCCCTAAAATCTTGGGTTCTGCCTCCAGGTATTTGTATTTTTGACTGGGGTTCCTCTGGAAAGTGACCTCCACTAACGTTCCCGCCTCGCCCGAATCGCTCGCACTCTGGGCTGCAGCAACCGCCGAAACCTCTGCCTCCTCTGGTTTGCCTGTTTATTTACAACATGGGCAGAAGTTTTAAATCAGTCCTGGATCGGTTGGTACAAATAACAACTTGTAAAATACACATTATATGTAAGATCTCTTACTGGTCATTTTCTTAGGCTGGTCTTCAGTGTATGTGTTCAAAACAATAGGTGTTATATTGCGGCCAAAACGCTTTAAAAGGGGTCCGTTGTGGGGTTTTTAGGAATGTTTCCGCCCCTCTTCCATCCGGAGCGTGAAGAGTTCCTGCAATATTTCGACATTACGGATGCAAAGGCTGAACTTGACATCAACAGACGTCTTTTACACTACGTTTTCCCTGTACGTACCTTTTTTTTTTATATAAAACGATATCAGCGAATACGACTTGAGCTGCATTTAGGCAATAGACAAGCATTAGAAAACATACAGAAGAAATGCCAACGAAAATAGTGTTACTGAAAGAGAAAGACTTTACGGTGATATTCTAAATGAGATCAGACAAAAACCCCGTAGCTGTATTCAGTTCCTCTCTTATTTTCTGACAAGTGTAAAATGTTTTTTCCCTACGTCCACTACTGTATATTTCCTGACCTACGCTGGTTTCAAATTTCCTAGCAATTCCCAAAGTAAGGATGCACCCACGCACGAATGAGCTCTTGAGCAACGCCCCTCTATTGCATGTATGTTTGATTCTCTCAAGACATACATCATTATTAAAATCAAAAACATATGTTAGGGGGTGTTTTTCTTTTTTATCTATGTTGCTTATTTGTTTTTGTTTTTTGAGAAAGTACTAACTTACTAACTTTTATTCTACACTACACTTAACTGATAAGTTAATACAATGCTAGCACATGGTATTGAAATAAAAAAATCTAAATAAATATCTTGACATGATATGACAACACCGCTTCATTTTTAAGATATAACCAGGCACGGCAATTTGTAACTTGCAAAATAAGGTTGATGGTGGCTGCATGTGTGACCTCACTGTTCAGATGACCTTTATCAATCCCACTGTCGCACAATGTGGCTTCTAGCAACAAGCACATTTAAACATTTAAGCAATTCTTGATAGGTGAAACCAATAAAAATTGCTCTTCCAAAATCCTTTGCTCTTCTGCTTTTGTGTGGTTTCATGATGAAAATAGTGGTTGTATATGGAGGACCAAGCCTGCAAAAAGAAAGGAATATCGAATAAACAGTTAACTAATTGGAAAATAAATAGTGGAATAAATGATTTGATAGAACAAATAAAATTCATTTGTAATAAAATTTAATCCTGAATTAATTTTTTATTACCTTTTGTCTTTATTATTCTTTGTATTTATTTTTACATTTATTTTTATTCTTCTTAACTTTTATTTACATATTCTTTCATTTATTTTTTTAAATTACTTTTTTATTTTATTAATTAATTATTTATGCATTTATTTATTCTTTATATTTATTCCAACATGTATTTATTTCTGGATTTATTTATTTATTTTTACTTGTGTTTTTACCTTTTCAGGAGCGCTCATTCCAGGATAACGCCACAGAATTTATGTGAACTCGGTCATGTGTACGAAAATCTACAGTTTGCATTGGTCCCACTGACACAAGGTAATCCACATGAAATTTTTTTTATTACCTTTTGTCTTTATTTATTATTTTCTGTATTTATTTTTATACTTCTTAAATTTTATTTACTTATTCTTTCATTTAATTCTTTAAAATTATTTTATATTTATTTATGCATTTATGCATTTATTTATTTTCATTTTAAATTTCTTTCCCACATGTATTTATTTCCAGATTTATTTATTCATTTATGTATTATTACTTGTGTTTTTACCTTTTCAGGAGCGCTCATTCTAGGATAACACAGAATTTATGTGAACTCGGTCATGTGTACGAAAATCTACAGTTTGCATTGGTCCCACTGACACAAGGTAATCCACATGAAATTTTTTTTATTACCTTTTGTCTTTATTTATGATTTTCTGTTTCTGTTTCTATTTTTACATTATTTTTTTTTTCTTTTTAACTTTTATTTACTTATTCTTTCATTTATTTTTACAATTATTTTTTTTTATTTTATGAATTCATTATTTATGCATGTATTTATTCTTTATATTTATTTATTCCAACATGTATTTATTTTATTCCAACTGGATTTATTTATTTTTACCTTTTCAGGAGCGCTCATTCCAGGATAACGCCACAGAATTTATGTTAATTTATTTTTACATTTATTTTTATTCTTTTTAACTGTTTACTTATTTCATTTAATTATTTTATATTTATTTATGCATTTATTTATTTTTACATTTATTTTTCCCACATGTATTTATTTCTGGATTTATTTATTATTACTTGTGTTTATCCCTTTTCAGGACAACACCACAGAGTTCACATGAACTCGGTCATGTGAACAAAAATATTCAGGGTAATCCGCATGAAATTATTTTTCATTATCTTTTGTCTCTGTTTATTATTTTCTGTATTTGTTTGTACATTTATTTTTATTCTTTAAAAAAAATTTATTTGCTTATTCTTTCATTAATTTTTTTTATTATTTATTTATTTATTTATTTATTTATTTTCCCACATGTATTTATTTACGGATTTATTTATTTATTTATTTCTTTTCCCTTTTCAGAAGCGCTTATTCCAGGATAACATCACGGAATTCACATGAACTCGGTCATGTAAACAAAAATCTTCAGTTTGCGCTGGTTCCAACGATACACAAGATAATCCACATGAAATTATTAAATGTGAGTGAACTGCTTTTCACATACTGTAACACAAAACAACGCTGTGTACAGTGAGAAAGACACACTAAACAAGAACAAATTTAAACGTGTTACCATGACAATCTATTTATTGCTGCATATTAAATATAAAACAATCGTAATCGCTGATTTAGTTTAACAAATTATTTTTATTTGTCAGCAAAATTACACATTACTCCCAATATTCAGTGCATAAATGCAGCCTCAGATCAACACAGCATAGTAAAGCTCTTCAGGTTAAAAACTGAAGAAAAAAAAATGCACAACAGAATGAATGCCAGGATGCAACTGCTTGTTTTAAAAAAATTATTTCTATTATTAATTACATAATGTTAGCAAATGAATTCCCTTTTATGCATCCCTTTAGGTGTTAAGGCCCCTTTGGAAAGATTAAAGCACTGTACATATTTATCAGATTAACAGTGGTTTAGCAGCCTATCACAGAAAACTCAACACGTGTGATAGCGACTGAGATAGAAAAAAGCACACACTTAAGATGGAGCAACGGCAGATTATGCACATCCTTCTGTAATGTCAGTTAGGTAAGGTTGTTTGAAAAAGGTAATTAGTTTACAATAGTAGGCTAAATAAGACATGTACCAAGCCATTTCTTTGTCTGATCTTATAGTGATGAAGAAAGTGTGATGACAACTTCAGCTTGTGTTAGGATGTGGCAGACTGTCCCTGGATAGTAAACATTGTTTGGACAGATCCCATGCCATCCGTGTTCATCCGTATACACAAGTAACGTTCACTCAAGACATACATAACAGCATTAAAATTCCTGTAAACTGGAACTGCTGATATTCTCATAAATCACACGTTGTTTGCCTCTATAGGGACTGGTACCCATCAGTCCGCCGTTTCCTGCTGATAAGGTAAGCAATGACTACAATGATGATGAGTATGATGAGAATTATGCCCACAGCGATGGGAACACGGTAGTCAGGTTGATCAGCCTTGCATAGTTCAGCTGTTGTACAAACACAAACATAGCATCTCATTGTAAGAAAATGAAGATTGTGGTTGCAAAAATTAAAAGCTGCTATACACTATTTTAAAGGCACAGTTCACTCTTAATCTTAATTTGTGTTCTGAAGATGAACGAAGGTCTTACGGGTTTGGAACGACATGAGGGTGAGTAATTAATGACAGAATTTTCATTTTTAGGTGAACTATCCCTTTAAAACACTAGGCATCATATGCTTACTAACTTAAACAACAAATTCACACAGAAACCTGTGCGTCATTTATTGCTTGGAGATGCATGACAAATGAGAACAATATCCCAGCGTCCAAATATGCCTACTTCTACACAACATAGTATGTGGAAAACAGTTCATGAGCCGAGTAGTATTTTCAAATTCACAGTATTCATAAAACTATATGCAAAAAGTTCTTAGGAATACTCTTTTGCAGTGTATTTCAAACTTAAATTGCAATAATTGAGTAGAAACACAACAGATATACATGATACCTATACACAGGTGGCCAATAACATGCTCATTTTCAGCTGTGCTGAAGATAATATTTGAATTTGCATGACTTTTAAAGCTAACAAATGCAGGGAATAAGATCCACATTAGTTAATAATATGTTAGGTGGCCTTTGGACTTAGTAGCAGTTGTATAGAGTCATCTGGCTGGTCTAACCAGCTCCTTTGCATTGCCATAACACTTTTGCTACTACCTTTGTAAACAAGCTTTATGAAGTATTTGGGACATGCGATACACTGTGCATAAAAAGCTAAGGAGTCTAGTCCAATAGCAGCATAACTTCATGTAGCTTGTAACAAAGATGTATAACAAAGATACTGAAGTATCATCACTCTATACTTACGTGGTCCAAATTGTTTGTTTTTGATTTCGAAGGCCTGAAACCTGTTATGCGTTAGATCCAGACTCACACCGCCCCCCATGTACAGCGTCACAGCCTGGCAGGAGTAAGAGTAACCCAGATCCACGGAAAACAGCTCAAGAGACCTGTTTTCCCCTGAGTAATTGCTTAACACTTTACAAAAATAAAAATAATTTGATCAGTGTTGGCATAGATGTGCACAAAATGATAAAAACATTATCCAAGTCTCGCCCCGTTCTTAATCCCACAAACACAATTGTGATGATAGTAATAGTAATATAGTCAAAATACTTGCATTTCCACTCTCGTTTCATTCACAGAGACATAACAACTAAATATCTACGAGTCCTCATGCAAGGTCAAAAAGTTATTCTTTTTAAATTCAAAATGAAAGGCATATGGATTTTCCACAGTGAGGGGAAGACGAAATTTACTGTAACCAAAAAAAGACACTAATACTTCCTTATTCTCACTTGTCAGAATGTGACATTTACTGTTGCCAAACTGGTTGACCTGCATGGCCTAGTGTTATTAAGGATTGGCTATTTATATCATTTAAAAAAAAAAAAAAGCAAGAAGTCTATCTTCAGTATGTGAGCAAAAATATATATGTATATAAATAACTTATTACAGTTAAAATAGACCAATACTAAACTGTAACCTCTTTGTTTAGATACGCTGTTGATTTAACTATACAGGTAAAAGTCCAAAGTCCTGGGAATAAACTGCAGAAAACTGAGGATATGTATTGTTGTGGGTGAATGGTACTAGTCATATATGGCAGGGAATTTACCTCCTGTTTTGAAAGCATAGTTCAGTTCGTACTGCACAAATCTGAGATAGGACTTTTTTGTTGTATCATTCTGGAAAGTCAGAAAAAAATGCTAATTAAAATGTTAAACAAACACAATATAAGAACACCTGGTTCCTTCCTGTGAGCCTTTTGGTTACTTTTTTTACTGGGAGGCGATGCAGGTTGATATCAGACAGAAAATAAACAATGCAGTCTTTTATACTTCCTCCTAAACTGCCTCAAAGTTCTTGTTTTTCAGACCACACAAGCTTAGACTGTACTGAAAGATACATAAACTCCAAGTAAAAGCCACTGGCCTTACACAGACTAACTGCAATGCTAAAAGAATCTTCTAGATTAAAAAAGGTTGGTATGGTTTATGAAATCATTTCTTGACACTTCTTGAAGAAGCACAACAAAATGATGACCATTTTGATAAAATGCATGCATGACATCATTGTTTAGAACAGACTATCATTGAAAATCAATAAACAGACTTACTTTTTGGAATTGTACGGAAATTGCACCTTCATCAAATGCAAGAGTGAGAGTAACTACTTTTTCCAGGCATTCTCCGCTGACATTAGTTTTGCTTGGCTGAACAATGAATGTGCCATTTACCTAGAGAGACAGAAATGTTTCAGAACAACAGATAATGTTTATATGGAATAATGACAAGGTAGATTTAGATATAAGAATCACATTTGGATGTAGAGCTCTCACTACAGCAAAAAACATCTTACCTTACTGGTGTTCACACGGATTCCGATTGCCATGTCTAGCATAATACATGGTGCGCCTTTATTATCAGTAACATTATATTTCCCCGTTGTCACGTTGGTAGGTGGTGTTGGTACTGGCATTGCTGTTGTTGTGGGCGGGCTGTGGGTTGTTGTGTTCGGGTTGTGAGTTGTTGTGTTCGGGTTGTGAGTTGTTGTGTTTGGGTTGTGAGTTGTTGTGTTCGGGTTGTGAGTTGTTGTGTTCGGGTTGTGAGTTGTTGTGTTTGGGTTGTGAGTTGTTGTGTTCGGGTTGTGAGTTGTTGTGTTTGGGTTGTGAGTTGTTGTGCTCGGAATGTGAGTTGTTGTGCTCGGGTTCTGAGCTGTTGTGCTCGGGTTCTGAGTTGTTGTGTTTGGGTTCTGAGTTGTTGTGTTCGGGCTGGGAGCTGTTATGGAAACCACATAAGATGAACTATATTCACCTGAAGTGAGAGCTGAGGAAAAAGATGCAGAAAGAGAATGTGAGAATTTTTTGCCCAAATGGGAGCTAAACCTGACAAAACCTTCAGTGACATCCTCAATTAGAACAATTATTCTGCTTTTAATTTAAAAAAAGCAAAAGCAAAACAATAATTACCTTTATAAAAATCAATCATGAAAAAATAAAAATAGAGACTATGCACAGAGTGTCCATCTGTTCTGCACATGGAGTGCTATTTACATACATTCACTTCCTCCCTATTGCACGCTGTCACAAGTGCACACACTTCAAAATTTCCCAACAGGGAAATGTGATAATTCACTTCAGCCGATTTCACGTGATGTGTGATCGTTAGATTAGCCGCATAAAAGAAATGTAAGTGCTGACAAATTGACAGACTTTCTCTTCGGTTTAGGGATAGTTTCGCTGGTTTACCAGTTCACCAGACAAAAGTACACTTGCCCTAGTGAAGAATAAATATACTATAATGTATTTAAAATACATTTATTTTAATGCTAAGTATACTACAAATACATTTACATATTATGTACTTAAAAAATTACCCTGCCATTGTACTACACTGGTATATTTAAAGTCTGCTCAACTAGAACAACTAATTTTGTACTTAATGCACTTTAATTGTGCGGAAGTAGTGCTGAAGTCCAATTAAAGATTTACTTGAGCTAAAGTGGAACTATTGCAAGTATACTTTAGGTACACTTTAAATATTTAGCATTTAAAGACTGATATTATTTAAAGATCACACAATCCTCATCAATAGTGACATTAAAATATATTTTAGGCTTAAGAAATGTGCATTGTGCACAAGCACAAGTAGCACTCCAAATAAAGTTAAATTACAATTTTATTTTTTAGTCTCGAGCGATATGTCAGTACATAAACTTGAACTGTACTTAGTATGAAATAAATGCATTTTAGATCTATTACTTTTTACTAGGGTGTGCACACTTGTGAACTGCACTTGTCCATTTTAAATACTAAGAGAAGTAAGAGAAAATATACAAGATAAAAATACAATAGTGCTGAAAGATTACTGAATTGCACCGAATTGAAAGATTACTTAATCCGTATTGTACTATGTCCAAAAATGGTGCTATAAAACCGACTGATCTCCGCAATAAGGAAGTGTTTGTGGTTATATACATAACTTTAACGTAAAATCTAATTAATATAAAAAAAAAGACCATAAGTTTTTATTTTAATGGCCTATTCAAGTAAAGCAAAATCGAAACTATTGTATTAACCCGAAAAGTATGCCAAAATGCAAATATCTTTCAAGTGTTTTTCTCATGAGTAAAACCTGAGTTCAAATTTTAAACAATTCGTTTTTAGGTTCCAGCTAACGTTATATGTTTGAACACAACCACTTCCTTATTTATGAAATCAGTCTGTTTTATACTGGTTTACATCTTTTCTTGGCCATTGCACCTTCCTTTAGTAATCTTTGAAGTTATTTACAGTTCAGTGCATTTCAGTAATCTTTCAGCACTATGCTATGTCAAAGTACATCAATGCTACAGTATTTACTTAACGGTGAACACATGGTGAACTGCATATGTAAAATTGAGTAAAGCAGTGAAATAATCTACTTTACCTGTTGCAGCAATAAAAAGCGCAATTAATAATAATCCGTGTTTCATTTTCGTCCTTATTCCGATGTACCTGACACAAAAACTCGCTGGACTGTGAGCTGTAAAAGTGGCGCAAGTATCTGGTGTTGAAAGCCTGTCGCACCCTGCACTTATTCGCCTGAAACGAAACCACTGATAAAGTGAAGGAAGTTAAACCTTTCCACACCAGCTTCGAGCGTTTGTCCAATCACAATTCTAGTGAGGCATTCAGCGTCCCAGAAATTCAATACAGTGACGGAGTTAGCTTTGTAGAAAACGAAAATTAACAGATGACAGGATTTTGACACTGTTATATCTGTATTTCTTGTTGGAACATTTAGAACTGCTTTTATTAGATTTTTTTTTTTTTTTTTTTTTGTTATCGTGGCAATCGTCTTTGAATCAGATATGCACTGATAGTGTTGTTTACTAGATGTCCTACGTAGATGAGTTTAGACACTTTCCCCCTTATTAAAATTTTCACACACAGTGTACTTGAGAAAATATGATTGAAATTATAGACAATCATAGACGTTACTTCAACTGGGCCGCCATGTTGAAATCATTTACCTCAGCTACCCCCGGTCATTTTACTAGCCGTTTTTGCAGAATAAATAAATCATGTCTGACTCCAAATAGCACATCTTCTACAAGAAACTTTGTGTTATGTTTTTAGGTGTCATTAAAGTCTATGACATTCAAGCATGTGAGCCAGTGCAACCTCTACAAAAAATGGGTCATGTGCTAAGTTCACACCCCTCTCTTAGTCATACTTTCCAATAAATAAAGACAGAGAGTCCTTAAATAAATATAAAATAAAACAACAACGGCATCAGTTAATTTTTATTTGCCTTGATATTGTAAATACAGTTGTTAAAAACTCCCTACAGATTAATCAAAGCAGGAAGTTGTTGTTATTTTGCTATCTATCATGTGACATCTGACAAATGCAGGAAGTGAAAATTTTACTCATGCTCACCAAGCATGACAGTTACAGAAGGTGAGTCTGTTTAAGCATGTCTCAATACACACCAAACTGTCAAAGTACTCCCACATGCTATTACATCTTGTTCTCTTAATATACATATATGTGTAGCCTAGGAAAATACATTGAAATCATGCAACATGATAGCACAGACATGCTGAGATTTGTTTTATCGTAACCTCCAGATCTCATGACTCCTTGGGCAAGGCGTGGAAGTTCTGGTAAGTATGTGGAAAAACAAGCACTGGAAGTGCTGATCGTAATGTGTTGCATTTTCCATCTTAGACATACAGATAGAAGTCACATACTTTCACATTCCCAGTGTGCAGCTAAAATTATCTCTTGAATCCTTAAGATCAAGACAAAGTTTATGGAAGAGATCATAAAGTCCTTTATTTTCATTCAGGCTGAATTAGTTCTTGATAAAAAAACCTATATAACAGTACACATCCAGTGCTTTTCCTATCAGTTCTTGTTTGTTACTTCATCTTCCTCGTCTTCACTACTACTGGATTCCCCAAACAGGTCTTCTCCACGAGCAGTTTTGGATTTTGTATGTGCATCTTGTTTGCTGACCGTCATGCTGATCAGAGTAGACATGTCACTAAAGCCCAAGAGCAGTGTGCTGTTGTCAGGTCCATGTAGAGCAATTTTCTCTATCTTGGAGTCAGGTGTGAAGACAGACAACAGCGTTCCATTGTCTAGGTCCCACATGCTCACTGCTTCTGTTAAACAAATAATTTGAGGGATTGAAAGAAGCATCCTATATATATATATATATATATATATATAAGGCAATGTTTAACAGTGTTTAATTTTGAGAGACATCATCACCACATCCCATACTAAACTTTAAATATTACCAAAGTTTGTAACTTATTCTTGACCTAGATAAAACTGATATCATCTAGAGCAAGTCAACACAAGTATGAGCAAAGGTCTACAGTACCTGATAATAAAATAGCCTTGGATTGTCCTTCAGTGATAAAAAGCAAGCTGGACCAGTTAAGATTTAAACTTCTGTAGCCAGAGATAGTTTTATGTTTTCTTCGGAACGGCTCCCATACTTTTAACCTAAGTTTTAGGGAAAAAAAGGTTATTTTTTAAAGAATGTTTACGATAAATGCAACAATAACCCATGTTCTCAAGAGCTACATGTATATAGAAATTTAAATAGAAATACACTACCAGTCAAAAGTTTTTTTTAATGCTTTTTTTCCCCCCACAAAGCCTGTATTTATTTGATCCAAAGTAGAGTAAAAAGTACAGCAAATAAAAAATATATTTTTTATTTGATTATATTTTAAAATGTAATTTATTTCTGTGATCAAAGCAAAATGTTCAACATCTTTACTCCAGTCTTTAGTGTCACATGATCCGTCAGAAATCATTCTAATATTCTGATTTGCTCTTCAAAAAACATTTTTTATTATTATCAATATTTAAAACAGTTAAGTATATTTTTTCAGGATTCTTTGATGGGGGGGAATAATATAAATTAATACTTTTATTTAGCAAGGATGCTTTAAATGTAGCTCTTTTTAAGAAGGTCATATACCAGCAATGTTTACAGAAAAAAGTGCAATGAGTAATTGTACTTCATTACCCAAAAATTTGAAGGGGTCATCCCATGCCCATTTTAGAAATAATAAAAATTAATACTTTTATTTAGCAAGGATGCTTTAAATTAATCAAAAATGATGAAACACATTTCTAATGTTACAAAAGTTTTCTATTTCAGATAAATGCTGCTCTTCTGAACTTTCTATTCATCAAAGTAACCTGAAAAAATTTTACTCAGCTGTTTTCAACATAATAATAATAGTAAATGTTTTTTGAGCAGCAAATCAGAATATTCGAATGATTTCTGAAGGATCATGTGACTGGAGTAATGATGCTAAAAATTCAGCTTTGAAATCATAGGAATAAATTACATTTTTAAATATATTTACATAGAAAACAGTTATTTTAAAAGGCTTGTAGTGTGTGTATATATATATATATATATATATATATATATATATATATACAAAAAAAAAACTACAAGTGAAGTATACTACAAGTATACAAGTGAACTTGGGTTCACTTGTGGGTGGCACATACTTGTTGAATCCAGCAATGCCAAAAACCACTCTGTAGGCATCATCGCTTATAGCAATGCAACAGACTCCAGGTTCATTTTTCAGTCTCTTCCGCACCTTTACATATATAAAGAACATTTATCTTACTGAATTTATAGGGAAGATGAATTACATGAGCAATGTGCCCACTTCTTTTTAACAAAAGTAACATGATTGAAAAAAAATGTTAGACATTTTTAAACAGATTAGCATACTCTGCCCTGCTGTGTGTCCCAAACAGTGAGGTATGGAGCATGCTGGGCCTCACTATAGTTGGAGACCACCAAGTACCCTCCAGTGTGAGTGATCGCGGCAGTACGGAGACTCAAAAGGGACCAGCGGTCCTCGAGGGTGTGCAGATGCTCCTCAGAAACCACACTGAAGACGTTGAGATGATGAGCAAAGTATGAGCATATTACTACCTAAGTGAGAGAGAACGAGAGATGGAATCGATGCATTTCAGTTCAGTTGCATGTAGATCACATATAAGGTTTTTTATTTTATAGCTCAGGGAACTTTAGTGGTTTCGTTTACTGCTTAATTGTCTTTCTACCTGCTCATTTCCGCTGAGAAGATATTGGTCTATAGAGTTGAACTTTTCTTTTTCAAGGCGCTGCTGTTCATCTTTCTCTCTCTTCACCTCACGCTCCTGTCGCCTTCTTTTTGCAGTCTGGGTTTCGGTGCGCCTGTCCCATGGCATTACTAGGCCTGTGTAACAAGTTTAGACTTAGGATTGTTTCTTTTATGAAAATCTATGTTGGACTGAGACGTTGTTTATGCAGTGGTAAACTCAAGTACATGATATTTATGTTCATTTTAATACCTGTCTTCTCTTTTGAGGACATAATCTGGGAATCTCTGTCCATGCTGGAGAGCAGGGTTTCTTTGTAGGACGTCTTGATACGTCCTTTGATGTAGCCAGAGTCCAGATCCCACAAGATCAGATGATCCCTTTGTGCAATACCCATGCAACCTCATGAATATTACTCAACTAGACTAAGCAATATAGTAATTTTCTGTTTCTGCTGAATGAGGAAGTGAGTTCTTACCGCGTTTCTGAAAGGCCCAGCAGTATTTCACCCTCCAAGAGCCGATAGTCTTGTCGAGGACAGGGCACGATGAACAGTCCAGTCTGTTTCTTAATGTAGCTCTTTTTAAGAAGGTCATACACCAGCAATGTCTACAGAAAAAAGTGTGATGAGTAATTGTACTTCACTACCCAAAAATTTGAAGGGGTCATCGGAAGCCCATTTTCCACAAGTTGATATGATTCTTTAGGGTCTTAATGAAAAGTTTATAACATACTTCAAAATTTTTCAATGGTTGTGTAAGACAACATCCTTTTTATCTTGTCAAAAACAGCTCTGTTCACAGCGAGCCATTTCAGTGCATGTCCCTTTAAATGCTAATGAGCTCTGCTCACCCCGCCCCTCTCTTCTGACAAGCGGTTCTCTCTGAGACTTTTTTGAGATTTGCAAAAATTTATATAAAACCCTTATGCTCACTTCTTCTGTAGGTGAAGCTGGATCATGAATGATTCGCGCGAACATACATGTAGATGCATTTAGGCAGATTATGGGGGGCATTCCCTTCAAAAACAAAAGTAATCCTCTGCGTCTTCAGCGGCTCAGATGTTGGAATTAAATGACGACTGCTACGTTCATTATTACATCCAACAACAAAACACCTCAATCGGCGTCGAAACAATGGCGGACAGTTTACAGCTCACTTGGGGCGGTTCTAAGGTAAGACGGCTGTGTCAATCAACAATCGCAGCCACAAATCTGAGAATGGCTTGATTTGAGAAAGGGGTTATTATTTATAGGGATTTACAAAAAAAAACACTGGGTGGATTTTTAGCATTATAAGGTTGATGTTTGCACACACTGCCAACACACATTTATGTTCAAACAACATGTAAAAGTGAATTTTGCATCTGTTGACCCCTTCAGATTTCATAATTTACTTACCGGCATGTTGTTCAAAATCTGTATGACCGTCTTTCTTCTGTGGAGCATAAAAGGTTATTTTGGGAAATGTTTCAGTGTGTTTTGTCCAAATTAAGGAACTCAGTAATAACCAAAACATTCATTTTTTTCCACAGAAAAAAAGAGAATCATACAGGTTTGAAACAATATGAGTAAATTATGACAGAATTTCAATTTTGGGGTGAACTATGCCTTTATTTAAAATAAAATTTGTTGAATTTGTACTTTACACAAGTAGCCTACTGAATCCAACTGAATCTAAATATTTGTACACTAACTCAATGACAAGTCAAAAGCAAAAATTTCACTCTGACTTTTCTCATAATTGTGTGATAAACTCACAAATGGAAGTTATAAAGGTAGACCTGTGTTTTATAAACTCACAATTGCAGGTCATTAAGTCAGAATTGCAAGATATAAACTCACAATTGAGAAGAAAAAAAAGAGTATGTTCTCTGAATTGCTAGTTTGTATCGTGCATGTATAACTCAAAATTTTTGCAGGTTATCATAACTTAAATCTTTTTAAAACTTTTGTTAAATGAAATTAAATAAATAATAGATAGATAGATAGATAGATAGATAGATAGATAGATGTTTTTTTTGTTTAATTAATAAAATTATTAAAACTGCAATAAAATTAAAGCCAAACTGAAATATTTAAAAAAAAGTACAATAATAATGAAAATGTATAAAACTAAAAATATAAAAAAGCTAATCCACAATATCAATATTATAATGTTATATAAGTATTACTAAAATAACACTGCTTTCCAGATTTTTTTTTCATTTTTGTTTATTTTTCCCCTTTATTTTTTTTTATTTTTATTTTTTACATTTTACTAATCTGACTGATTTACTGATGAATTACACTGATCATAAATAGCTAATGATCCATTTATTGTAAACTGTACTCGAACACAACGATGGTCCTTCATCCTTGTGAAGAGGCGTCTCATGAGTCACCACGAAAGTGACTGAAAGCAATGTGTTTTAATCAGAGGTGGGTAGAGTACCCAAAATCTGTACTCAAGTAAAAGTACAAGTACTTATGGAAATATTTACTCAAGTAAGAGTAAAAGTAACCATCTTAATAGTTACTTGAGTAAGAGTAAAAAAGTATCTGCTGGAAAAACTACTCAAGTAGCTAGTTACTAGTTACTTCTGATCTGATTGATATGAAGCAAAAACCCTGTTTGGAAACTATTTGGAAAGCTTCCACACACCGCTCCTTGAAAGTCTCTTTGTTCTGCTTATATAAAACATACGCTGAAGTAAAGTAGAGTATCTCAGTCCTGTGATGGGCACATTAACATCACATAAACTGTCATTTTCAATAAAATTTCAAACACACCCAGACGTTTTCTAACTGTTAACTCTGTCTTTATTTTCACATTCACAACACAAAATTTGTCAGCATCTGCATTTAAACAAGCTAACAGAGAACAACAGAGAAAGTGTGTGTGCAAAGTATGTGTTTGTTATTATGTTTCCGTATGAACTGATAATATGTATATATTGTGTGATTAATGGTGCGAATGAATAATGTGCTGGGCTAAGCAGCTCTTTCTTTTCCTGTAAAAACATTTATTTACTTTATTCTTGCATGTACATGCAATTTACATGCATGCAAGTACATGCATTCATTAGATGGGAATAAATTAAAATGCAATGCCGTTTTTATTTTGTACATGTTCTGCACTTAACGTTAGGTGAGGTGTCACAAAAAAAACCTTTAGTTAATTGTACGAATTTGTGTATAACGTCACAGTATGCACTTCAATTTATTTAGACTTGCGGAAAAAGGATATGAAAACATGCAGACGTTTAGAATGAACGTTTTTTTACGAATGTGTGTTGTTTGTAAGGTTCAGAAAATATTTGTCATTGCTTGCACAAGTGCGCATATGAGGAAAAATATTCGGACAGTGTGTGAAATATGGTATTATAAGGTCAAAGTGCCCATAGTTACCAAATTACCATTAATAGGGTTCAAATAGGCATCATATTGACACTTACCGCTACGTGTTTTTCAGGTAGGAGCTGGAATTTTTGTGCGCTGCGATGTCACTTTGTTTTGGTGCACACAGCCTGCATCGCATTATGAAACTATTCTTTTTGACATCTTGAAGTGAAAAAATAGACTCGATTTGAGGCCACGGGTGATCTGCCCCCGATAAATCACACACGTCATCCTCTGCTTCAGCCATCATCTTTCTAAAGGCGCGCTGAACTTCTTTGACTTAAGTGGGAGATGCTAGCAGACTCTCGCGAAGCAGCCTCTCAAACGTCTCGCAAGACTTGAGATCAAGTCACATAAACAAATTATTTTAGATATCTAATATTTATTACAATTTTGTCAGTAACGGAGGAACGCTATCAAATGTAGCGAAGTAAAAGTAAAGTTTTTTCACTAAAAATTTACTTGAGTAAGAGTAAAAGTACCTATCTTTAAATATACTCTAAAAGTACTAGTTACCCCAAAAATTTACTCAAGTAAATGTAACGAAGTAAATGTAATTCGTTACTACCCACCTCTGGTTTTAATTAATTAGAGAGTTTATGTTTATCATGGTTGATAAACATAAACAACTGCATTCAAATGTCAAAAACAATACAATCAGCTTCAATTTCAGGTGACAGATCTCAGGGGTTTCAGACCAGCATAAACATAGTTCCTGTATAATATCTTCAGTCTGTGTGGTGCACAGAAGTACCTGGTAGACAGATGTAGGTGTATCAGTGAAGTTGGCGGTACCGCGGTCAGACAGTATATAGAGTTTGAGGTCTCGTACAAGAGCGATGTCTGAACTCGAGAACAGGCCATGCTCCACCTGCACAGGATGACCCTTGAATCGCGTCCGCGCCACATTCCAGATTCTCACAGTACCGGGACGGGTGCTTTGACACACTACATACCTGTTATCGTTAATGTGTATTTATTATTGTGCATTTAACACACATTCAGTTCATTAGTTCTGTTACAGAAATCTTTACTATGTGGTGCCTGTAGAACAATAGCAGTAACTGAGGATATTATAGTTAGATTATGCACAGAACATGGCTATAAACATTCTGGTCCTCAAAAATATCTTGTGCTGACTCATTGTTTTTAAAGTTATAAACTGGACATGGAGTGGCCATATGTATGTGAGCTGTTCAGTGGACTTTGTACCTTGGATATCTGTGCATGGTTACAATCTCGGCTGTGCCGTCACTGTGTGTTTTGTGCACGTTGTATGTGAGTGTTTGGTCGTTTACTCTGGATCCCAGGTTCCACATCCGTAAGAATCGCTCTCCGGGGCTGAAACCAATGCAGTATCGCAGATCAGAACACACACCTGCACATGTTGACACATACAGACAAACACTGCTGAGTTAAAAAAATAACATAATAGACATGGCTAAAACTGTGCCATGTGTATATAATAAAAAAATCTCTATCTATATATGTGTTGTAATACAGTAACGATACTGAACACAAACAATGCGTGTTTGTTTTGATAAAAGAGCCATTATGTTGTTCAGTGCTGAAGGCAATAATATTTTACAGGTTTATTGACTAACCATGAGCCAGAAGGCCAGGAAACCGTGCAATGTGTTTATGATCTTCAGTCTCTAGGTTCCAGATAATAATCTCTGTGGTGGTGCTGTGAGGGGTGGGACAAAAGGCCACAATGTGGGACCCGCCCCCTGCAATGGTGACCTGGGAAATGTAGTCCTGGCTGCAACCCAGGATAGAGCGCAGGTACTGGAAGGATGCTGTGCTAAACAGTTCAATGTGAATGATTTCACTGTGTCTTTTATAGGGGTACCTGTAAAAACCGAAGAGACAGATATAATGGATATTAAAGGAACACTCCACTTTTTTTGCTAATAGCTTAGCAATCATTGAATCAGATTAGACTGTTAGCATCTTGCTCGATCTAACAGCCTAATCTGATTCAATGATCTATGCTAAGCTATTAGCAAAAAAAAGTGGAGTGTTCCTTTAAGGTCACATGTTTGGATTAATTATTCATTAACATTACCTGCAGAAGAGCAGTAAATACTGAGAGCTGATCTCTACGGCTTGTATAGATGCTGCAGGGTGTTGAGATTTCAATGTGACTGGCACAACTCCAGCTTTAGCACTGAATATTGCCGCCTCCCTTCCATCCCTACAAATGAGAATTGAAGCAAGAAAGAAACAAGAAATAGCATGAAAGTAAGGCCTCACCTATAATGTTTGTTAAAATATTTTTACCAGTCATAAATTAGTTTTAATAGCCATTTTCCAAACTGTCATTGCCCCTAAAATTAATTTATTTAAATGTTTGCTCCTTAAATTATGGAAGTTTGTTTTACCACTAAATACAAAATGAAAAAAGGTAATTGCAACTTTTTATCTGATAATTCTGACCTTTTTTCTTGCAACTGCGAGTTTACATCTCGCAATTCTTACTTTTTTTCTCAGAATTGTAAGATATAAACTCGCAATTGTGAGTTAAGTCAGAATTGTCAGATATAAACTCACAATTCTGAGAAGATACAGCCTTTTTTCCCCTCAAAATTGGATTCTTATCTCACATTCTGACTTTATTTCTCGCAAATGTGAGTTTATATTTCACAATTCTGACTTTAGAACTCACAATTGTGAGTTTATATCATGCAATACTGATAAAAAATTCTGAATTGCAAGTTTGTCACATTTCTAAAAGAAAAAAAAAGTCAGAATTGCAAGTTTTTATCTTACAATTCTGACCTTATTTCTTGCATTTGTGAGTTTATATTATGCAAGTCAGAAAAAAAGTCAGAATTGTGAGTTTTTATCTCACATTCTGACTTGATTTCTTGCATTTGTGAGTTTATATTATGCAAATCAGAAAAAAGTCAGAATTGTGAGTCTTTATCTCACATTCTGACTTTATTTCTTGCATTTGTGAGTTTATATCACACAATTCTGAGAAAATAGTATATTTCTCACAAATATACGTTTATATTTCGCAATTGTGAGAAAAAAAAAAGTCAGAATTGCAAGTTTTTATCTTACAATTCTGACTTTATTTCTTGCATTTGCAAGTTTATTATGTAATAAAAACTGAATTGTGAGTTATCTCACATTCTGACTTTATTTTTCACAAATGCAAGTTCATATCGTGCAATTCTGAGGGAAAAAAGTCAGAATTGCAAGTTTGTATCATGCCGTTTCCGAGAAATTGCGGAAATGGGCTTCCATATTAAATAAATAAATACTACTGTTTTTTCATTAATGCTCTGCAGTGATGCATTAAATTGATCATGAGAGAGTTATTATTGACATTTATAATGTTAAAAGAGTTTTTATTTTTAAAAAATGTTCTTATTAACTTTTTATTCACCAAAGAGTCCTGAAAAAATGATCAGTTTCCACAAATTATTAAGCAACATAACTGTTTGATTGTATTATTATAACAATAAGAAAAAATGTTTCTTGAGCAGGAGATCAACATATTATAATGATTTTTAAAGCATCATGTGACAATGAAGACTGGAGTAATGGCTGCTAAAAATTCATATTGCAACACAGAAATAAATTACTTTTTATATTAAAACAGAAAAAAGCTATTTTAAATTATAATATTTAAATTAAAAATATTTCACAATACAGTTTCACTGTGAATTTTAATCAAATAAATGCAACCTTGACGAGCGAAAGAGACTTCTGACAAAAATATTTAAAAAATCTTACCAACCTCAAACTTTTGAGCAGTAGTGTATATATTTTCAAGACTCTTACGCATGTGACATGAGTAACAGTGCTGTGCTTCACTTACTCACAGGTTGCATGTTTGCTGTCAAGCCCAAAATAGTTTTTAACTGTCAACATCCTCTTGATCAAAGCCTTTATTGCTTTATGAACGTTCACAAAATAATCCATGCCTAATTGTGCCACAGAAACAATTTCAGATTGAAATTAAAAATACATTTCAGCTGATATTTCCTAACACTGGGATTCTTAGGAGGACATGCAAAGCAGCAGGTGCTACATGCAAATGGAAACAACATAAAGTTTGGCACAAATACCCATCTCTTTCTCTTATACCTCCTCCAATGTTTAGTAATAATAGCATTTGTTTAAAAGCATTGATCTATCTGTGGTCAGAAAGCTGCTGAAGTATAAAAAAAACATTTGCAGCTTAGTTTCAATAATAGGTAATTTCGAAATGGGAGGGAAGTTTGGGGTTCTGACAGTATTTTTCCACAGTACAATGAACTCTTTTATCATGAAGTATTTGATTCCTCATGACATGACCCTTGTCATTTTGGGTTTTTCCTGACAGAGACTGTAAAGAGGACACAGGAAATCATTAGGGAGAGAGATAAAAAAGGGAACTGGCAAACAACAAGGGCCATATTCTGACCGTCATTATTTGTATAAATGTTGCATGTGTCCATTGCTCTGATAACTACTGTTATTTTGATAATAATAACTCAGACTGTTTTATACAGTCAACCCAGTTGCGTGTATGCATGCTTCAAGCTTAATCACATTAGGAGCAAAGGTTCATTACTTTTTTCAATCATCTATCCTGATTAATCCATGCTTTTTAATCATGTAATGAAATCCGAGAAAGATAAACAGCTTCTGGGAAAGCCTTCACACATTTTTTCTACAGTGTTACACGAAACCATTGACAAGAAAAGTAACCAGTAGCGCAAACGCATACACACACATACACCAGAGCTGGGTGAGAAGCAGACTCTTAAATAATACATTGTGTGACCAGACAATATAAATCAGTCCGAGGACAGCGGCATTGTTTTCACACATGGCTGGAAATTGGATATGTACTGTATTATTATGTGAGAGCGCATTTGTTATTTAAGAACAAAATACCGAGATGATTAATTAATCCAAACGTGTGTGTGGGTTGTAATGTACTAATAACCTGTAGGCGAAGAGAACGTAGTCTTTAACAGAGTGATGAGACACTAAGATGGACTGATCTTTGTGGATGGGCTCAAACTCGAGGGTGAGGTTTACACAACGCAACAGCAAACAAGACGCCACAAGATCAAACACCTAGAAGCAGAATAAAAGAGAAACAGTTGTTAGAACTGAACTGATAACTGGTCATACTCCATACATCATTTTATAATGTCTGTTAATTGGTTAAATGTATAATACCATATACAGTAACAACTGTAAATGGTTGAACGTCACATTATTACTGTCAAACCAATGTTTTTTGCAGGTAAAAACTGTAAATTACCATGCAAATTTTTTGTGAAAAACAGTCAAAAGATGTGACATCACATTTTTCAAGATTACATTTTATATAAATAGTTTCTTCTAATTTTTGTAATCAATAATGTATATTAGAGTGTTACTTTGCTTTTTAGTAAATGTTTATTGCATAGTTTATGTATATTAGTTATATATTTATTAAGGTCCTATGCGATCCATTTTATTTTTTCCCAAATTCCATTTTGTTTTTTCCAAATTAATTTTTTGCGTGTTCATTTTTCTGGATTTTCTTTTTTTAGTTTTGATTTCCCTAGAAACTTACACAGTGTAACAGCAATTTATTAAAAGTTTAACAGAAATTAAATTTTAATTTTAATTTTAACCTTATGAAATAATTTAGTTTTATTTTTACAAAATTCTGTTTTCCATTAATTCCATTTCCATTAATTTTCTGGATTCCATTTTAATTGTTTCATTAAATTTAATAATCAAAAGCATCTCTAATTAATTGATTGTATTAAAAAATAATACATTATTATTATTTATTTTTTTATTTTTTTATTTTTTCAGAAATACTGTGTTGTGTATTTATATTTTTCTGGTAAATAATTTCTGGTAAATAATTTTTCTTAAAAAAAAAAAAAAATAAAAAAATAAATATATATATATATATATATATATATATATATATATATATATATATAAATTAATAATAATTTCAATATTAGTAGGAGTACTATGATTACATTAAGTCATATATTTCTGTCACAGTTTCTTCCAGTTAAGCTGAACTTTTATTTTGAAGTTTAAGTTTCTATTTGTTATTATATGGCGATAATTTTTCTCGTAAGAAACGGTAAAATGCTCTTGAAGTGACTCTCAAAGCAGCTCTAGAGAGTTCCATATCACGTTTTGATTTAAGTGTACTAATCTACTTTTGATTTATTCCTCCAAATTTCGCAAATTCCGTGACATTCTGTGTTATTCAGTAAATTCCTTTTTTTTGGCTGGATTCCGTGATTCCGTCCACGTTTTCCACATTACAGAAATCCCTAATTTAGTTTACGTACTCTGATTTATTCTGTGGCTTTCTACTGTACTACCTGCATTATTAAGGTGATTATCACTAAATTTTAAAACAAAAAGCTGATTTTGATATTCAAGTATCAAAATGATATTTGATATTTGATATTTGAGTTCAAGTAGATAAAAGGAAAAAAAAAAAAAAAATATATATATATATATATATATATATATATATATATAAAAGAACGGACTGCCTGAGGTCTCACCTTAACCAGGTGACTTCCGTCATAAAAAACCACCAGCAACCGTCCATCGCAGGCAGTTGTGACCACTGGAATATCCAGAGAGTTCTTCTCCACGTACAGCACCTTCCCAGAATCCACTTCTCTTACCTGCAGGCAGTGGCCCATCTGTAGCACAAGCACACTGTCGTCTAGACAGAGGGTGAGCGAGTCAGCGGCCCAGTCTACTGCAGATCCATGAGCCCTTGGTAAGGACCTCACAGGTCTCGTTTGCTCATCCAGATGCCACAGATTTAGCATTCCATCAGAGGAGCAGGAAATGATGTAATGCCGACCATGAGCCAGAGCTGTCACAGCACTCATATGACCTAGTTAAATATGGGTCCGGATGTTAAGGACAGATCATTTGGCCATTATGTAATAAACATCTTATTTTAGAGCTCTATGCTTTTAGTGCTTTATAGAGTACCACAGCACGTTATAGAGCTGTTCACACATGAGGTCAATCTGTAGGCCAAAATGGAAGAATAATTCACTATGAGTTCCCTATGGAGTTTTCTAAAGGGTTTCAGAAAGGCCACTTTCGTTTTTTAGTAAAATAACATGTGGTTGAAAACACTTCAACAGATTTGTTGTTAGGCAACATACAGTAAATTCCACATCATCAATCCCCAAATGTGTATTGTGAAACCACTGCTTTATAAATGCTACCAAGACATCTGTGTGCCTAATTCCACATGACACATGATTCATCAAACCGCATAAACTCACTTCCTCCTTCTGCTTGCTGGCAGAGGGCAGTAAATTGGCAATAATGTTGGCACTATGAATAAAATCCATATTAGCAATCCATGTATTCGAGAATTGTAAGAAATATATTAAGAAATGGAAATAACGTAAACTAGCTTTCTCAAAAAAATGAATCATTTTAGATGAGGTTTGCAGAGGTTTTAACTCTTCACAACACACTGTCTAAGAAGAATATCATATGTTGAGCAGTGTTATTTTAGCATTATTTATGTACTATCAAAGTGTTTATTAGTTATATTTTGAAATAGCTTATATTTTTAGTTTAGTAATTTTGTTATGTGTTGTTTCAATTTCTATTTAGCTTTATTTTATTTTTGTTTTAGATTTAATAATTTTAGTACTTATACTCTATTCAGTTAGTTGGCAAGGCAACATTTACATTTTTTCAAAATTTTCTTCTAAAATATACTAGGGCTGTCATACGATTAATCGCATGCACAATAAAAGTTTGAGTTTGCCTAATAAATGTGTTTGTACTTTATGTAATTATCATGTATATATAAATCCACACAAATTAATGTATATATTTAAGAGAAATATATTATTATGTACAAAATATTTGTAGTTATATATAATATAAATTATATAAAAATCATAATAAATACGTATACTTGTAAATATTTCTTAAATATATACATTAATGTGTTTTGATTTATATATACATAATAATTACACACAGTACACACACATATATTAGGTTAAGTCAAACTTTTATTTTGCATGCGATTAATCGTGATTAATTGTTTGACAGCCCTAAAATATACACTACCGTTCAAAAGTTTGGGGTCAGTAAGACTTGTAATAGTCTTTAAAGTAGTCTCTTATGCTCATCAAGGCTGCATTTATTTGATTAAAAATATAGAAAAAAAACAGTAATATTGCAAAATGTTTTTACAATATAAAATAATGTTTTTTATTTTAACATACTTTAAAATAGGATTTATTCCTGTGATGAAAAGCTGAATTTTTATCAGCTGTTACTCCAGTCTTAAGTGTCACATGATCCTTCAGAAATCATTCTAATATAAAGTATTAATTTTTTTAAATAAAAAAAAAAAAAAAAAAAAAAGAAACAATAAAAATGTACTGACCCCAAACTTTTGAACGGTAGTGTATATTACATTTAATTTTAGCTCTATTTCAAGTCTTGAGTTGAACTATTTTAATAGTTTTAGTTAACAAGTTTATTTATTTATTTATTTTTTTGAAAAAGCCCAACTGTTTCCCACTTTTTGTGTGAAGTACCAAAGTACAGGATGTGAGTTTATGTGCTTGTTAACTGCTGACGTATGTATCTGGTAACTTATCAGCTTACATTTTTAGACCATACAGTGAATTCAAAATTCACATGGAATTACGACTGTGTGTATTTTATGTCTCTTTATGTAATGTTGACCACAGACCTTAATTTACTCATAAATCTGAAACCATTATTCTTAAACCACCTAGGAAATTCCCAAAGAAACCCAAGGCTCCAAAATGTCAATTCTCTGATTACAATCTGACCAGTGCTATTATTTTACATGTATATGGCACTTAAAATTAGGGGTGGGCGATATGACCAAAATCTATATCACGATATGAGTAATTTTATCTCAACAATATATATCTCGACCTTTAAATAAGGTTTTATGATATCAAAATTTGAGATACCATAAGAATTTCATAATTCTTGTCACAATACCAAAATTTTGACTTTGATACGATACCTGACTAAAATATCATGATACTACTACTGAACCGATACTACGAAAAAACAGAACAACAGGAATAGTAACTGAATAATAGATGATCCAAATGGAGATCATGGTTATTTTATCTAATAAAACAAAGCATTTCATCCCTCCTTTAAAAAAAAAAATAAATAAATAAATAATAATAATCACATGCAAGTGACACTACACAGGATTATGGTGAACAACTACCGAGCTTACAGGTATGTAGAGATGTTTCCTGTATTGGTAAGTTCGCTTAAAGGATAAAGCCAAATCTTATTTCATGATATAGACATTTTATTTCACAACAACAATTTATTTCATGACATAGTCATTTTTTGTTATTTTATCTTTGTTATTAATAATAAAAACCTAGATGCAAGTAACAAACTAAAGGACAACTACAATAAAACAAAGACACAAATTAAATAAAGTGGGCCCTATGAAATCTGTTTTAGTTTTTCCTAAATTCAGTTAAAAATTTAATGGTTACATTAAAAAAAAATATTTATCAAAAAGCTTGTCTAATTAATTGAAATCATGAAACTTGCAGAATTTAACAGCAGTTTATTAAAAGTTTAACAAAAATTGTTTTTAAGGCCCTATGAAAAACGTTTTATTATTTTCCTCAAATTCAGTTTTGTTTGTGAATCTCTGTTTTCCATTAATTTTCTGGATTCTATTTTAATAGTTTCATTACATTTTAATAATCAAAAGCATGTCTAATGAATTTATAAAGGATAATTAGATTTGATAAAGAATTAATTTATTATAGGCTATTTCTTTCTTTCTTTCTTTTTTTTCAGAAATACTGTGTTGTGTATTTACAATTTTCTGGTAAATAAATTCTGGTAAATAATTTTTCTGGTAAATATTTCTTAAACATTGTGTTAATAATATTTTTTATTAGTAGTAGTAGTACTATCTTTACATTAAGCAATATATTATATGTTTCTGACTGTCAAGTTAAACCGAACTTTTATTTTGACGGGCTGTTGTGAAGACCTTTAGGGTCTTCATTATATAACAATAGTTTTCCGCAAAAGAAATGGTAAAATGCTCATGAAGTGACTCTCAGAGCAGTTCTAGAGATTATGTTCATGTGTTCATGTACTCATATATTGAGGCGGCAGAGGCTGAAAACACAGCGAGCGCCACGCGTATGTGTCGTAAACAAAACTGCACATCTGCGCCATTTCCTAACACAGACACGCAGAAATACGGCTCTTATTAAAATGCATTCTTAAAGTACCGCTACTAGTAAAATGTGGAATTGTACCGTTTTTAAAAGCAGGGTATCGCGATACTTTTAAACTACCGGTATATCGTGCAACACTAAATTACTGTGTTAACCAGGATTCTTGCAAAGTACACACACTTGTTGCATTTTGACATACAAGTGTGTGTATTTAACCATTCAAGACCTATAAAGCAGCAAAAATCAGGTTCAATACTCCAGCGCTCTCTGAGCACCATCTTCATGTGTGCGCCCCTCTTTGACAACACTCAGAAACAGTCTCTCATATAGCGAAATGAGTTCTTTTTCGATGCTGATAGCATTTTAACGGTTTAAAATCACTTGCTTTCAAACCGCAATGCTTGAAAACGCATACAAACAATAAGCTTTCGTGACCAGGTAGCACAACAACGTCACATGAGTGCGTAACTGCCATAGAGACGATAGTCCAAAATCTCTACCAGTTGACAACTTTCTACCAGTTAATTGCGTCTACTGGTATGTCGTCCACCCCTACTTAAAAAAACATTATTAGTTAATCTAGGAATCAGAACTTGGACACACATTAAACCAAAACTGACTAAAATCACTAACTGAATGGTGATGTTGGGAAACGGAGCTCTCCAGCAGATGCCCAGAAATTCAATACATGTACCTGAAAGGTGTGTGTATACGAGTCCACCTGGAGGAAGCAGACAGGTGTAGGAGGGCACGAGAACTGGTAGAGAAGAGCTCTTGCACTGTGCCAACAGATCATGCAGATAAGAGTATCGTCTTGGGTCACCTGAAACAACACATACACAGAGATGTGACTTCAAGTTTGACATTTTTATATATGCAGTTGAGGTCAAAAGTTTACATACACCTTGTAGAATCTGCAAAATGTTAATTATTTTACTAAAATAAGAGGTTTTTTTTTTATTTATTTATTTTTTTTTTTAGTACTGACCTGAATAAGATATTTCACATAATAGACATTTACATACCACAAGAGAAAATAATAGCTGAATTTATAAAAATGACCTGAATGATCCACAGCTGTGTTTTTGTTTAGTGATAGTTGTTCATGAGTCTCTTGTTTTTCCTGAACAGTTAAACTGCCTGCTGTTCTTCAGAAAAATCCTTCAGGTCCCACAATTTCTTTGGTTTTTCAACATTTTTATGCCCTTTCCAACAATGGCTGTATGATTTTGAGATCCATCTTTTCACACTGAGGACAACTGAGGGACTCATATGCAACTATTACAGAAGGTTCAAACACTCACTGACTAAGAGCCAGGGAGTGAAAACCTTTTAAGTTTGAAGATCAGGGTGAATTTAACTTATTTTGTCTTCTGGGAAACATATAAGTATCTTCTGTAACTTCTGAAGGGCAGTGCTAAATGAAACAAAATATGACATTTAGGCAAAATGAGAAAAATATACACATTTTCATTCTGTTCAGAAGTTTTCACCCCTGACTCAGAATCATACAGTCATTTCTGGAAAGGGTTTAAATTCATAAAAATGCTGAAAAACCAAAGAATTTGTGGGAAACAGCGGGCAGTTTAACTGTTCAGGAAAAACAAGGGACTCATAAACAACTATCGCTAAACAACAACAAAAAAAAAAAACAGCTGTGGATCACTGTAACAACACAGTATTACAAATCAAGTGTATGTAAACTTTTGAATGGGGTCATTTTTAGAAATTCAACTATTATTTTCTCTTGTGGACTATATATAAACGTGTTTTATGTGAAATATCTTATTCAGGTCAGTACTAAATAAAAAAAATAGCATGCATTTTGTATGATCCCTCTTATTTTGGTAAAATAATTAACATTTTGCAGATTCTGCAAGGTGTGTGTACATTTTTGACCACAACTGTATATGTGTGTGTTGGTGCTTATGTTTGCATGTACCTGAAGTAACAGGTTTATCTTGGGAAATGATCCGCTCCAGACGGCCCAAGAGTTGAGAGGCCAGTTGGCATGGATCCTTTAATAGCACAGAATGAGAAAGGCACAAAATCTGACCCAACACCTTCACATCCAGAAGCTCTCTGTAACATACACACACACACACACAATCAAAGCACATACACACAGGATACACTGTCTCAACATGTATTCATAAATCATAAATTCAGTTAAAGGGATAGTTCACCCAAAAATAAAAATTCTGTCATCTTTTATATAATAGAAATAAAAATAGTTTTATGTATATTTGGCATGTTATTTCAAAGTTAGACTGTTTTAACCTTATTATATAAAACAGCTATTCCTGCAGAACAAACTTGTTTGCTGAGCTCATAATCGTACTTATCCGGTATGATGGCAGCTTTAAGGTCCTCCTCGACATGATAAATGGACAGACCCCACAGTTTATGCAGCAGAAACTCGTAGTTAAACAGACACTGCGTGAGTAAAGGAATAATCTGCTCGGAGTGGATGTAATGATACGGCAAACAATGGAGCTTGCGCAAATTAAATTCATAGCACCTCCTTCCCTTCTCCTTCCTGATCCAGGCAAGCGGCTGAAAAACTTGGCTATTTGGGACATTCCCATTAAAGTAATCTGCAAAGTCTGCATGCACAGCTTTTATTGAGTCTTCTGTTAGTGTGTATCGCTGCAGGGCGACGCTGGCGAACTCTGCATGTGTCCAGCGCAGCACCCACGTGCCGTCACTTTCCACTTCTGTGACGTAACCCTTTAGACCATGCAGCAGTCGTGCCACAAACGCATACGGCACTGGGGAATATTCAGAAACGGGAAGCGTCTGATTATGTAAAACTGCCATCTCACGTATGACATGATCATCACGACCCAAAAGCACTAACAGTTCCTCCTCGGTCACACCAGATCGGGACAGTGAGATGAGCAAAGCTGTGCGTCGTACCAAACACGGCCCATGTTCTCGCTCCAAACTAACAAGGATGCTCACAAAGAGTTTACTTGGATCCGTAGGGATGTTGAGACTCTCTTTTGGTGTAAAGGAGCTCCATTTCCTGGTCTCAGCATAGGCTAAATTGAGGTAGAGAGGGGATGGACAGGATAGACAGGACTGGAATAAAAGGCTCCACTGGTTTTCAGTTAGCTGGCGAAAATCTGATGTTAGTCTTGACACCAGTCCTGATGTGATGTCCTCACGGTTAAGAGCAGGCAGCGACAGGACAGTGACCTTAACTTGGGACTGAAAAAAAGAAAGAGGCAAGAAATTCAAATCGAATGCCCTTGAAAACCAATCACTGCTTTGATCATTATATTTACTAATTTTCTAAGGATGTCTATTGTAGAAAATTTCCAATGCTTTAATGTATCAAATAAAATAAAATAATATAATAAAACAATTCATCCCCTAACCCCTATAAATATTTCTTTTATTATTATAATACTGGGCCTCATTCAGAACTATAGTACCAGTCAAAAATTTGGGGTTTTCCTTTTTTTCCCCCGTTTTTTTGGAAATAATTTAAAAGTTTTATTCATCAAGGGCACATTAAATTGTTAAGTGACCATAAAGACATTTATAGTGTTACACAATATTTTTACACTACCAGTCAAAAGTTTTTGAACAGTAAGATTTTAAATGTTTTTTAAAGAAGTCTCTTCTTCTCACCAAGCTTACATTCATTTGATCCAAAATACAGCAAAAGCAGTAATATTGTGAAATATTTTTACTATTTAAAATAACGGCTTTCTTTTTTAATATATTTAAAAATGTACTTTATTCCAGTGTTCAAAGCTAAATTTTTGGCATCATTACTTCAGTCTTCAGTGTCACATGATCCTTCAGAAATCATTCTAATATGCTAATTTGCTGTTCAAAAACATTTATTATTATTATTATTATTATTATTATTATTATTATTATTATTATTATTATCATCATCATTATCATCAATATTTAAAACAGAGTACACGATTCTTTGATGAATAGAAAGATCAGCATTTATCCGAAATAAAAAGCTTATACACTATACCATTCGAAAGCTTGGAGTCAGTATAATTTTTTTTTTTTTTTTACTTTTATTTAGCGAGGATGCTTTAAATTGATCAAAAATAATGATAAAGACATTTATAAAGTTACAAAAGATTTCTATTTCAGATAAAAGCTGTTCTTCTGAAGGATTTCTGAAGGATCATGTGACTGGAAAAATTATGCTAAAAAAAAAAAATCAGCTTTGAAATCCAGGAATAAATTACATTTGAAAATATATTCAAATAGAAAACAGTTACTTTGAATAATAAAAATATTTCAAAATTTTACTGTTTTTGCTGTGCTTTGGTTCTTGGTGAGCAGAAGAGATTTCTTTTAAAAAAACATTAAAAATCTTACTGTTCAAAAACATTTGACCAGTAGTGTATTTCAAATAAATGCTGTTCCTTTTCACTTTCTATTTATCAAAGAATCCTAAAAACAAATGTATCACAGTTTTCACAAAAATATTATGTGTCAGAACTGTTTTTAACATTGATAATAACATAAAATGTTTTTGTGCAGTAAATGAATGATTTCTGAAGGATCATGTGACACTGGAGACTGGAGTCATGATGCTGAAAATTTAGCTTTACTATCACAGGAATAAATGTAATTTTAAAATACAATCAAAGGGAAAAGAGTTATTTAATATTTCACAATTTTACTGTATTTTTTATGCAGCCTTAGTAAGCATAAGAGGCGCAGAAAAATCTTAACGACCTTAAACTTTTGAATAGTAGTGTAAATCCTCTAACTCATTTGCTTACCTGTAGAATATGAGCACATTTTGACTGAGTGCTGGCAGACAGGACAGTGAAGACGTTTGGCAGTAAAGTATTACTAAGCCAGGAAAGGTCAGCCTCATGTTCCTTGCTCAGATTATCCAAACCATCCAGCACCAGGGTCAAGGGCCGGTCTTCTGTCACCAGGCCCAGCAATGAGCACAGCTCACTGGACAACTCTGACAGTGACTGTGAGGAAAACACATAGACTGTATTTCATAGTGCAACACTATCTGTGAGACAGTCAAGCAATCTCACAATATCACATATCCAATACGGTGTAAAAGACCTTATGAATATTTGATCGGTCTTCAAAGTGTTTATGTACCTCAGATATCTCTGTTTTGAGACTATAGATGTTGGCTAACTGCAGACACAGGCTCTGGAGGAGCAGACGTACATTTCTGCTATCAGATGTCAGACCCACAAAGCAAATCAGAACCTTGACATCCCTAAGAATTAAACAAAGTACGGTACTTTATATCATGAACATAACTTTAGCCACTATTTTTGATATTAACACTTTTATTCAGCAAAATTGCATAAAATTGATTTAAAGTGACTGTAAAGACATTTATAATGTTACAAAAGATTTCTATTTTTAAATAAATCCTGTTCTTTTAAACTTTTTTCTTTATCAAAGAATCCTGAAATAGCAAGATTCTTTGCAGTTTCCATAAAATATATAGATAATAAGAATAAAGATTTTTGAGCAGCAAATCAGCATATTAGAATGATTTCTGAAGGATCATGTGACACTAAAGACTGGAGTAATGATGCTGGAAATTCAGCTTTGCATCACAGGAATAAACTAGACAGTAAAGTTCATAGACAAACCTAAGCCTAGCCAGAAAGTTTAAAGTAGTTTTAAAAGCTTGAAGTTTGAAGGTTTCCAGTTTTAACTAGTTTGAAGTTAAAAGTAGTTTTAAAGTTAGCTGCTAGGCTACCTGGGGTGGTTGCTAAGGTGTTGCTATGCGGTTGCTAGGGAACTTGGGGTGGTTGCTAGGGCGGTTGTTAGGGTACCCAGGGTGGTTGCTAGGGTACCTGGGGTGGTTGATAGGGTGTTGCTAAGTGGTTGCTAAGGTATTCTGGGTGGTTGCTAGGGTATCCAGGGTGGTTGCTAGGGTGTTGCTATGTGGATACTAGGGTACCTGGGGTGGTTGCTAGGGTGTTGCTATGCGGTTGCTAAGGTACTCTGGGTCGTTGCTAAGGTGTTGCACATAGCAGGTACTCAGGCTGGTTGCTAGGTACTCAGGGTGGTTGCAAGGGTGTTACTAGCATGCTATTACCATTATTAGCAAGTTACTAGTATGTTGCTAGCATGTTTCTAGCATGATTAGCCAGTTACTAGCATGATTCTAGCATGATTAGCAAGATACTAGCATGATTAACAAGTTACTAGCATGATTCTAGCATGATTAGCAAGTTACTAGCATGATTTTAGCATGATTAGCATGTTGCTAACATGATTAGCTAGTTACTAGCATGCTGCTAGCCTGTTTCTAGTATGATTCGCATGTTATTAGCATGTTGCTAGCATGATTAGCATGTTACTAGCATGATTAGCACGTTACTAGCATGTTGCTAGCATGATTCGCATGTTATTAGCATTATTGGCATCTTTAAACCAGCTAAAACCAGTTGATTCAGCTAAAAACCAGCTAAAACCAGCTTAGGCTGGTTGTCTAGTCTTAGGTGGTTTAAGCTGAAAATAGCTGGTTTAAGCATGGTTGGGTTTTTTTTAGCAGGTCTCCTAGCTTTACCAGCTAAAAACTGACCAACTGACCACTTTAAACCAGCCTGGGAGACCAGCCAAAGCAGCCAATCAGCTTAGGCTGGTTTTGCAGTTTTTTCAGTAGGGAGTTGTTAAGCTTTGCTATAGCAATAAACAGTTTAAATACACCATAATACTCATTGTACAAAAGTTTTCACCCCCTTTTTCAAGCCAACTTAAATACATTAAAATAGAAAACAGTTATTTAAAATTGTCATAATATCTTTTAAAAAATTTGAACAATTTTACTATTTTATTGTATTTTTGATCAAATAAATACAACAGACTTCTTAAAACTACTTTAAAATGTTTAAATTCATATTTCCCTACCCAGGAATCCAGCTAGGTATGAGTTGTGCCAGTTTGGCAAGTGTCGTGCTCTTTCCAGACCCTGATTCCCCCAGTAACAGCACAGCTTTTTGGGAAGATGCTGATGCCTCAAGCGCATGCTTTACTTCCATCAGAAAGTCCTGTCTGAATGCGTAGCCCTGTGCTCTAACAAGAAAAAAAAGAAGACTATTTATATTACAGTTCAAACTAGTCAAATAAAACAGAACCAAGTTAGAATCTGTGACTCACAGTGTTTTCCCAAATCTGACATGACGGTGAATTTCTTCTTCAACCAGGAGTCTGGAAACCTCCTTCTTCTGCATATCAAAGGAGCCTTTGGCCTGACGGACCTGCATAAGTCTGAAGCAACACTTTGAGAAGAACTTGACAGACAGACAATGTGAGATGAAGAATAGAAGGACAAATGTGTCGTCTTACCTGTTGAGGGATGCAGTGACAGTGCGCTGGAAGTGTGAGCAGAGCCGTTCAACATAAAACTGATGAGATCTGTTGTGTTTGGCACTCAGACCTTTCCTTCCCCAGCTGACGTTTGTCTCATGGATATTAGTGTGTCTCAGCTTGAAAATAATAAAAAAAGCACAATGTTTACACATGTTCAAGATGATAATGATGCTTTATCTGAAAAGATTTTAAGATACAGATAGATAGGGCTGCAACGATTCCTCGATTCTATTCGAGTATTCGATATTAACAATTCTTGATTGCATTTTGCCCGCATCGAGTAATCGATAAAATACCGGAAGTGGCGCATTCCACATATTAAACGCATTTAAAAATCAAAAACATAATGCTATTAAGAATTCACAAATGCTACAATTAAATTAAATAAATATATGCGATGGAGGTTTAATTTATGCGCTTTAATTATTTACATGCGTGTAAGTTACATCCGTGCGTCTCAGACTTGCTCCGATCACAGTAAATGCTACAACACAAACTGTTGTTATTTACATGTGTGGCGTGTCTTTAACTCAAACTCGATCTCTGCATGTTGTTGTGAGTTTAGATTTATTATTACGTTCATCAGGGAACGCAACGTGCGTTATTTCATCAGATTTGTAAGGTAAATAATTTATAAACCTAGGCAAACATAGGAGAATACATCATTATCTTTCTCAATATGCTAACGGTTCATTGCGAATTCAAAATAAAATTTTAAACCCTCACTCTGAGTTTACACGTTTTGATGTCCACATCTTCAAGAACTTAAAGTGGCTTTAGCTATTCTATCATAAAGAAGTGGCCAAATGTTGTTGAGTACATATTAAACACGGATTAGATCGTGTAGTAAAGTGTAAAAACAATCGTCAGGCCGTTGGCGCCCTCTGCAGGCATTTATTATAACGCGTAATGCACATTAGTTTTGTTTATAATGTAATGTATATTTTAACATTTTTGTTCAATAAAACCATATGCTTACTTGCTTTTAATACTTTATTTTAACTAATTATTATTGCCTCATTGCTATTACATATGTATTTTAAGTAATTTTAAAGGCTATTGTTCATTTAGGTCTTTTTTATTATTACAAAAAATTAATTATAATTATCTGATTATCGATTAATCATCAGAATGATCGACAGATTACTCAATTACTAAAATAATCGCTAGTGACAGCCCTACAGACAGACAGATAGATATATAGATACCTTGAGGTGGATGTTGCGCATAAAGCGTTGATGAGCTTGATGCAAGGTTTGATTTATTTCAGGTCTTCCTTTGTGCAGGTCTATAAACTGTGGTGCATATTCATTTTTCAGATTGTACAGAAGGTCAGTGACGATCCTCTTATAACAGTGACTGAACTCCTCTGGTGGCTGCTTCCCTCCAAGACCCTGTTCCACTTCCCAGTCCAACACTGAAACATATGAACATTTGGCTTTGTGAGTCGTTTAGGCTTTTTCACATCCAAATAAGTTGAGTGCACATATATTCTTCATCTGTGATTGACTGCAAAACACATGCCTGTTCTAAGCAGATGGCAGGTGGCTTCTTCACCAATGGCCTCAGGTCCAGATCTCCACAGCACGTTCCACAGCTTCACACAGGAGGAGCGCCACGCCTTCCTTCCCAGCTTCCTGCGATGCCCATCCTGACTGAGGTAGTCAGGGTGATGTGTGCTAATGAAAAACAAAAGCATTTGAATGAAATTAAAGGATTAGTTCATTTCCAGAATAAAAATGTTCATGTCTTTCTTTAGCGTAAAAGAAATTAAAGATTTTGAGGAAAACATTCCAGGATTTTTACGCATAATGGACTTCAATGGGAGCCAACGGGTGTAAGGTCCACATTGCAGTTTCAATGCAGCTTCAAAGGGCTCTACAGGTTTCCCGAGGAATAAGGGTCTTATCTAGTCAAACAATGTCATTTTCAAAAAAATATATATATATACTTTTTAACTACACATACTCGTCTTGCACTAGCTCTGTGATGTGCATTACGTAATCACATTGGAAAAGTCACACACGGTTATTTCTTTATCTGTGTACTCCTGTTCAAAAAGTTACGTTAGGGTGAAAAACTCCATCTCATTTTCTCCTTCAACTTTAAAATCGTCCAACATTGTTTTACCTTTTTTTGTAAAGGCCATGTGACTTTCTTTGCAGGTTCACTTTGTAAACTCTGGGTTGGTACTTCCATCTACATCACGTGTGTGTGAGGTTAAGCTAGTGCAAGATGAGCGTTTATAGTTGAAAAGTATATAAATTAATAATTTTATTTATAAAATTACCAAACGTTTCCCTAGATAAGACCCGTATTCCTTGGCTGGGATCGTGTAGAGCCCTTCGAAGCTGCATCAGGAAATTATCAGGAAAGTTTTTTTCTGGAAGTAAACTAATCCTTTAAATGAGCTCTAGGGAGAAATCAGAGAGGACACTTTCTTTAACTGTCCAAGTGGACACATTTTTAAAAAGCCCAAATATTGACTGATTATCACCTTCTTTGTGGATGGAAAAAAAACCCCACATTTTTTAAAATATCTTCTATTATGTTCCACAGAAGAAAGAAAGACAGATTTTAAATATTTGGGTGAACTTTTCCTTTAAGAAGCCTGAGGAACATGTTCCGGCTACAATAGAACTCTAAGTCTAACATCTCTTAAACAACTGCAGCCATTCAAGTTGTATTGTGTCTACCACCTGGAAATCACTACTACTCTGCCATGGGAACCAAACAAAAAGAGTTGAATATGAAAAGCTCAGTAACAATAGAAGCATTTAGTCCATTGTTTTCAACTTGTTCAGCAAGTAGTTGCTGGTTCATAGATACTCTTATATGCTCAGTGACATGTGCTGTTCATTTTCAACAAATGGAACTGGAACTGATGAAAAGATATGCATGTTTTACTGTTTTACTCACAAGTAATAGACAGTCAGTTTAGATACCATATTGAATTTAATGCAGATGAAAAGGGGTAGACTTATGTTCTTTTGAATTATGAATTATGTATAAAGGTCCTAGATAAAATCATTTTCGCCACTCACAATTTTCAAACTGTGTTATGGAGTTTCTGTCAACTGAAAGTTTTTTTCAGAAAGACTTTTCCTCAGCTGAACAATCTGTGTGATGTTAAAGGGATAGTTCACCTAGAAATGAAAATTCTGTCATTAATTACTCACCCATATAATTTCAAACACGTAAGACCTTCGTTCATCTTCGAAACACAAATTAAGATTTTTTGATGAAATCCGAGAGCTTTCTGATGCTGCATAGACAGCAACGCAACTACCACATTCAAGGCCCAGAAAGGTAGTAAGGACATTGTTAAAACAGTCCATGTGTCATCAGTGGTTCAATCGTTAAACCTTTTTGTAAGCAAAGAAAACAAACTGGGCCTGGGAATGTTTCAGTTACATTGCTGTCTATGGAGGATCAGAAAGCTTTTGGATACCATCCAAAATACCTTATTTAGTTTTCTGAAGATGAACAAAGGTCTTACAGGTTTGGAACGACATGAGGGTAAGTAATTAATAACAGAATTTTCTTTTTTGAGTGAACTAACCCTTTAAACAACAGTCCAATCCATTGGATGCGCTGTACTTCTATCCCTCATAGCTTTGTTTTCATTCGTGTCAAACATTAAACATGGCGCTTCCCTGACTAAAGCATATTCTGAGAGGAAAGCATACAGTTGCCAGAGTAAAAAATGTTGTTTATTATGCGATTTGCAGATTTACATCACTAAAGCACTTACCTGACAGGAAGTAAGCGGTACACAGCAGGAACTGTGTTTTTATCCAGTTTATACCATGTCTGCAAGAGAGTCAAATCCTGTTCATAGTCCATCCAGCTCCTGGCCAGCTGTATCTCGTCTCCATCTGACGTGGAACTGCTGGAGATGGAGTTCTCACTCATGACGGCAGAACTTTGCGAAGGCTCCTTCTCCTCTGACAAATGGGGTTCCTTCTCCAGGGTAAAACTCCCACTGTCACCTGTGCTAATACTGAGCTGTGACTCATCTGCCATTTCTGACTGTCTCCTGGAAAGCTTCTTCTTGTTCCTCTCCACAAATTTTAAAATAGCTTCAAAATCTGATTGGGGAATAGTATTCGGCAGTGACCGTATCTCATGCTTCTGTCCTGTGAACACCTACAAGAAAGTGAAAAAGACTTAATTATTGACAACAAATACTCAGTTTTCCCACGAGACTAGGGCTGTCACTAACGATTATTTTGGTAATCGAGTAATCTGTCGATTATTCTGACGATCAATCGAGTAAGTTAATCGGATAATTATAATTTTTTTGTAGTAATAAAAACAGACCTAAGTGAACAATAGCCTTTAAAATTACTTAAAATACGTATGTAATAGCAATGAGGCAATAGTTCAAATAAAGTATCTAAAGCAAGTAGTCATATGGTTTTATTAAACAAAACTTTTAAAAATACATAATGTATTATAAACAATAAAGCTAAACTGCATTATGCATTATAACAAATGCCTGCTGAGGGCGCCAACGGCCACTTTACTACGGGATCTAATCCGTGTTTAATATTTACTCAACAACATTAACTTCAAATGTCAACTTAATCTTTAATATTTGGTCATTTCTTCATGATTGAAAAGCTACAGCCATCGTAATTTCTTTAATATGTGGACATCAAAACGTGTAAACTCAGAGTGAAGGTTTGAACTTTTATTTTGAAACCGCGATGAACCGTTAGCATATTGAGAATGATAATGGTGTATTCTCCTATGTTTGCATAGGTTTATAAATTATTTACCTTACAAATCTGATGAAATAGCGCACGTTGGGTTCCCAGATGAACGTTATAATAAACCCAAACTCACAACAGCATGCAGAGATGGAGTTTGAGAAGCTCCACACATGTAAATAATAAGAGTTTATGTAGCAGCATTTACTGTGATCTGAGCAGCTCTGAGACGCACGGATGTATCCCACACGCATGTAAATAATTGAAGCGCATATATTAAACCTCCATCGCATATATTTAATGAAATTAAATCTCATTGCAGCGTGTAGCGTTTGTGAATTCTTAATAGCCTTATGTTTTTATGATTTTTAAATGGGTTTAATATGTGGAATGCGCCACTTCCGGTATTTTACCGATTGCTAGACACGGGCAAAATCCAGTCGAGGATTTTTTTTTTTAAATCAAATACTCGAATAGAATCGATGAATCGTTTCAGCCCTACATGAGACTCTCTTGTAATGTAAATGAACTATGTGCACTTAAACCTACAAAAAAGGTCAGCCCCTCAGTCTCCTGACAACGTCTAAGTGTCTCCATGTGCATCTCTGCCAAATCATGATTGTCCGAAACAGGATCCCCGACTCCTGAACGCAGGTCTATCATCCTGAAATCATATCCTCTCTGCTTACAGTGTAGATACAGACGCGGATACACACTCTCCATCAGTGCGCTGCGCTCTGGGACGGTATCTACACACACAACATATGTCATGTATAGCTGAATTTTAATTTAATTACGTGTTAAGAGAATTTATTTCCACTTTACCTTTATATCCACCACACAGATAGATCATGAATCTCCTTTGTTTAAAATGCAGTGGTGAAATATCATCATTTATGGTGTTTGGAGAAGAATGATGTTGCAGTTTTGTGTCTCTTTCATCTGATCTTGATTTGTTGTCAACATCAGCAGCTTTAAATGGCCCCTCAGACAGAGAGCCCTGGCCCTCCGGGGCCTCGTCTGTACATGAAGATGCATTTTGGACAATTACTGTTCCCTCTTTTTTTTCTTTTTCTTCCTTGTCTTCTTTTTCATCTTTCTCTTTCTTGTCTAGTGGCACAAGGCTCTGCAGGAGATGAGGAGGACTGTTTGATGAAACCTGGTCCTTCAACACCAAAGAAGAGTTAAGTATGTAAGATCACATCTTGGCTCGATAAATCTCTGTGATTATAATAAATGCTTAAAACTTTAACTTTATGTCATTACTAACCTTGAACAAAATAGTTTTTGTTTGCTGAAACACGACAGCTTCTTTCTCCTCAAGAGATGAATTCTGAGTTGTTCCCTTTAAATGACGCTGATGCAAATGATACTGGAACAGAGCAAATTAAAATTAAATTATTTACAGCTTCCTTTGTTGGATTTTCTCAAATTCAGATGATCCTTTCAGAAAATACTTAATTAGCTTTTTGACTATTGTGGTATTTTTAAATTTGTTTTTAATTATTCTTAATATTTATATTTTATCTAACTTTATTTTATTGTTTTTTTCTTGATACATTTGATTATTTCAAATTAAAAATTTCAAATTCAAATTTAATTTTCTATTTATTTCAATGTTTGTTTTATTTATTCATCATCTTTAATTGTAATTCATTTGTATTTTTGATTTAAATTTTTCTAAATATTTATTTTATTCTATTATTCATTTCATTACTTTTTATATATGCAATAATTAAAGTGCAATAAACATGATTAATATAAACATTTCAAATAATAATAATAATAATAATAATAATAAACATTTCAAATATATTTTTTAGTGTTCTCCCTTTTCATGCATTTTCTATAATATATATTTCAATATTTGTTTTATTTATTAATTTATTAATTAAAATAATTTTTGTATTTGATTTTCATTTTTACTTAATATTTATATTTCATCTCTTTATTTCATAGTTTATTTTGTTACATTTTAATTCGTATTTCAAAAATAATTTATAGTTTCTCCTTTATCTTCATACATGTATTTTATTTTCTATTTATTTCAATATTTGTTTTATGTCTTTAATGTTAATTCAGTTTTAAATTTGATTTTCTTTATTTTATTTTATTTTAAGTTTTGATTTCAATACTTTTTATGTATGCAATAATTAAAGTGCAATAAACATGACTTACATTAACATTTCAAATAATAATAATAATAAACATTTAAAAATCCTCCATCTCATTTTCTCCATCTTCATACGTGCATTTTCTATTATATTTATTTCTATATTTGTTTTATTAATTCATAATTTTTATTAAATTAATTGAATTGAATTTTTATATTGATTGTTTTACATTTTTACTTAATATTTTTATTTCATCTCTCTTTATTTCACAGCTTATTTTGATACATTTTATTATTTCTGGTTTCAGAAATTTTTTTATAGTTTTCTCCTTTATCTTCATACATGTATTTTATTTTCTATTTATTTTATTTATTCATTAAGTCTTTCTTTAATTGTAATTAATATTTATTTTTTATTACATTTTCTTAATATTTTATTTAATGAGTCTTTATATTTTCTTAATATTTATTTTATTTTATGAATCTTTATTTCATTACTTTTTATGTATGCAATAATTAAAGTGCAATAAACATGATTAATATAAACATTTCAAATAATAAATAAACATTTCACAAATATATTTTTTGCCATCTTCATACATGCATTTTCTATTATATTTATTTCAATATTTGTTTTATTTATTAATTAATAATTATATTAAATTAATTTAATTTCACTTTTATATTTGATTTTCATTTTTACTTAGTATTTATATTTTATCAGTCATTATTTTAGTACTTCTTCTGATAAATATCCAATAAAGAGCAATAAACATTTAAGCCTGATAATCCTAAGCAATTAAAGACCGTATGACTATTATTATGAGAATAAAGAGAGAGCAGTCAGTACTTATCTATTGGAACTCAAGATTAAATAGTTTCTGAAACATGAATTCATTTTCCAAACTTACTTTAAGGTGAGCTGTGATTTCCAGCTCAGTTTCCACACTCACTCTGGATAAAGGAACACTCTGGTGGCCTAAAATGTTTTTCTATCACATAATTAAGGAAATCACAGAATATATTAGCATATACATTTTACAACATGCAAATTCGGGATCTGTTTTTGACCAGAATGAAGTCTGGAAGTCTCTCATTCCACACCTTCTTCCTGACGCTTCTGTCCAAGGGCCCGTGATCCCTCAGACCCTGGGAGAAGAACAGCTCCTGCTGTCTTTGGGCAGTGGTTTGGCCCCTGGTGTGGTGATCCTGAACAAGTCATGCATCTTAAATGAGGGAGCAACAAAGTGTGGTACACAAACAGCTCAAATGATGGCTTCCCCAAGTAACACAAGGAGCGTAATTAGCAACACTAAATTAACAGCTTGTGTTACAGCTGATGCAAAGTCTTCCACTACGAAAGAAAAGAAACTGTCACGACTGCAGGCGTGTTAATTAAAAAAACGGACAAACGTTAATCAGTGAAAATGCTTACCAGTATTGCTGACCTCGCGGGAATCCCATTGGAAATGGGAGGGAGGTTGACAACTTCATTCTCCTGTTCAGTTGCAACGCATAATTATTATTTGAGAATATGTGTTACATGATTATGAGAGTTGACTTTGCCTATTTATTTTAATTATTTTTAAACAAAAGTTTAGCTAGGCCTATCATACAAATAGCCTAAATTATACGTTTTGAAATTACACAGTGGACACTTTACCTATACTGACACTTTAAAGGGATAAAATATATTGAATTGAAAATGCAATCTTACCGATTTCTGCTTGCTTCTTTTCGGTACAACTCCATTTCTGTAATATTTCCACATGGCACAAGAGTCAGGACAGCAGGCTTTCAAATACTAGACTTCACATTTAAAAAAAAACTCCCAATAAGTTGTCTCCATATTGCGGCCATTAATATGAGGGATACCAATCCTGAATCCAAGAGCGTCTGGAGGTGTGTGTGAGTTCATTCAGCGCGGCTGCAGTATTCAGTGAAGCACAATCACCGCTAGATGGCGTTCTGTGTGTGTTATCATGACGCACTGCCATGGGAACCAAATAGCTGGCAGCTCGAACTTCATTTCAGCATTTCTTCTATTATTTACATATTTGAATTTCTGTATTTTTATCCTCATGTATTTTCTTTTCTTTTACATTTATTTAAAAAAAATATTTTTAATTATTTAGTCTTTCTTAATTGTAACGATTTTATAAGATTCATTTTTTATATATTTATATTTTATCAATCATTATTTCATTTTTTATTTCTTTATATATTTTATTTTTCATTTATTTTACTAATGTATTTATTACTCTGTTTTATAATATAAATTACATTTCAGTCATTTAATTTTTTCTTTATATGTTTAATTTTCTTTTATCAAATAAGATTCATATATGCTTATATATAATAGATATATGAATATTCATATAATTATATATCATTTTTTATTTTTCTTTCTATTTGTTCTGTTTATTCTTTGTCAATATTTGTTTAATTTATTTATTTATTATTGTATTTATTCATGTTATATTTGATTTCTATTTTTCTTAATTTTATAATAAAATTTAATTAACTAATTAATTTAAAATGTATTTATTAATCTGTTTTATAATAAAAATTAAATTTCAGTTATTTCATTTTTTTTTTGTTTAATTTTCTTTTATCAAATAAAATTCATACTTCATATTCATAAATCTATTATATGTAAAAATGTATATTTTTTTTGCCAATTTCTTTATTATTTCTTTATTCATGTTATTGGATTTGTTTTTATTAACTTTTATAATAATATGTAATTTATTTAATTATTTGAAATGCTTTTTTATAATAAAATATTATGTTTTATATACTTAAAATACATAAAATGTATGTACTACGTAAACATCTATTTTATATAATTACATATTATATTATACTTTTCTTTCTATCTGTTGTATTTATGTTTTCTGCTTTTGAGCGTTACATCTTTCTTGTCTATTTCTTATTTCATTTTATTATTTCTTTCAGTAATTGTTTTCATCATTATGGTCTGGTTTCGTAGATAGGGCTTAGATTAAGCCAGGATTAGGCCTCAGTTAAATTATGACATTTAAGCAGCTTTTTAAAAATGTGCCTTAGAAAAAAACATTACTGGTGTGCATCTTGATACAAATCAGTGGCACTGGCATATTTTCAGACATGTCAGTGCATGTTGCTTTCAGTTAAGACTGCTCAAACATGCATTTTAGTCTGGCACTAGTCTTAAGCCTTGTCTGTGAATCATGGCCTTTGTTTTTTATTTTCGTTTTCTTTCTTTCTGTGCGGCACTCAATCTCCCATAATGCTTTGCGGCTTTGTTATTGTGTCGCGCAAACATGGCGGCGCTGTCAGGCAGCTCGTCAGAGTGCTGCACACTCAAAAAGACTCTAAACAGGTTAATTTCTAACACGTCTGACTCCCCAAGAGCACGAACCCGCTCGGAACCGCTGTACGTAATATCTCTGGAGCGCTACGGCAGAGACGCGGACTTCGGGCTCCGTTTCCCGGACAGTATTTCCATGTCAGAGAGTCTGTTTGACGCCACTATTACGGATGGAGACTGTAAAATCCGCGTGTCCTTGGATCCCGCTGTAAACAGACTCATCAGTGTAAATAAACTCCACTGCGGCTCCGTCATACGGCATGTGGAGTTCAGCCGCGGGGAAGCCAGAGACGGAGACGGCGGGTCTTTTCATGTGTGCAGTCTGGAGGTGGACAGACTCTCCGGCGGTGATGCCGCTCTTCGGGCGCTCTCATCCGTCAATGTGAGGTCCATTCCGTGGATGGGAGCAGAGCCGAGCTCGGGTCCACTCAGAGCCCGCAGAAGCTCCTACCTGCCGCTGTGGAATAATCACGACTTCTATGGAGAGGTGTGGCGGGACACGCCTCCCTCTGAACCCGACGCAGAGGACTCTGAGGATGAGATAGATGGTGTGTACATGCATGGCTGTAAGGTGCCTACCTAGGCAGCATTAAAGGGAATCACTCACTTATTAACACATAACTTGGGAACCATAGTTTTCACCTAAATGCATTCTTTCTAAAATACTTCACTTTTGTGTTATTAAATGGATTACAACAGTTAATCTTTAATCTTAATACTGTTCACACATTAAAAAAAGAGAACGTGATTTTTTAAATAATTGTATAAAACAAATTTTAAAACATTTCCTCATACATTTTTATTATCTCAAACAGGATTTTAACTATTTTAAGCATTTTCTTAAAAAAAAAAAAGTGGGTAAGTACTTTTACTATGTACACTACCAGTCAAAAGTTTATGAGCAGTAAGATTTTTAATGTTTTTCAAGAAGTCTCTTCTGCTCACCAAGCCTGCATTTATTTGATCGAAAATATGGCAAAAACAGTAATACTGTGAAATATTTTTACTATTTAAAATAACTGCTTTCTATTTTAATATATTTAAAAGTGTATTTTATTCCTATGATTTTAAAGCTGAATTTTTAGCATCATTACTCCAGTCACATGATCTTTCAGAAATCATTGTCATATTCTGATTTGCTGCTCCAAAAAAACTTTTTATTATTATTATTATTATGTTGAAAACAGCTGAGTAGAATTTTTTCAGGTTTCTTTGATGAATAGAAAGATCATGAGAACAGCCTTTATCTGAAATAGAATTTTTTGTAACATTATAAATGTTTTTATCATCACTTTTGACCAAGTTAAAGCATCCTTGCTAAATAAAAGTATTAATTCTTTATAAATTCTTCCTAAAAGCTGTTTATTTCAGATAAATGCTGATGGATCTTTCTATTCATCAAAGAATCCTGAAAAAAAAAATGTACTCAACTGTTTTAAATATTGATAATAATAAAAATGTTTTTTGAAGGATCATGTGACACTGAGGAGTGGAGTAATGATGCTGAAAATTTAAATTTAAATTTAAATTTAAACAGTGGATCATGGCACTCAGAATGGCAAGATCTAAAACAGTAAGTTGGTTTATTAGTGTAATGTATTAATATGATGTATGATGAAGTTTATGAAGATGCTGTTGTTTCTGATGGCAGATATCGGGTCGACAGTTTCACTTGCAGAAGTACGCAGGCGTTTCTTGAGTGGATCTCGGCGGTACCGCGGTGCTCTGTGTGTGCGGATCCTTCACAAATCCAGACTGATTTATTATGGGAAAGCAGATCAGAAATGTGAATGTCCTTACAAGGTCAGAGGGCAAATACAAGACATACTTTTCCATGCAAATTCCTGTTACCCGTAGGATCTTGATCATATTTGTAATACACTACCAGTCAAAAAGCTAAAAATTCAGCTTTGAAATCACAGGAATAAATTACATTTTAAAATATATTCAAATAGAAAAAAGCAAATTAGTTTTAAATAGTAAATAGTAAAAATATTTCCAAATTTTACTGTTTTTGTTGTATTTAGGATCAAATAAATCCAGGCTTGATGAGCAGAAGAGACTTCTTTAAAAAACATTAAAAATCTTACTGTTCAAAAACTTTTGACTGGTAGTGCATGTTAGAAAATAATTATAATTTTTCCATTTGTATTAATTTTGAAAAAAATAGTTCCTTTGTAAAGAAAGAATCTACAAAGAAGCAGAGACACAAAATATTGTGATTCTGGAAAATACTGTGATTTTATTGTGTTGGTGGATAGTTGATATTTATTGACTGTTATAGTGGGCAGTTGTTTCCATCTGTTTAAAGATTTTAGACTATGTTAACTATATTTCTTTAAAAGCCCTTCTCAGGAGTTTCTCATCATTTTGAGTATTAAGTATTCAACATTCAAAATAATTATTTATCTAGTCTCTATGTCATAAATCTGAAATGGTTAATTTTAGTTAAGCATCATAAAATTAGTTTGACATTGATTTTAATTCTTCCATCAATCTGTTTCCCTCAGGCAGAGTTGCAGGTCGGAGATGGTTCATCCAGTGCCTGTGTTGTGCTGTGGAACACGGTCTGTCTGGAATGGTACCGAATCTTACATCCGGGTCAGGTTGTAAGATTGTGTCGATACAGAGTCAAGGAGAGTTACACCAGCCGCACAGGACAGGAAACAGAGCCACACATTGGTAGAGAGAAAATTATACTCATCTAACGTGCAGTTATGGTGTACACACTACCGTTCAAAAGTTTTGTGTCAGTCAGCCAGAATATGTTTTTGATTTTTAAATCTTTAATGCTCACCAATGCTGCATTTATTTTATCAAAAATACAGTAAAAACAGTAATGTTGTGAAATACTTGTACAATTTGAAATACATTTTTTTTTATTTTTATATCTTTTCAAATGTAATTTATTATTCATTTTTCATTATTTGCTAAAACGAACAGCATTCCATTTTTAAATATTTTTTATAACATTATAAATGTCTGTACTGTCAAGTTTGATCATTAAGGATCTGAATAAAAGTATTTTTTAAAAAAGTCTTTTTTAAAATATTACTGACCCTAAACTTTTGAACCATAGCATATGTTGCTGTATATGAATGAGTTACAAAAATTTGTTATTATTTATAACATGGATGTTATTCATTATTTTTTTTTGTTTTTTTTGTACCTTCTTCTGTTCATCCTTTAGAGATCAGTCTTAATTCCAGGAACCCCACTGCTCAAATAACTATCATCCCAAAGAACCAGATTTCTCCAGATTGGGTTTTACCAGACCTGCCTCATTCATTCATCTGCGGGTATTTTTACAAAATCACAATGTCAATATCCTCTGTAGTCTTAAATTGAAATTGACGACTTGTACGCCACATAGAAATGCAATAAGTAATCATGTTTTACAGACGGGAGCTTCCTAGTTGTCCACAAGGCCACATCTGCGATGTCATTGGTGTTGTGATCTTTGTTGGTCGACCAGAACGTGTCAGGAGGAAAGGTGAGATGTTCGGTACATACAGAAATATACTCGGTGTATCTTTAGCCAGTGGACTAAAAACTTTTTCCCTTGCAGATGGACAAAGGTCAGAGGTCGAGGAGTATCGTTGGCTTCAACTGGTAGACAGAACATCAGACAAGCCAATCATGATCAAGCTCTTCTCCACGTCACAACCTGACATTCAAAGCCGCATCTATCCAAGTAAATAGTTTTCTTCACTGTCTCTGTGCTGTTATATTGACAAACTATTAATTTTGATTTTTTTTTATTCAGTGGCGTTGCTTGTCTGCACAAGACTAAAGCTGATCAGAAGTGCAGTTGACAGAGCTACAACTTTTGAATATCTCACCAACACATCACTGACCCAGGTTTACTGCACAGGTGAATAACACACTCAAACACATTTATAAACCAGGCAGATAATATGTGCATTAAATTGATCAAAGGTGACAGTAAAGTCATTTTTAATGTTACAAAAGCATTCTATTTCAAATAAATGCTGTTTTGAACTGTTTGATTTCCACTAAATATTAGGCAGCACAATGGTTTTCATTGTTGGTAATAATAAGAAATGTTTCTTGAGCAGCAAATCAGCATATTAAAAATTATTTCTGAAGGATCATGTGACACTGAAGACTGGACTAATGATGCTGAAAATTCAGCATTGCATCACAGGAATAAATTATGTTTTAAAATATTATAAAATAGACACCAGGTATTTTAAATTGTAATAATATTTTGCTATATTGCTGTTTTTGCTGTTATTTTTGATCAAATAAATGCAGCCTGGGCTTAAGAAAAACAAAAATATTAGTAGAGAATGTCGGCTTATTTTAGAATTGCTATCATTTTTAAACAAAAACAGGCACAGGGTCTCACCCCGTGATGCCATACAGAGGGATACGGCCCATCCGGCAGTTTCTCCACTGGCTGAAGCAGGTAGATGAGAGCAGTCTGCTGGAAAGAGCTGTGATTGGAGGATATTTCAGTTACCCGCCACTTCCTGTTTCACTACATAACTTCATGGAAAACAGACAAGGTGAGAAGCAGAAAACACTTTGGCTGTTTCTAGATTTTGCAAGTGTTCATATAAAAGTACGCATTTTTTGAATGGATCAAGCATGGAATAATGGCATTCTGTAGTATTTATAGATGCAGCATTTGTAGATGATATTAATTTAGGAGTCAAATGTCTTAGAGCTCTCCCTGTGACTAATTTTAGTGTGTGTTTACAGGAGAAGCTGGTCTCATCAGTGGAGGAGAGATGAAATTAGAGTGTGAGAAGTTAAATTATAGAGAGAAACGGCAGTTTGCTCTTCAGTGTGTCATCACTGCAGCCTGTTACCACCACAGAGAGGTACAACAAATACCATGCACTATAATACAACCAACAACATACTGGGTCAGTAAAATATTTTTGTGTCTTTGAAATAAGACCCTTATGCTCACCAAGGCTGCATTTGTTTGATCAGAAATTCTATAAAAATTTGTAATAATGTGAAATATTATTACAATTTAAATAACTGTTTATCATTGTAATATATTTTAAAATGCAATTTATTTGTGATGGCAAAGCTGAATTTTCAGCATCATTTCTCCAGTCTTCAATGTGACATGATCTTTCAGAAATCATTCTAATATGCTGATTTGCTGTTCAGTAAACATCAGCATTGCTTGATGAATAGAGAATTCAAAAGAACATTTATTTTAAAATATGTGACATTGGACCACACAACCAGTCATAAGGGTCAATTTTTTGAAATAGAGATTTATACATCAACTGAATGCTGAATAAAGGATAAGCTTTCCTTTGATGTATGGTTTGTTAGGATAGGACAATATTTAGCTGAGATGCAACTATTTGAAAATCTGAAATCCAAGGGTGCAAAAAAAAAATCAAAATATTGAGAAAATTACCTTTAAAGTTGTCCAAATGAAATTCTTAGCAATGCATATTACTAATAAAAAATTTAGTTTTTATATGTTTATGGTAGGAAATTTACAAAATATCTTCGTGGAACATGATCTTTCCTTAATATCCTAATGGTTTTGGGCATAAAAGTAAAAAAAATCAATCATTTCGACCCATACAGTGTATTTTTGGCTATTGCTACAAATATACCCATGCCACTTAAGGTCCGGGGTCACATATATTTTTTTGCAACATTATAAATGTCTTTACTGTCACTTTTGATCAATTTAATCCATGACCCCAAACTTCTGAACAATAGTGTACCTCTCTTTTTACCTCTCTATATTTCTGTTTTCTTTTTTTATAGGACAGTGGGCGAACACAGTATTCAGATCTTCCATCAGCTCCACTCAGCCCTAGAGTGCGACGGCAAAGAGAGGGGTGTGTGTGTTATTTTGGGTTTCTGATGTAATAAGTTTGGATAGACCAGTCTTAAAAAAATGTCTTGTAACCTGCGACACACATAAGTGCAGAAGTGTAAGTGAGATCCGATAGCTACTGTGGAACTTGACAGCAGCTGTTCCCTTTTACTGTCATTGTGTGGAACTGAGCAACTGAAGTCTTCTTTTGATTTTTTTTTTTTTTAGGAAGGAAGATCATATGAGAACTTTATTTTATTATATTTTCATTTCTGAGTGATCTGTCCTTCAAGTTAATTTATAAATGTTTTTACCACAGATCTGAACCTCACAGGACTCCCGTGAAGCGGAAACTTTTCAGCAGTACTAGTCCTAGAAAGAGGTAAGAATCCGTGGTGTCTGATAGAAAAGAACTGCTGTTATTCAGTGGAGAATAATAATACGCTCTTTTTCAGGTTGGCACCACCTCTGCAACCACTTGCAACAGAGGATGATGCGGAGAGAGGTAAGAACCATAAAATTCCTGGGTATTAATGCATCCTGCACATTATTTCACAATTAAACGGTTTGTTCACTTCCAGAATAAACATTTTCTGATAATTTAGTCACCCCTATGTTGTCTAAGACGTTCATGTCTTTCTTTCATCAGAAGAAAAGAAATTAAAGGAACACTCCACTTTTTTTGAAAATAGGCTTATTGTCCAACTCCCCTAGAGTTAAACAGTTGAGTTTTGGCGGTAGCACTTTTAGCATAGCTTAGCATAGATCATTGAATAATTAGACCGTTAGCATCTCGCTCAAAAATGGCCAAAGAATTTCGATATTTTTCTTATTTTTCTTCTTCGATATCTTTCGATATTTTCTTCTGTAGTTACATTGTGTAAGCTATGCTAAAAGTGCTACCGCCAGACCCGGAGATCAGCTGAATGAATTTGAAAACGGTAAAACTATTTTCAAAAAAAGTGGAGTGTTCCTTTAAGGTTTTTTGAAAAAAAAAAAAAAAAAATCAGAATTTTTCTCTGTATAGTGGACTCCAATGGTGGCCAATGATTTGAAGGTCCAAACTGCAGTTTCAATGCAGTTTTAAAGGCCTCTACACGATTCCAGCCGAGGAATAATCTAGTGAAACGATTGGTCATTTTCTGAAAAAAAAAAAAATAAAAAAAAGTATATACTTTTCAACCACAAATCCTAATCTTGCACAAATTCGACCTCACGCATTAATCACGTTGGAAAGGTCACGTGTGATGTAGGCAAAAGTATCTACCCAGTGTTTAGAAAATGATCAATCCTTTAACCAGACAGTTAATGAGGATGAACAATGAATACTGACAAAGATCCCTTGTCTAAAGCAAATTTTCTCAAATTTACTATGAATTTCCAAGGAAAGATCATTGTGTCCCTGTGCCCTGCAGATTTTTCCCTGTTTGATGGCGCCATGGAGTTTCTAGTTGGAGAACAGGATGATGACAGTAATGATGAAGATGATGACGAAGAGTTCTCGACGCCGTCCACTAGTCCCATGACCTCCCGCCTGGGACTGACACGTGTTGCCATTGAAACTTTGCCACGGGTTTTTTGTTATGAGCGGCGACACGTCCAGGCTGTTGCTGTGGGGCTGCAGGTTAACAACTTTCACAAACTCCTCCCACAAAGAGAGCTGGAGTCATTTAGCCCTGCCTCCTGCTACACTGGATACTTCACTCTGACAATGAAAGGTGCACATTTTAAACACGTTTGTTGCATGAAGTCAGCATGGTCGTCACAGTGTGTTTGCAATAGTGTGATCAAACTTTTTTTTTTATTTCCCTACATAGCTCTATCAGATGGAGTTATGCTTGATGCTCTTTTTCTGCCTGCTGCCCCGGGGAACTTACACTGGATGCCCCTCCCCCTGTCACACAATAACTCCTGGGAGTCTATCCTGTCACACGGAGGCTTTTCACCACATGCCCCGCCCCCAAGCCCTGGTAAATATGAAGCAAATGGGCTTTATTTATTTTAGAATACGAATTTCAGTGTTTCATACTTTAATTAATTCTGATAAAAGAGGCAGAGGTTTTTTTTTTAAATACAGTTGAGGTCAAAAGTTTACATACACCTTGCAGAATCAGTAAAATGTTAATTATTTTAACCAAAATAAGAGGGATCATTCAAAATGCATGGTATTTTTTATTTAGTACTGACCTAAATAAGATATTTTACATAGAGGACATTTACATATTGTCCACAAGAGAAAATAATAGTTGAATTTATAAAAATGACCCCATTCAAAAGTTTACATTCACTTGATTCTTAACACTGTGTTGTCACTGAATGATCCACAGCTGTGTTTTTTTGTTTAGTGATAGTTGTTCACGAGTTCCTTGTATGTCCTGAACAGTTAAACTGCCCGCTGTTCTTCAGAAAAATCCTTCAGGTCCCACAAATTCTTTGGTTTTCAGCATTTTTGTCTATTTGAACCCTTTCCAACAATGACTGTATGATTTTGATCTTTTCACACTGAGGACAACTAAGAGACTCATAGTTGCACTATTACAGAAGCTTCAAACACTCACTGATGCTCCGGAAGGAAAAATGATGCACCGGGGGGTGAAAACATATTTTGCCTAAATCTGACTCAAGATACTTGCATGTTTCCCAGAAGACAAAATAAATTAAATTTACCCTGATCTTCAAATACAAAATTTTTCACCCCCTAGCTCTTAATGCATCGTTTTTCCATCTGAAGCATCAGTGAGCGTTTGAAGCTTCTGTAATAGTTGCATATGAGTCCCTCAGTTGTCCTCAGTGTGAAAAGATGGACCTCAAAATCATACAGTCATTGCTGAAAAGGGTTCAAACACAAAAAGGCTGAAAAACCAAAGAATTTGTGCGACCTGAAGGATTTTTCTGAAGAACAGCAGGCAGTTTAACTGTTCAGGATGAACAAGGAACTCATGAACAACTATCACTAAACAACAACAACAACAACAACAAAAACACAGCTGTGGATCATTCAGGTAACAACACAGTATTAGGAATCAAGTGTATGTAAACTTTTGAACAGGGTCATTTTTATAAATTCAACTATTATTTTCTCTTGTGGAATATATGTAAACGTCTTTAATGTGAAACATATTATTTATGTCAGTACTAAATAAAAAATAACATGCATTTTGTATGATCCCCCTTATTTTGATAAAATAATTAACATTTTACCGATTCTGGAAGGTGTGTGTAAACTTTTGACATCAACTGTAAATCAAGTCTATGGTAAAGTTTCTTATATGTGGGAATTATTTTTCTTTCAGTTGAATAAAAACAGCAACTACCATAACAATTCTTATTTTCCTTTTTATTTACTTTTTGTGGGAATAAATTAGGTAAACATTTAAATCTGGTTTCTCTTTCATCTCCAACAGCTGACTTGATCGCCACTGCAAATCAGTTGACCAATCAAAGACTGCTGTGTGTGTTAGATGCATGTGCACTAGGAGAAGAGAAGATGGAACTGGTGCTAAACCGTGCATTTCCTTTACGATGACAGAAACATTTTGGAGATGGAAGGACACATTTATACAAAACAAGTTTGTATGATTTTACACAGCTTTTGTAAACAGAATCACACAGAATTTGTGTGAATATTTTTAGAGCTTATTTATTTATGTATTTATGTCATTTTGTCATTGAGTATGATTCCATGCAGTTTACTAACCACCATAATGAAATTTTACCACACAATCTTGTGTTGATTCATTGATTGGCTATGGTGCAGGGACCTCAAAGGTTCAACACTTTGTCATTTTCATAAACAATCTCGCCTTTGATTATGACATATCGGATGAGCTCCTGATGGCCCCCGAACTGGTAGACCAGATGTTCCCACCTGCAATAGAGGGGAAGAGAACTCAAATTACATGAATCTCAATGAGCAGTTGCCCTCGTAGATCTCTAGCTACTGAATGCATATGATCTAACCTTGGTGCATTGATGATCACAAGGTCTCCCTGTTTCCCGATTTCAAGCGACCCATGCGTATTCGAACGGTTGAGAGCGTAGGCTGCATTTATGGTACTTGCAGCCAAAGCTTCTGGCATAGACATCTTCATCAGCACACAGGCCAAGTGCATCACCATAGGCTAATAAACAAACAAACAAAATGGAATGAAACGGATAACTTTTGATAACTTTTGTTCAAAAACGTTTTGAGTCTTATGGTCACCATTGAGCAACAGTAGGCATTGGGGTTGAAGTCACTGCCAAGGGCCACTATGACTCCAGCATCAAGCATATCTCTCGCACGTGGTGGAGTAAGCCTTCAACACACGAGGAGAATCAAATCCATGATTTCTTTAAATTATTTTATGGGAAAGACAAGACAAGTTCAGTCATCAACATTGTGACTATTTACCTTAATATATAGGCAGTGGTGGGCAGGAGGACCGCTGATGTTTTAGCCTTTGCCATCGCAGCAATTCCATCATCTATCACTTCTTCTAAATGGCTGATGGCTAAAGCGCCAAGTTCTGCCCCAAGCTGGTAGATTGGAGGAAAAATAGAGATGAGACAAAGATGGTTTAAAGGATTAGTTCACTTTCAGAATGAAACATTCCTGATAATTTACTCACCCCCATGTCATCCAAGATGTTCATATCTTTCTTTCTTCAACGAAGGTTTTTGAGGAAAACATTCCAGGATTTTTCTCCATATAGTGGACTTCAGCAGGTTGAAGGTCAAATTGCAGTTTCAGGGCTCTACACGATCCCAGCTGAGGAATAAAGGTCTTATCTAACAAAATCGGTCATTTTCAAAAAAAAAAAAAAAAAATGATATACTTTTAACCACAAATGCTCATCTTGCACTAGCTTTGCAATGCACATCTTTAACGCATCACATTGGAAATCATGCGTATTTAGTTTTTCGTCTGTGAACTTCGGTTCAAAAAGGTAAGGTAAAAAGGTTAATTTTCTCCTCCAACTTCAAAATCATCCAACGTTGTTTTACCTATTTTGTAAAAGTCTGACTTTCTTTGCACGTTTGCTTTGTAAACACTGGGTCGGTACTTCTGCCTTAGAGCTAGTGCAAGATGATCATTTGTGGTTAAAAACTATATAATTTTTTATTTTTTTTTTAGAAAATGACCAATCGTTTTTCTAAAAAAGACCCTTATTCCTCAGCTGGGATTGTGTAGAGCCCCTTGAAGCTGCACTGGAACAGCAATTTGGGCCTTCAACCCGTTGAAGTCCACTATATGGAGAAACGTCCTGGAATGTTTTCCTCAAAAAACTTAATTTCTTTGCGACTGAATAAAGAAAGACATGAACATCTTGGATCACGTGGAAGTAAGTAAATTATCAGGAAATTTTTATTCTGGAAGTGAACTAATCTTTTGGGAACAGCACCATTTGAACGTTCAAGCATGTTAGTATGCATACATACATGTGCCGAGTTCATGGGATGGAGTTCATCGCCATGAAAGTTGATGTTGAGGCCCATATCTTTGCCAGCCTTGAGAATGCAACGTGTCGAGTTCAAATCAAACACACCTTTCTCACAAAATACATCAATGTTGTCCACCTGCAGTTCACCTGAAGCAATTTGCGTTTTTATCTTGGGCAGTTGCACTGCCACAATGTCCTGAGTGGCTTCCTCCATCGTTTTACCTCTGAGTGGTAAAAGAAAATTGATATTGTGCAAATTAAAAGACATTTACTGTTTAAAAGTTTTGAAAAAGTTTCTTATGTGCACCAACCCTGTTGAAAAAAACAGCATATGCTGGTTAGGTATGTTTTGCTCAGTTCCAGCTAAAGACCAGCACAAACCAGTAGCCATGCTTCAAATCATAACTGTTTAACTTGCGCTGTTTTTTTCAACAGGGAAGGCTGCATTTATCATCAAAAATATAGCAAAAACTGTTTTTTGTAAAGAGTATATAGTATACTTCGGTACTGCATGGGCTCCGCAGTATGTTGCTGATATCCCGATTGGCAGCGAGTTTCTGGCTGAATTGATCACCCTCAGCATTTTGAGTTCAGTGTCCAGCTCTAGCCCATATCCACTCTTACACTCCACCAGGGTGGTTCCAGCTCTCATCATGCGCTCCAGACGGCTCTTTAACCCATCTAATAGCTGTCGTTCGGTTGCTGAGCGAGTATGTGTCACTGTGAAATGGATTCCACCTCCTGCTTCATGCACTTCCATATATGTGGCACCGGCCAGCTGTACACACAATAGGGCAGAATGATAATGCTTCATTACTTCTGACACAAAGACTTAAAGATATATTAATATAAAATAAAATGCATGAGGAGAGACAGATGGAATTTAATAAGATGAGAGCAAAACCTTCATGGCAAACTCGTGCACTCGGTCTCCGGCCCATACTGGATGTGTGTGTGCATCAACTAGACCTGAAAATATATGTTAAGATTCTTTCACCTTTTAAAAAAATAAAATGTAAACAGAAACGGTGATAGGTGTAACACTTACCAGGGATAACACACATGCCAGAAGCATCCAGAACATTGTCAAACTTTGCTCCTTTGAACTGAGACTCAATGATGTCTGCTGGTCCAACAGCTTTAATCAGTCCATCACTATAAACGTACACACACGTGGCTAAATGAGGACAGCCTATATACTTACATCGTTGTTTCATAAAGTTATTTATAATTACTGGAGACTAGCACAAATAACTCTAAAAGAAAACTTTTCTCCCAAAGGAGATTATTTTAATTTCTTTGGACAATTTTGTCTACAGAAACATTACCCGTCAAAAGGTTGTTTTTTTTTTGTTTGTTTTTTTTAAAGAAGTCTCTTCTGCTCACCAAGCCTACATTTATTTGATCCAAAATACAGCAAAAACAGTAATATTGTGAAATATTTTTACTATTTTAAATAACTATTTTCTATTTGAAAATATTTTAAAATGTAATTTATTCCTGTAATCAAGCAAATTTTTCAACATCATTACTCCAGTCACTTCAGAAGTGATCCTTCAGAAATCATTCTACTATGCTGATTTATTATTATTATTATCAATATTTAAAACAGTTGAGTACATATTGAGGATTCTTTGATGAATAGAAAGATCCAAAGATTATTTATCTGAAATAAAAAGCTTTTGTAACATTATACACTATAACATTTAAAAGCTTGGAATCAGTATATATATATCAATCGTATATTTAGAAAGGATGTTTTAAATTGATCAAAAGTGATGATAAAGACATTTATAATGTTACAAAAGATTTCTATTTCCGATTTCTATTCAGATGCTGTTCTTCTGAACTTTCTATTTATCAAAGAAACCTGAAAAAAATGTACTCAACTGTTTTCAACAATGTTTTTAAGCAGAAAATCAGAATATTAGAACGATTTCTGAAGGATCATGTAACTGGAGTAATGATGCTAAAAATTCAGCTTTGAAATCGCAGGAATAAATTACATTTATAAATATATTCAACTAGAAAACAGTTATTTTAAATAGTAAAAATATTTCCAAATTGTACTGTTTTTGCTGTACTTTGGATCAAATAAATGCAGGCTTGGTGAGCAGAAGAGACTTATTTAAAAACATTAAAAATCTTACTATTCAAAAACGTTTACTGGTAGTGTATAATTAATAATAATTCGTTTAAAAAGGCCGCTTACTGTATTTTAACATCATGCAGTAAATTTAATCTTTCTATGAGGGAGCCATAAAGCATATATTTCCAAATCGATCTTAAATGCTTTAGTTTGTTTTTCTATATTTCACCCTAAACATAAATTTACCATAAAAAATGGTAGCAACCACGAACGTTTTTCAAACTTACTGTCCAATCAGCACACTGCCATTCTCAACGACGGCCAGCGTCTGCATCCCATCTCTGGTAAGATACTTCTCACCATTTCTACAAACTAAAACCACTTGTGTTGCATTCTTGACGAAAAGTCTGAAACTGCTCGCAGACATTGTTAGGTTAACTTGGGTGCAAGTGATTCAGAGCGGAGCTCAGGGGAAAAAGAGTGGGTAAATATTTAGCGAAGCCAAAATTGAGTAACTTGAACGAAGGTCGGAAGAGAAAACAGGTAACTGCATTACAAAATGATTAGTGAGGGAGGAGCTCATGTTAAGATTCAGACGATTTATGTATGAGGTCAACAAACGTTGCCTTTGTTGTGAAAAGGTATGAAACGATTTCGAATCAATGTGAACTACAGTGACGACTTGAAAAGGCCACTTTACTTGTCGAAAATATTTTTAAACACGGATGAAGCATGGCTCTAGTTAGCTTTGTACACGTCCTAAAACTTTCATAATACACAAAATTAAAGTTAAAAGTTACTTTCCTTCTTTTGCTTGTATAATTTTCTAGAACAAATTTGTCTAAAGCCGAATGTACTAGTTTAATAATCAATAATCAAATTGGCTGGAGCGACTACTAGGGAGCCGATATGATTTTAGATGAATACCAAACTGTATAGGCTACATAAATATTCTTAATACATACACAGTATAATTTAATTAAACTCTAACTGCCTTCCAATTGATATTTTCGAAATTAGGAAAGTAATGTTGAATACACTGTTATAGGGACCTTTAGCATTTGTGAACCACTTCATTAATATAGCCTATTACCATTGAACCTGATATTCAGTGTCAACTAAAAAGATATGATGGGACTTCCGTCTATCTGCAGTTAACTAGACAGTTGGCATTACCAGATTAAAACACAAAATCTTATTTGTTTGAAGATGATTTTTTTTTTTTTACTTTGGCATATTATGCACTTACACACTACCAGTCAAAATTTTTTTAACAGAAAGATTTTAATGTTTTTAAGCCTGCATTTATTTAATCCAAAGTACAGCAAAAACAGTAACATTTTAAAATATTTTTATTTAAAGTAACTGTTGTCTATTTGAATATATTTTAAAATGTAATTTATTCCTGTGATTTCAAAGCTGAATTTAGCATCATTACTCCAGTTACATGAGCCTTCAGAAATTATTCTAATATTCTGCTCAAGAAAAAAAAAAAAAACATTATTATTTGATGGAACAGCATTTATCTGAAATAGAAATATTATATATTGTAACATAATAAATGTCTTGATCATCACTTTTTATCAATTTAAAGCATCCTTGCTAAGTAAAAAGTAAAAATTTCTGTAATTTCTTCCCCCTTTGATCACAGGAATAATTTACATTTTAAAATATATTCAAATAGAAATCAGATATTTTAAATAGTACAAATATTTCAACATTTTACTGTTTTTACTGTACTTTGGATCAAATAAATGCAGGCTTGGTGAGCAGAAGAGACTTCTTTAAAAAAATAAAATAAAATAAAAAAAAATTACAAATCATACTGTTTGAAAACTTTGAAAAGTTGTTGCATTAAGTAAATAAAGTCAATTATGACTTAATTTTGACTTTAAATATTACAGTCGGCCAAGGAAATGACAACAAAAACATACAAACAGCACAATTTATTTGTCATTGTGCCACCAATAACTTTTACAGTGTAAAAAATAACTAACAATTTTACAAAGAAAAAAAAAAACATCTTTACATAAAACTGAGACAAACTGCAAAATAACAAATAAATCATCCGATCCGATTGGAAAAAGAAATCAAGTCACTCTTCATTCTCTCATCTCGCCATCTTCTTCCTCTTCTTCTACTCCTCTTATGTACAAAACATTATTACACCTACAGAAAACAAACAAACAAACAAAACATTATCATTAAATACAAGGCATGCATTTTCGATTATGGAGTTGTAAATTGCGTTTCAATCCAAAACTTTACCTGATGAGCACCTCGCCAAGATGTCCCGCTAATGCTCCATCCACGTACTCTTCTGTGTTGGCCAGCTAGATATCAGAGAAACAGAGCTCAATTAACCCATATGGACTACTTAAAACATTTATGTTCTGCTGAACCTATAACAATCAATATGAACTCAGATTAGATCATGGATTTAAGTTACACTGGATATCATGAATGTTGTAATTTGCTAAAGATATTGTATGTAGCAGATCAAAACACCAGCATCAATGGCTGATGGATTTATAAATGCAAATTATAATCAGGCATACCTGCATGTTCATGTAGCCATCCACCGACACCAGGTAGCCTTTGTACTCCATACCCCACTTCAGCTTCACCATCACAGGCTTTCCCGTCAGACCATTCAGAAAGGGCTTTGGGTTCAGTGGCAAACTCTGCAGAAAAGAGTTAAGTGTTAAATATTATTGGAATTTTTAACCAATTCTACAATATTCTAATAGGAATTCTTTCATAGAATACATAAAACAAAATTTAGAACTTTTCTAACATAGCCCCAAATAAGACTAAGTTGATAGGGTAAAATGCTTCTGTTCAACATCACAATGAATTATTATTAAAATAGCTATCTAGAAAAAGACTTTCTTTCAATTAAATGCAACGCAAGCAGGGTTGATGAAGACTTAGCTATATACAATATACTTTTATTTTCAAGAGAACACAAAAATCTCAGTAGGAACGGAAGTTTAACCAACATGATATTTCAGTCTAATAATAGTCTTGTTGGATTCCACTAGAATTTGTTAGCGAATGAACATAGATTTTCTCAAAAGGGAACCAAACGAGCTTTCTACACACAGAAAGTATTTTAAACACTATCTAGGGAGGCTGCTGACTAGGTTGCAACATAGCAAGTGCTCCACTTGATCATTCTTGATCATACAAGATCAGAGTTACTAACAAAACATTGATCACCACTAAAAACAACGTTCACTCTACGTTCCAGATGCTAACAGGCAGCCGCATTATCAGCTCATTCATGAATGAAAACTACCTCGCTCTTTTACAAAACCTGAAATATTAAGCCAAAATTAAAAGATTCTATTGAACTTACCATGACTGGACTGCTAAAGTAGTATTTCGAAAAGAAAAAATTGTTTATTTAATTAGCATAGGCTATCGCAGCACACTCGCACGCCTTGCCGCCGAATGAGGGAAGGACTACGAGCGCACTTTGACCGCAGGGCGGGAGAGAAGAGCGCGACTGAGCACAGCGCCACACGCAACACTGGCGGGTAATAGCACCGTGTGAGCACATGGCTCTGGACGGGTAGTCTGGAATCAGGGGTTAAATTGGGATTTGTTATGTTTTTTTTTTTTTTTTTTTTTTTTTGCAAATATGATTTATTCTAAGGCAATATTCTCATCAGTTTTCTATCAGCTGTGACATAAATCTGCATATATATATTTTTTTACCTTTATAGAGGGCATTTTCCCCCTAACTTCATTAATACGTCATTTGATCTTTAAATTCTGTTGCAATAATATGAATATTGTAATCTATACGTTAGCAAATAAAATAATTGACACTGAAAAAAAATACAAATTAATTAAATAATGTTATGAGATTGTTTTTATGTTGTTGTTATGAGTATTTATTTTGAATATGCACAATAAATTATGGGGGGAAATGGTACTTTTAAAGAAAATTAAAGCGCCAGTAGGTGATGGCAAGTGTCTAATGAGTGAGTCAATTCATCAGATGTTTGTGCATGGGATAATGAAACTTTGACTCAACCGTCAAGTTATTCAGCAATGAATCGAGATCCACTGTGGTTTTGCTGTCTTTCTTTGAAATTATTTTTGCTGCTGAAATAGAAAAAGCAGTCTGCAATACTGCGCCTAAAATGTAAGTGACCTAATATTATTTAACTTGAACTATTTGTCACGAATCTGGCAGATGGCCTTCCGTCCGCTCACCACCAGATGTCGCCCTCTCATTGCATTGACATTCACATTACACAGACTGTTGCACCACACCCCGGACTACGTTCCCCATCATCCCCATGATTGCACGCACACAGCTGCATCCAATCAGACACACTATATAAGCCTTGGACTTCCTTTCTTGATTGCAAAGTATTGAACATTGCACTCTCTAAGTGTTAGCAGTTATTACGGAGCCATTTCCTAGTCTCCTGTGTTTTGTCTGGTTTTCTGAGTTTTGTATTCTCGCCTAGTTATCCCATCTAGTCGGTTTCGTTGCCTGCCCTGGATCTCTCCTTTCTTGGATTACTCTTGTGTCTTGTCCTCATATACCTGTTTGCCGATGTTGTACCCTGCCTGTTTAGGACCATGTCTCTGTCTCCTTTCAATAAAGCTTTGCATATGGATCCGCCCGCTTCACACGTCTCTCACTCCGTTACACGATTGAACAGTAGTGATGGTGAAAACGTGTGATGTTGCTTAACTAACTGTAATTTAAATATAAAAACTTTTCATTTTCTTAATTTTTACCTCATCATGCTGAGTTTCTTTGTGTTGCGCATTTTAATTTCTCCTGGAGAGGCTGCGTGAGCAAGGGGGGCTGGCTGGTTATGTCGCAATATTGTAAATATTTGTTTTTAAAAAAAAAATAGCTCATCTGCGGTGATGAGCTATAAATGATTGCTCAGGTCTCTGAAGGAAATCTCTTTTGATTTGACACATCATCATACCGCCGAGCCATATAAAACAATAGGCCTAATCACTTTTGCTTACATGATTTCACTCAGGTACAGCGGTCGTCTTATCTCAGACATGGTTAACTGCTTGTGTTTGATTCCACAGAAGTGTTTGCTTGTGTTTGATTCCACAGAAGTCCATAACAAGTCGCGGATGATTAAACAAATTTTAAATTGCTTCCGCTGAGATAGCAACAGCACATTTTTTGTCGTCTGTTGCCATTCATATTTTATTTATTGTAAGGACTACAGAACCCCGACTGTGTAAAGCTTTAGGGAAATTGCTTTGCCGGCCCAGTGGCAGACTCCAGCGAAAGTTTTTTGTTTCAACATACACCAATGCGCATATCTGTATCTTGAAAATAATACATTACAGATTCAGTAATATATATTCAGTGTATTTCAGTTAATAATTATAATTTAGTGTTTTGTTTTTTGAGAACTTAATTTTTGAGATTATTTTGTGGTGAAATGGCAAATTAGGCAGGATCACATAAAAATGCGACATGTTGCTGATTTTGCGTTGGATTCAGCGATCGCGGAATCGCGGAAAACTAGAGGGTCTGGCTATTCGCCGCTTACTCTAAATCAGTGGTGCCCGGAGAGGTGGGTATATGCCCCAAATACAAGCTGAAAAAAGTAACTTACTTATATCTGGACATGATTCTCCGCAATCTCTGATGAAATCGGTCGGATTTTCTCTGTAGAGCCGTTTTGAACTTACTATGAACGCATTCGTTTACTGAATCCTTGGACTACAAAGTTTACAGGGGTTCACCGGTTTAAAGATACCATTTTAAGGCATTGTTTTCTTTATAATGTACTGATTCAAATTAGTAATCAATAATTAATTATTTTACCAGTCTGCGCGCCTCCCCTGACATATTCGTGCACGTTAACCCCGATAAGTAAACAGAAACTTAAAAATAATGTTTTCAGAAGTTAAAAAATTCTATTACATACTACTTGTAGTTTTTGATTATATTTTGATTAAAATTTTTCATTAGGTCTACTCAAATATTTTAAGTTATTATGACTTATTATTAATTTGTGCTATTACATTAAGTTAACGATACTTATAAAAATTAGTTATATAAACTCAAAAAATATGAGTATTACTTAACTCAATATTACTTAGTAGCAGTTAACGCAAATACTTTAATTACACAATACTTAAAAACATGTGGCTCAAAACTTAAGCATTTTGTGGCAACCGATTGTCTTAAAAATACTAAGTACAAGTAACTCAAAAAACTTAAGTAATGACTTTTATTAAACAGAATTTTCTTAACCTCTTCCATTTAACACAGTAAAAAAATGAATATTTAAAATACGACAATATATTAATTTTTGTGGAAAATGAATTTCTACACACTGTAGAGTTAAAAATAACAAAATTTTCCAAAATACCACCAAACTTTAACAACCTCAAAATGCAAAAGCATTTCATTATCAAATGCATTACTTGGTACATCTCAATAAATTAACTGTAAGTCTGTTTAAGCTTTTAAAACAAGAGCTTTTTTTGCCCTAAATTGCCCAGCCTCATCACTAACAGTCAAGTAAATGTGTTATATCGAGGCAAACCTGTAAAGGCAATGTGTACAAAAATATCTAGCTTCAAACTTAAAAGGACAAGACAGCAGCAACAGTAAAATTACAAAATGTAAACATTTTACAAAATTATTTCTTTTTACAGGTTTACATTCAATAACTGTTGTTAGTGATAAGGCTGGGTGCATATATAATGCCAAAAAATTAGAGCAGACAGTAATTGTGCAGACAAGTGTCACTCATTTAGAAGATGAGAATCCCTGATGTCAGCTGTGTTGCAGTTTGGAGCATTTAGCTAAGCCCAGGCCCGGTTCTACAGGGGTTCAAGCAAAAGCACCCTTACTTGAAGCTGTAATAATAGTATGCTGGTGGAAGAGATCTGGCAAACTATCCCCTAAACATCTTCAAGCTCTGGTTCATCAGACTCCTCCTGAATAAATGAGAGAGAGGAACAGAAATTAATAACCAACTAACCAATATCAAGTCTAATATCACATTTCTTTATACAGCGCTTTTTAACAAAACAGGTTGTGTCAAAGCATAAATTTACAGTAACACTTTAGAATAGGGTACACTTATTCACTATTAACTACAACCTTTCCCCTCAATAAATTCCTAATTTGCTGCTTATTAATAGTTAGTAAGGTAGTTGTTAAGTTTAGGTATTGGGTAGGATTAGGGTTGTAGAATAAGGTCATGTAGAATAATGCATTAATATGTGCTTAATTAGTACTAATAAACGGCTAATATTATAGTAATATGCATGCTAATAAGCGATTAGTTAAGAGACTGTAAAATGAAGTGTTACCAAATTTACATACCCCTTGCAGAATATGCAAAATGCTGATTTTAACAAAATAAGAGGGATCATGAAAACTGTATGCTATTTTTATTTAATACTGTCCTGAATAAACAATTTAACACTACAGATGTTTATATACTCCACAAGACAAAATAATATCTCATTTAAATGTCCCTGTTCAGAAGTTTACATACCCTTGAATCTTAACACTGTGTGTCATTTCCTGAATGATTCACGACTGTTTTTATCTTTTGTGATAGTTGTTCGTGAGTTCCTTGTCTGTCCTGAGCATCTGCCTGCTGTTCTTCAGAAAAATCCTCCAGCTCCTGCACATTATTTGGTTTTCCAGCATCTTCTACATATTTGAACACTTTCCAAATGTGACAGTATGAGATTGAGATCCATCTATTTACAATGAGAATGACTGAGAGACTCATACATAACTATTACAAAAGGTGAAAACATTTACTGATACTTAAGAAGGCAACACAATGCATTAAGAGCCAGGTGGTGTAAACTTTCGAACAGGAATGCTTTGAAAGTGTACATTTTTCAGTATTGCACTTCAGAAGGTACATAAGGTACATTTACCCTGATCATCCAATTCAAATGGTTCTTAATGCATTGTTTTGCTTTCTTGAGCATCAGTGTTTTCATCTTTTGTAATAGTTATGTATGAGTTCCTCAATTGTCCTCAGTGGGTAAAGAAAGATCTCAAAATTATACATTGACTTTTGAAAAGGGTTGAAATATGCAGATGCTGCTGGAAAACCAAATAATGTGCAGGAGCTGGAAGATTTTTCCGAAGAACAGCAGGCAGATGAACTACTCAGGACAAACAAAGGACTCATAAACAACTATCACAAAACATAAAACCAATCATGGATCATCCAGGAAACAATGCACAGTATTAAGATACAAGGGTATGTAAACTTTTGAATGGAGTCATTTTTATAAATTCAGTCATTATTTGGTCCTGTAGAGTTTAAATAAACATCTGTTTAGTAAAATAGCTTATTCAGGTCAGTACTAAATAAAAAAAACAACATGCAATTTTCATGATCCCTGTTATTTTTATAAAATTGTATAAAACTATATATCAATTTTTATAAAACTACCATTTTGCATATTCTGCAAGGGGTATGAAACTTGTACATGATCATTGTACATTAAACTTAAACACCCAGAAACCAATAATACAAACTCAAAGCCTAGTTCCTTAAATAAAAGTCAGAAACTCACTTTCTTTAGGAGAACACCTAAGACCCATGATCCCTTGGTGGTCCACTGGTGCTTGGCAATGTAGTGAGGTCTTCTGAAACAAAACAATTGGCCTGTGTAAGAAACTAAACATTATTTACTACATTACTCACATAATGACATACAGTAGAGGTCTTCACAGAGGACCCGAGTCCCGAGGACTATATTTTAAATGGTCAGCCTGGCCCGGGTCGGATCCAAATCTATTACCTCGGGTCCCAAGTCTGTTTAACATTTGGGTGTAATACCCGAATCGATCGGAGAACACCGCACACGCCAGTGATCAGTGTCGGTCAGCACTTTGCATGTGTTTTGTAACTTGCAACTTGTAAAATTAGGATGGAAAAAAAAGTGTGAGTGGCAAATAAGGTGGAAAAAAAACATAAGTGACAGGTCCGGGTAGTAAATTTAAGGCATTTCTCGGGTCTGCATGGGTTCGGGTCCCACTTTCAAATTAAATATAGGTCCGGGTCGGTTCCGTGCAACAAATTTACGGGTCTCTTCAGGTTCGGGTACAAATTTTTGGACCCGTGAATATCTCTAACATACAGTACTTGTCTAGTTTGTAAACATTAAAATTTGTAAATGTTCACAACGAAGACTCTTCAGCTCACCAAGCTGCATTTATGTGCTCGAAAATACAGTAAAACACTAATAGTGTCAAAGAGTTTAAAAGTAACCGTTTAAACTGTTTGTAAAAGACATTTTAAAATAATTTAATTTATTGCTGTGAAGCAAAGCTGAAACTTAAGCATTATTACTGAAAATAAGTATATTAGAATGATTTCTGAAGGATCATGTGAAACTAAAGACTGGAATAATGATGCAGAAAATTCAGCTTTGATCACAGCAATCAATTACATTTTAACATATATTTAAAGAGAAAATAGTTCATCCAAATTGTAACATTTCACAATATTACTGTTGTACTGTATATTTGATCAAATAAATGCAGCCTTGGTGAACAGAAGATAATTTTTATTCGATAAGCATTCAGACATTCAGTGTTTTTAAAAAAGCTTATCAACGTTTAGGCTTATTGAGGAAACTGAAGAGTTTCAATATTGAAAAGAATATTTTGATTGTTGTATAGAAATCACTTACTGAATCTGTTCTCACTTTCAATATTGTGTCCTGGTTTAACTCTCTCTCTGTTAAAGTAAAATGTAGATCTCTAGGTTTAGGTTTTTTAAAATGAATGTGTTTTTTTTTTTCTTTTTTTTGTAATGAATGCTTTTTAATGTAAATTGTTGTGAGGATTATTTGTATTGTTTTTGTGTGCTGAGCCTTTTGTCTAAAGACAGTTTTCTACTCCATTGGAGGCAGACAATAAAGCTTTTGAAATTGAAATGATTAAAAACATTAAAAAATCATAATGTTTCCAAACTTTTGACAAGTACTGTATGAAAATCTGTAGAAAATCATGTGTGAACTGATGCCATTGTTGTTTACAACAGCAAGAGAGGACACGTGTGCAGAAAGCAGTATAATCAGGAAGTAAATAAAACTAAGCACAACTTACACTGCCAAATCATGCTGGTGCCTAACCTGAAAGAAAAGAAAATGTCAAAGTTTAATCCTCCATCAAAAACATTCAATCTGAATTCCTTATACTTTCAGTAGAGTTCAACATGGAAATCTTTTTTTTTTTTTTTTTTGAATGTGGGATACTTCTGCTTCAATAGCTACTACAGACAATCTAGTGTAAAACTATATCTGCACTACAAACCAGCGTGTTACATATAGAATAATAAATTAAACTAGGAAATACCTATGTGCAGTAGCAAACATCAAAACAGACCGTTTTCAATTCAGTTTACAATTGGATGGATGTGCCACTATTACGTATCACTCCTGTTACTGTGAATGTAGAGTAATGCAGTACAGTACAGTAAAACTGCAACGCTCTAGTAATGGAACTCTTGCCTTCTAAATGATAACTACAATGGACGTCGTTTAACGTTATTTGAGTATATGAAACGAATGAATTGATATGAATTTTCTAGCAGCTTCGCCTCAAATGACTATATGGTATTTAATTTTATTAATAGATGTACAACCGCTGCCATGTAAGTTTAATTCATATTTCCCCTTTAAAACGGAATACAATTTCGTAGCAGTATATAAATATAACCGAATATAACCGTGTTTACAGTATGCTAGTGATGGGTCGTTCTTGAATGAACGAAAGATTCGTTCATTTTGCTGAACGAGACTCAAAGGTCCGAGTCGGTAAAATGATCCGAACTTGCCATCACTACAGTATACAATGGCAATTACTCCACAAAAAAAAAGACTAGAAACGGCCACATTTTTTTTCAAAAGCCCTTCTAAAACACATTTAAAAGACATATTAAACACTTACTTTGAGACCCGTGATAATTATCGTCGAAAAGTTAAGAGCACAGATCCAACTCAGTGAGCATTTTCCTCAGAGTCGATTCCCGCCGAAGTCTTCACCACGCGGGGCTTTTCCGTTAAGTTTTGGCGCGTGTTTGGTAAACCAGCACGTGAAGCTCGTTACCGCCACTTGATGCTTTGAAATTTCGTCGAGTAGTCTATCAGTCCTGATAAACTCAAAACTCACATCAGTAGCTTGCACTGATGTTGCAACAATTAAAAAAATAAGTAGAGTAAAATTATACATTTAAGTGGTGCCTCATTCATCAACAAGTAGTTCAGATTAATTAAAACAAGTAAGTTTTATTAACTCAAAAACTAAAGAAAGTCACAGGAACTCAAAATATAGTAGAACTTTTAGTAGAACTTTTTTTTTTTTTTTTTTTTTTAAATTAAGTTTACTATACTTAATCTATTAAAGTGTTTTGAACATTTGGGTTTACAGTGTACGTATGAACAGGCAGTGTTTGGGGTGGTGTGGATGGAGCGGCCATATTTAAGCATATTTTAAAGAAAGCAAGCACCATGGGCCAGACCGCATCACAGTTCTTAGGGAATATTTGCATTTAATCACATGCAATTGAATTAGCTATTCATGTGGTGGACAGTCGTGATTTTGGCTAATGCATGACACTACTGAATAATGCGCATCAGAGGGGATTTAAAAGTGGGTATATGCTGTGGGTATATACTGTTAATGGACGAGGTGCAGGCTTTGCAGAGAGAAGTTCTCTGCCGAATTCATAGCTGTCTTTAGAGTTATATGAATTGTTGCAGTGATGTGCTGGGTACTCTGTGAATGAATCAAAGCTAAGCAAAGCTGCCTGAAAGTTCACAGTAGCAGATTAGAACGGAAATCTTTTGCTGATCCGCATTCCAGAGTGTTTTTTTTTCAATATTTTAGAAAGTGACTGGCCTTTCATCCTTTGCTACCTTCCTGTTAACAAATCTTGAAATGAAGCCTTTCCATCTTCACCAAAACAATACACACTTCCCTCTTCCTGTCAGCTGATTTCACATGATTTAAATCTTAAAATATCCCTGTGCTTTGATTTCAGTTACAGTTGGAATTTCTTCAAAAGCCAGTCCTAATGAGATCAAAAAGATCTTGATAAATGCAAACAGCGTCATATAAGGCAGAATGAAACAGTGTTGTTTATGACATCATAGAATGTTGAATAAAACAGTGTTTGAAAATACTTTATTAATTAGCTTTTGCTAGTTATAATACATGTGAACGATTATTTAAATTTTGTGTGTATAGTTCATAATTAAGATAATACATTAAAATAATATGGTAAAACACACCAATTTGCAATATCAAGCAGCAAAACAAGCTGTTTTGTACAGCTAAAAATAGCTGAAAGCGGATTAAACCGGAAGCCAGACACATAAAATGTACAAATGGCTGCACCCACTCTTACAGTAAAAAATACAAAATATAATGGCATCTTAAAAATACAAATTTCTAAATACCCCACATACCCCACAGCAATCCATGCTGTTGTTTACATCCGTGTATCACCAGTATGGCCACGCATCCGGGAAACTGACCTAATCGTGCTGTTAGTGCAAACCCTCCCTATATATCTCAAATTACCCCACAGATAATTTATTATATAATTTTGAAAATGCCTATTTTAGGTAAAAGTAGAAACACACTGTGTTCGTGCATGTCTCTTTAAATGCAAATGAGCTGTTTCTCTCCGCCCCCTTTTCTAGAATAGGGCTGTGCCTTTACAGCTTGTAAATCAGGTATTCTGCCAAAAAACATTGGTTTTGTTTTGATCAACATGTCTGTCGCTCTGAAACCATGTGTTTTAAACCATATTAGCCTAAACTTTTAATATATGGTTTTCTGAGCGCACACTTTCGAAGCACGTGCACAGAAAGCGGCTGTCACACACCATGTAAGTACTGAACTAAGTTCTCTTTCATGACTTATTGCGCTTAAACTGTCAAATACACACACGTTTATGTTAAAGACACACAGGAGCTACAAAAACAGTTGGTTATGTCCAGGGGCGTCGCTAGGGCTAATCATTCGGGGCTCGAGCCCCGAAAGTTTTTACTCCAGCCCGAATGTTTTTTTTTTTTTTTTTTTTTGTATGGCCCTATGATTTCCACGGAATTTGTCAAAGTTTAAATGAATTAAACAAAAGTTGGTCATTAAACTTACATCAAGTCACGATATGGACTAGTATCTGTAAATATTATTCCGCAATATGAATCCTCCATGTTCTGCGTGTCTTTTTATGAATGAACGGCGTGGATGCGCGGTTTCGTTTGCTACACATGAAATACTGACACGTGCAGTTAATTCAGCATCTGCTATTTCACTAAATGAGGACATAAATACATTAACAACATCCCCAGAACTACTCTGAGAGTCACTTCATGAGGATTTCACTGTTTCATTTGAGTAAAATAAGCATCAAATACATACACAGAAATTTAAAGGTATTCACGGCAACCCGTCAAAGTAAAAGTTTGGTTTAACTTTATTAATCATTCAGTGTAATGTACGTGCCTACTACTGCTACTACTACTGCTATTAATTCATAAAAAATTAAAAAAAAAAAAAAACACACACAATATTTCTTCCATGTTTTACATTTTAATAGTAAATTCCCTTTATTTTCCAAAAATAAAATAGAATTTTCATTAAAAGATCAATTAAATCAATATTTTATACCTTCATTTGATAACCAAAAAAATACACAACACAGAATTACATAAAGATATTGTAAAAATAAATAAAAGTTGTTTTAAAGTGAGAAAAAATAAAACATTTCATAGGATCCTAAACATGTAATTTTTCTTCTTCTTTTGATAAATTGATGGTAAACTGTATAAAATTCATTTTGATTAACAAAATTAAATTTAACCATTAAAACGAAGACCAGAAAAATGAAAACAGAAAACAGAATTTGAAAAAAATAAAATAAAATGGAATTTGGAAAAAAAAAATAGGGCCCTATTTTTGCATGCAACTATATATTTGTTACAGTTATAAATACATTTTCACATGTATTATCTTATTTGTCTAGCATATTTTTGTAATGTTATAATTTTGTTATAATACTTTGATATGTTTCCTATTTGCAGTGATTACTATTTACTATTGTTAATAGTGTGACTAGGTCTTTAACCCCCGGTTTAATGCCCCTGGAGCAAGGATCCAGGTTCAACCACTTGTGTTTAACAAAATCTTATGTGAGCATGATGTGAGCTCCCACCCACTACCACTAGTTCCTGATGCTTTGGCACCAGCCCTGGATGTTTTCAAATCCTAGAAATGCCCCTGGTTATGTCTGTGAAGGGAAACAGCTGGGAAAGAAATCACACGTTTCTATTGGATCTGTGTGGCAGCAACGTAATATACAATAAATAAATCAATAAATCCACTGCTCTCTTGTTTCCTCTGAGGTTGGGACTCTAAATAGTGTTCTGTGCTCATCTGTGCAGCCAACGACAGAGTAGTTAGCATGCTTTGCTTTGCCATAACCTTAGAACTGGTAAAATAAGGGCAGTAATATTATAAAAGTTCTCTTTTCTACGTCACGGGGGGAGCGAAATCTGAGCTGCTCATTTTTTTTCACATGCTTGGAGTAAAAGGCTTACCAAAACAAAGTTACTGGTTTGGCCTTTTTCACATTTTCTGGGTTGGTAGATGCACTGGGTACCTGATTATAGCACGTACACATGGAAAAAGTCAGATTTTCATAATATGTCACCTTTAAAACAAACTTCCACTTAATTTAAAATCCTTCCGAAGAGGTTAAATGTGTTATATTTTTGGATAGAATTAGTCTACAGTTAGCCTAAATAATAATTAAACTCAACAGAAAGTGTCCATTTAGGTAAACGTGTGCGAAAGTGAGAGAGGTGCAAAGAGAGAGCACATCCTGCAAGATCTTACGTTGCATGACTCAGATGACTCATGCCAGGAATGCTCCATTAAATCGAGAAAAATGCTGGGAGAAGGGGCGTGGCCTACGTTCTTCAAAGCTCCTGTCACTCACAGGGGCTCCAGATTCCAGCTCAGGTGTTACAGAGCAACACGCGCAGCCTCACGAGTCGCGCTCAGAGCAAAACACACGCAAAACTCACTTCTACCCGACCAGCGCGACCGGACAGTTGTCACTGGGGACAGAAGTGACTCTGACAGATGCTTATTTTGAGGTTCGCACTAATGGCGTTGTCGCGCGAGAACTGTGTCCTATTTCAGGTGAATAGTTTCTGTTTGTTATGGGAGCAGATCACCTCCGCTCAGCGTTTGCGCACCTGGCCAACCCACGCCAATGAAGTCGTGCTCCTACATGCAATCTGAAAGGCTCTGGAGCGGAATCAGGTTCTTGTGCGAATTGTGGATTAAAATCCCTCAAGAGGTTTGATACGTGTAATTTGTGGCTTTTTTTTGTTTGTTTGTCCTGGATTGATGACTAAAATGGAGCTGCCAGGAAGATGTGTGTTATTCGCAGCGCTCGTCATGAGCGTTCCTCACCCTGTGTGTTCAGGTCAGTGCTTTACGCAGGTAAACGTGCGATCAAAACAAGTTGAATTGTTGTCAACCAAGCAGAGACTCATGGTGTCTGACGAACTGACGGGGATGATTTCAATATGCAAAACAAAACCAAACTTTGCATGTGCATACACACCCAACATCCAGATGTTGCTGAATCCAGCCAATTTGCATTCAGATTGATTTTTACAATAGTAGATTTGTCTGTGTAATATATTGTGTGTTTGTTTATCAGTTTGGGAATTATACAGTGACTTTTAAACGCTAAGTTAAACAAAAAAAGCACAACAGTTTGTGTGATCTGTAAATCTGTAACAAAGTCAGACAGTGCTGGGTAGATTACTTACAAATTGTAGTCCATTACTGATTTTAAATTACATGGTGAAAACTGTAGTCAGTGACATAATCTTTTTGATTACACATATTAGGTAATGTGTTATAACTACTTGATTGCTTTCAGGTTACTTTTGAGCTAACTCATAACAAAATATATTCCATTTGTTGTCAACATCAACAACATTACATAACACATTACCTCTTATTCAAGAGCCAAACAAATTTTACTTGTAATCTGTCTTTAATCAGTGCTGAAACCCATATATTATAATATTAAAAATTAAAAATATGTATGAACTTTATTGCATTATTTGATTTAACTATCAAAGTCATATGCAAGCAAATTATGCTAAATCCAATCTCAAAAATACATTTCTTAGACTGTCTATGTAGTTATTTTTTTATGCTTATTGGAACAACTACACTGCCGTTCACTAGTTTTGGATCAGTGTGATTTTTAAGAAGTCTCTTTTGCTCATCAAAGTTCAATTTATTTGATCAAAAATACAAAAAAAAATATATATATATTATTGCAATTTAAAATAACAGTTTTCCATTTTAATATATTTTAAAATATAATTTATTTCTGTGATGCAAAGCTGAATTTTCATCAGCCATTACAAGAAATCATTGTAATATGCTCATTTATTATCAGTGTTGGAAACGGTTGTGCTGCTTAATATTTTTTGGAACGTGATGCTTTTTTCAGGATTCTTAGATGAATGAAAAGTTAAAAAGAACAGCATTTATTCAAAATAGAAATCTTTTTTAACAAGTCTTTACTATCACTTTTTATCAATTTAACACATCCTTGCTAAATAAAAGTAATAATTTCAAAAAAAGAAAAAAAAGAAAAAAAAATGTATTGAGCCCAAACTTTGAACATTTAACATTTTATTCATCAAAGAATCCTGCAAAAAGTATCACAGGTTCCAAAAAAAAAAAAAAATTCTATTTTAAAAATAAAATTTTTATTAAAAAACGATACTTTTTTTTAATAAAAAAAACTTTTTAAATTGCAGTAATATTTTACAAAATGACAGTTTTTTTCTGTATTTTTAATCAAATAACCGCAACCCTGATGTGCAGAAAAGTTTCTTTAAAAAACATAAAAAATCTTACTGATTCCAAACTTTGAACGTTTTAATGTTTTATTCACCAAAAAATCCTGCAAGTATCACAGGTTCCAAAAAAAAAAATTAAACAGCACAACTGTTTCCAGCATTAATAATAAATCAGCATATTAGAATGATTTCTAAAGGATCACGTGACTTTGAAGACTGGAGTAATGATGCTGAAAATTCAGAGTTGCATTACAGGAAAAAATTCTATTTTAAAGTCTATTACAATTTAAAACTTTATTTTAAATTGCAATAATATTACTATAATAATAATACTATTTTTTCTGTATTTTTAATCAAATAAACGCAGCCTTGATGTGCAGAAAAGACTTCTTTAAAAAAACATTAAAAATCTTACTGAACCCCAGACTTTTGAATGTCAGTATTTTCTAGGCAGTCATCAGTTGAAATTTGCGTCATTTAACATTACCTTTTTTTGTACATTCATGCAATTTGTTTGTTTAATGTACTGTATTTTAAAAATGTTTGTTTATGTCCTAGGATGTGAGAATCGGGTGTGTAATCCACGCATGGGAAACCTGGCAGTTGGGCGTTCTGTACAAACAATTTCCCAGTGTGGCTCAGCCTCTCCAGAACGTTACTGTAGCTCTACTTACAAAATGGATAGATGCGTGATGCATTGTGAAGTGTGTGATGCTTCAGTAACGCACCTTGCACACCCACCTGCCTCCATGACAGACTCGCCCTTCAAACACCCACCGACCTGGTGGCAGTCCGCTCATGGTGTTTCCATAGAAAGTCTACAGCTTAATCTGGAGGTGGAATTTTACTTCTCCCACATCATTATCATATTTCGGTCACCACGCCCTGCTGCCATGGCGATAGAGCGCTCGCAGGACTTTGGGCGCACATGGAGCGCTCTGATGCTGTATGCGCACAACTGCAGTGACGTGTTCAACCTGGAGGATGGACAGAGCTGCACTCAGAAATACTCCACAGCAGAGCCTTGCAGCAACGGAGAGGTGAGAGTGTGCATTCATTCAGTCTGTCATTTTAGAGGAGATGCATTTTTGAGTGAATTATGATGATCTCCTTAAAGGCTTAGTTCACCAAAAAAAAAATTGCTCAAAGTGTAGCCTCAGGCCATCCAAGATGTAGATGAGTTTGTTTCCTCATCAGAACAGATTTTGAGAAATGTATCATTATGTCAGTTGCTCACTAATGGATCCTTTGCAGTGAATGGGTGCTGTCAAAATGAGAGTCCAAACAGCTGATAAAAACATTACAGTGATCCACAAGTAATCCTCAACACTCCAGTCCATCAGTTAACAGTCTTGTAATGAAGATGCTAAACGTATCCGTTATTATGATAGTTTTAAACAACATATTTGTTTAGAATTATTTGTAACCATGGACCACAAAACCAGTCATAAGGGTAAAAATTTTTGAAATTGAGATTTATGCACCATCTGAAAGCTGAATAAATAGCTTTCCATTGGTGTATGGTTTGTTAGGATAGGACAGTATTTGGCTGAGATACAACTATTTGAAAATCTGGAATGTGACGGTGCAAAAAAAAAAAAAAAAAAAAATCAAAATACTGAGAAAATCGCCTTTAAAGTTGTCCAGATGAAGTTCTTAGCAATGCATATTACAAATCAAAAATAAAGTTTTGACATATATTCGGTAGGAAATTTACAAAATATCCTCATGAAACATGATCTTTACTTAATATCCTAATGATTTTTGGCATAAAAGAAAAATTGATAATTTTAACCCATACAATGTATTGTTGGCTATGGCTACAAATATACCTGTGCTACTTATGACTGGTTTTGTGGTCCAGGGTCACATTCTGGTCTTGATCTGTGCATATTTCTCTCCTGATTCAGACGGGATAACTTTTTCACTGGAGAAAACAGTATTATAGATAGTCCTGTATTTGCCAGAAGCTGCAGTTAAATGGCTTGATAGATTTTTTTTTTCTGCAGCTGTTCACTTAAAATATGTTAATTGATTGACTGTAGTTGTGTGGATTATGTTTTTTCTTTATGTGTGGGTTTTGTTTTTATTTATCAGCTGTTTCAGCTCTCATTCTGACGGCACCCATTCACTACAGAGGATCCATGGATGAACCTTCCATCGTGTTAAATAATGAAATACACTTGTCTATATGTTGGCCTGAGAGTGAGAAAATTTTCTTTTTTGGGTGGACTACAAATCATTTAAATGAGGTTAAACGATGAGAGTAATTTTTGACTTTCTAAATAATATTTGTTAAAGGGGTAGTTCACCCAACAATGGAAATTCTGTCATTGATTACTCACCCTCATGTCGTTTCAAACCTGTAAGACCTTCGTTCATCTTCGGAACACAAATTAAGATATTTTTGATGAAATCCGAGAGCTTTCTGACTCTGCATAGACAGCAAAGCAACTGTCACGCTTAAGACCCAGAAAGGTAGTAAGGACATTGTTAAAATAGTCCATCAGTGGTTCAGCCATAATTTTATGAAGCTACGAGAATACTTTTTGTGCGCAAAAAAAAAAAAATAAAATAACATCTTTATTCAACAATTTGACTCTTCCGTGTCAAAAATTATGTACATAAAGTTATGTTTGAGTCACTGCTGTCACATGGACTATTTTAATGATGTCCTTACTACATATCTAAGCCTGAACTTGTCAGTTGCAGTACTGTCTATACAGGGTCAGAAAGCTCTCAGATTTAATCAAAAATGTCCTAATTTGTGTTCTGAAGATGAACGAAGGTCTTACGTGTTTGGAACACCGTGAGGGTGGGTAATTAATGACCGAATTTTCATTTTTGGGTGAACTATCCCTTTAACGTGAGTGCATTAAGTTACACACATTTTAGCTTTTATAGTGTTCAATTACTTTGACATTTTAAAAATGAAAATTAGCTCATTGCTAAGTAAATTACAGTTTTTTTTTTTTTCTTTGGATATATGTATTTGTGTCTGAGCAGGTCATTTACCGTGCTCTGTCACCCTGGGACAAACTGGATCCATACAGCATTGATGCCCGAGCCCACCTCGGCATCACTAACATAAGGATGCGTCTACTTCAGCCACATTCCTGCCTCTGTCAACAAAAACATCCTGATGCCAACGTGCTCACTGCCCACTATGCCATCTATGACCTCATTTTAAAAGGAGGCTGCTTGTGCCATGGACATGCAGACCAGTGTGTGCCTGCTGGTGACCAACCGATCACACACCCTCCTGTTAAACACATGGTAAGTGTATAATTGTAATACAGAGTCATTATTTTTGGGGCCTGTACATGCTGTATGCTTACACAATGTGGAATGAAACAGGTCTAAGATTTAGTTTGATAAACACAAACTCTGACATCATCTACATGTTGTTCAGACCTGTATGACTTTCTTTTTTTCAGACAGAAGACAGTTTTTTTTTTTGTTTTTTTTTTTCGTACAACTAAAGTTATTAAGAGCCAGTGTCATTTTGGACCAGTGTTATTTTAGAACTTGCTGTTGAAGTCAAAATTTTACACACACCTTGCAGAATCTGCAAAATGTTAATTATTTTAACAAAATAAGCAGGATCATACAAAATGCATGCTATTTTTTTTATTTAGTACTGACCTGAATAAGATATTTCACATAAAATATGTTTACATATAGTCCACAAGAGAAAATAATAGTTGAATTTATAAAAATGACCCTGTTCGAAAGTTTGCATACTTGATACATACTTGATTCTTAATACTGTGTTGTTACCTGAATGATCCACAGCTGTTTTTTGTTTGTTTAGTGGTAGTTGTTCATGAACCCCTTGTTTGTTCTGAACAGTTAAACTGCCTGCTGTTCTTCAGAAAAGTCCTTTAGGTCCCACAACTTCTTTGGTTTTTCAGCATTGTTGTGTATTTAAACCCTTTCCAACAATGACTGTATGATTTTGAGATCCGTCTTTTCACACTGAGGACAACTGAGAGACTTCAAACGCTCTCAGGTTCAAACACTCACTGATATTTCAGAAAGAAAAATGATGCGTTAGAGCTAAGGGGTGTAAACTTTTGAAAAGAGCGAGGATGTGTACATTTTTCTTATTTTGCCTAAACATCATTTTTTAATTTTTTATTTAGTACAGTCCTTCAGAAGCTACAGAAGATACTTGCTAGAAAGGGTTAAAAATACACAAAAATGCTGAAAAACCAAATAATTTGTGGGACCTAAAGGATATTTCTGAAGAACAGCAGGCAGTTTAACTGTTCAGGACAAACAAGGGACTCATGAACAACTATCACTAAACAAAAAACACAGCTGTGGATCATTCAGGTAACAACACGGTATTAAAAATCAAGTGTATGTAAACTTTTGAACAGGGTAATTTTTTATAAATTCAACTATTATTTTCTCTTGTGGACTACGTGTAAATGTCTTTGATGTGAAATATCTTATTCAGGTCAGTACTAAATAAAAAAATACATGCATTTTGTATGATCCCTCTTATTTTGGTCAAACAATTAACATTGTGCAGATTCTGCAAGGTGTATGTAAACGTTTCACTTCAACTGTATATATCAGTTCAAATTTTAGTTTCTATTATTTATCTTTTATTTTATTTCTGCTTCATTTAAACAAACAAAACTCTTTTTAAATAGTTTGAGTTTTAGTTAAAGATTAACAACACAATTTTGGACCCCATTGACTTTGATTATATGGGCAAAAACTATTTCTGCTCTGCTGAAGAAAGAAAATCATCCAGGTTGAAATGACACAAGGGCGAATAACCGATGACGGCATTTTCAGAGACTTTGTCCCTGTGAAGGAGAACAATGGCAATGCAAAAAAAACAGCAAACAACCTTGCATTACTTATGGTTATCACCATTCCCAGAAAACATGTTTCCCGTATGATTACATAAACAGTTCCCCCTTTCCATTTACTGTCTTCCACTCTTTCATTCTCTATCCCCCTCTGACTCTCACTGTCTTTGTTTCAGATTATATAAGGCATGTGTTTGCTGTTCATTTGGCTCTAACTCTGCGGAGAGATAAAAGTCTGATAGCAACTGAAGGATAAAAAGACAAAGTCAGGCAGGAAAACAACGGAGGGAGGAATACCGATAAGCACAGAGACGAAAACGAGGGGCTGCGTTGCTCACCCTTTTCGCTAATTGAGTTGTTGTTTGCATGCTGTGATCAGACAATAACAGCAATTAGTCTCACTCACACAAACGCACACACATCAGCTCGTTGCTCTCTTATCAAAGGTTAAACCGTTTGATCTAGCAGCCCAGACAAAACACACACCCCGTGCCAATCGACAAGCATGCACACAGACATACACGCTACCCACCCAGACATGCAGACAAACACGGTCGCTTTAACATGCTTTGTCCATCCACACTCATAATAGGAACACGTGCTCACACGCAACCCTTCTGTGCCCCCGCAGGAATGTTGTGCTTAGCAGGGAGAGTATGTGCGTCTGAGTGCGTTTCCTCCCGTATTATGATGATAAACATGTGAAAGTGTTTCAGATGCCAAGCGGATGGAGCGCTGCCAGTTTGTCCCCCTCCCTCTGAAGCACTAATTTGTCCTTCTCTTTCTCTCCTGAAGTATTTTAAAAATTCTTCTCTCACTTGTTTGTTTTCGCTGCTCTGTATTGGAGAGTGACCGATAATTATTATCCATGCTTTCATTTGAAACTCATGAAGGAGAGGACATCTTGATGGATGGCTGAGTCTGGGATATTAGCATTAGGTAATCGTGGACATTGAGGGCGAGGAGGGTGTTTTTATACAGGACTATTGAGTGAGAGATTAAGCACATAATTTAAGAGATGTAGGAGAGAATGACTGACTGTAGCAAATGAAAAGAGTTAGGGCTTTGTTCAAATCTCTAAATGTAAGAGCAGTAGTAAGACTGATGGTCTTAGCTGGAAGAACTAGAGATCTTACAGATCCATCAAGTCAGAATGTTATCAATTACACTACCTTTCCATAGTTTGGTGAAAAAGTTTGAATATGTTGTTAAAGGTATTATTTTATCTCACTTTTTTTCACAGTTGCGACATAAACTCAGAATTGCGACGTATAGATAAAAGTCTGTGAGAAAATGTCGCAATTACTTATTTTAAATAAAAAAAAAAAAAAAGAATTGTCAGACGTGGACTTGGAATTGTAAGGAAAAAAATGAAAATTCTTAGTTTATACAGTTGAGGTCAAAAGTTTACATACACTTTGCAGAATCTGCAAAATGTTGATTATTTTACCAAAACAAGACGGATCATACAAAATGACCTGAATAACATTTTTACATAAAAAACATTTACATACAGTCCACAAAAGAAAATAGTTAATAGTTAATACATAATGGTTGAATTGATTAAAACGACCCTGTTCAAAAGTTTACATACACTTGATTTTTGGTTTAGTGATAGTTGTTCTTGAGTCCCTTGTTTGTCCTGAACAGTTAAATTGCCCGCTGTTCCTCAGAAAAATCTTTCAGGTCCCATAAATCCTTTTTTTTTTTTTTAGCATTTTTGTGTATTTGAACCCTTTCCAACAATGTCTGTATGATTTTGAGTTTCATCTTTTCACACTGAGGACAACTGAGGGACTCATATGCAACTGCAAAAGGTTCAAACGCTCACTGATGCTTCAAATAGACAAAACCCAATGCATTAAGAGCTTGGGGGTGAAAACTTTTGAATTTTAAGATCAGGGTAAATTGAATTTATTTGGTCTTCTGGGAAACATCTAAGTGTCTCCTGTAGCTTCTGAAGGGCAGTACTAAATGAAAAAAATATGATATTTAGGCAAAACAAGAAAAATGTACACATCTTCATTCTGTTCAAAAGTTTACACCCCTGGCTCTTAAAGCATCGTTGTACCTTTTGAAGCTTTAGTGAGCATTTGAACCTTCTGTAATAGTTGCATATGAGTCCCTCAGTTGTCCTCAGTGTGAAAAGATGGATCTCAAAATCATACAGTCATTATTGGAAAGGGTTCAAATATACAAAAATGCTAAAAAAACAAATAATTTGTGGGACCTGAAGGATTTTTCTGAAGAACAGCGCGCAGTTTAAATGTTCAGAACAAACAAGAGACTCATGAACAACTATTACTTAACAAAAAGAACAAAAAACCGCATGTAAACTTTTGAATGGGGTCATTTTTAAACATTCAACTATTATTTTCTCTTTTGGGCTATATGCAAGTCTTTTATGTGAAATACCTTAATCAGATCAGCACTAAATAAAAAATAGCATGCATTTTGTATGATCCCTCTTATTTGGGTAAAATAATTAACATTTTGCAGATTCTGCAAGGTGTATGTAAACTTATGACCTGTATCTGGCAATTCAGAATGTTCCTCAGAATTGCGAGAAACAAAAAGTCACATCCATAGAAGTCTGTTATGCTCACCAAGGCTGCATTTATTTGATCAAAATACAGTAAATACAGTAATATTGCGAAATATTATCACAATTTAAAATAACTGTTTTCGTTTTGAAAAAGTCTTCATTGTCACATGATCCTTTAGAATCTCTCTAACATGCTTATTTGGTGTTTAAGATTTCTTCTTATCAATGTTGAAAACAGTGCTGCTTAATATATTCACGGAAACCGTGAATCTTTAATGAATAAAATAAAAAAGCATTTATTTAAAACTTTTTTTGTAATAGTGTAAAAGTCTTTACTGTCATTTTTTTTAAATTTAATCCAAAATGATGAATTTCTTAATAGAAACTACTGACCCCAAAGCTTTGAACGGTAAAGTTAACAGTAACCTAGTGAATCTAATAATCAGTTTTTGCAAGGTGACGTCCACTGAGGTGGGAAAAAAACCCAAGCTAAGTGTAGGTTGTAGTAAGACAGCAAAAATGTGCTGGGTGTTGGCCTATCCTGTGTGGTTTATAGTTTGGCAAAGTATGCGGTATGATAAAATATTTGGCTCCTGAGTGAACATAGTTGACGCTGGAGCATGTTGAAAATCGGCTAAAACTCTGATCGTAAGATTATTAACAAGAGTTCGAACCGAGGTCTCCTAAGGTGAAGGTTTAACAATGTGTCATTGTATCGTCAGTTGTGTTTTCTGGTCTCTGCCACAGGTGCACGGCAAATGTGTGTGTCGGCATCACACGGCTGGGGATCATTGTGAACGGTGCGATCGCCTCTACAACGACCGACCGTGGCAACCAGCTAACGGTTTAACTGGAGAAGCTCATCAGTGTGTCAGTAAGTTTCAGTTCAAATGTAAAACTAAGTACTGACTTGGAAAGAGAAACACCGAAAGTGGAATGTGTTACTGTGCAATTGTTTACTTACTGGAATAAGTTAGTCAAGGGGTCATGAACTGCCTTTTTTATTATTTTGTACTGTAAGTCCACTTATAATGTTATTGAGATTTTTACATCAAAAAACATAGTTTAGAAGTAATATTTTCTGTCCTGTTTTGACTCCCCTCATCAGAACGCTCAGTTTGAATAGGTGTGGCCAATTGTAGACTCTGAAGTAAACACCCACTGCTATGACTGGCTAACAGCTGTGTATGTTTGACAGCATACATCCTTCATAGATGGACGCATAAATACTCATTACATTGTGCCTTGTTTGTAAACAAATCTGCGGTAAAATGAAGTGAACAAAGGACCAAGTTCTTAGTCTGGAACTTCATTAAAAATAAAGTTCATCCAGTCTTTCCAAATGTTGGGATCAGACAGAAAACAACTTTTTGTCTTCTGAGCCATCTTCATTGTTTGATTTCTGCATAAACCTGCATTAATTATTCTCATTATTTACGCTGTGTGCATCATAAAGTGGCACATTCCACAACCTGTCATTTTGGCAGATTGGCTTCGCAATAAGCTGTTTTTAGACTAATGAGGAAGTTTTGATTTCTGAAACTTATAGGATGTTTTTATAGTACAATGACCTCCTATATAGCAAAAGATCTAGGGAATTTTCTACTGATTAAAGTGAAATGTTTTCTAACATAAGTGTCACTTTTGATAAATTTTGTGCATCCTTAGTTTTTGTGGAGATATATATAGCTCTGATCCCTCCTTCAAAATAAATCTATGGCAGGGTTGCCAGATCTGTTGAAGGCAGTCCAATGACATTTCACAACATGACCTGGGTCAGTTAAATTAACATCTAACTGACCCTTCGCAAAAACCCGCCCTCCTTAGTTACTGTTGCTATGTCTGACAAACAATGGCGCTCTCACACTACACATGCAGTTTTCATGCAGTTAAAAAAAAAAAAAAAAAAAAACAAACCACATCGCAAAGCAAAGAGGAAACATCATGCCGACAGACAAGACATAGTAGGTTAGTTCTGGTATGAAACAAGGTCTCAGCTTTAAATTTGGACTTTTTTTTTAAAAAAAAGTCAAATAATAAATACAGTTTTGTGGCTCTTTAATGTGTCGTGACAGATCACTGCATTGCCTCAGTTCAAGCAGCACAGGTGAACTGATCATCTTTTCATTTTACTTAAAGCACAGCATAAACATGAATGAATATCATAATGTATTTTATTTGAACCGTGGAAAGACGTCAGTACACAACATTGTTCAGATTTAAATCCACCGAAGTTGATCTACTCTCCTGTTTGATTTGTTTGTTGGGCAAGATGGACTCAGTATTACGATTGGTCAGATCGCCTGTCAATCAAGCTCTTTGCGAATGGTCAATAGACCAGTTTGGAGTAGACGTCAAAGTTACGTCACTTGCAACAGCGGACTGTTACGTAGTAGCTGCATGCTGGACGGAACGAGACGAGAGACGAGATAACAGGCAACAATATTTAATATAAACTTCAGGTAGCACAAGCAGGAATATCCACACACATAGAAACAAACAAACAAACGTTAACAATAAAGACCGACAGAGAACTCAGGATACAAACAGGCTTATAAAGGGTGACTAATTACAAGGACAGGTGAAGGGGATGACCGAATAACGAGGGCAAAACCAAAGTTAACAGGATGACAGGGGGAGACAATGGGAGAAACCAAATATACAAACAGACAGAACTGTGACATTACGCCCCCCTCCGAATAGGCGCGACCTCGCGCCGTAGAAAACAAAAAACAAAACAGACAAAGGGGCAAAAAAAAACAGCAGAAAAACATAGTCCATGTGGGAGGAGGCTTTGGCGGAGGACGGAACCCCGGGAGGGGGACAAAAAACAGAGTGATCAGAGTCCAAGGGGGCGACGAAGGTGGGAGGAGCCAGGGAGGAAACAGGAGGGACCCGGAGCAGGAGGAGCCAGTAGAGACCCAGACCGCAGCCATGATGTAAGCCCACGGTGGAGCCGACGGAGGGAGGAGCCATGGTGGAGGAAGGGCTGACGACTCCAGGGGGCCGACCGACGGCGGCGGAGCAGGTGGAGGTGGAGCCCGAGGCGGAGATGGAGAGCCAAAGATCCAGGGCAACACCGAGGATCCGGAGGGCCAAGGCGGAGCCCAAGGCTCTGGCGACTGAGGCGGAGCTCCGGAGGTCCGCGGCGGAGCCGGAGCGACAGAGGACTGAGGGGGAGCCGGAGGGAGGGAGGAGCCCAACGGAGCCGGTGGGATGGAGCGACGAGGCAAAGCCGGAGGAGTGGAGTCCCAAGGCGATGGCGGGACGACGACCGACCAAGGCGGAGCCGGAGGGACGAGGGAGCCCGGTGGAGCTGGTGGGCCGACGGGCGACGGTGGAGACGAGGGAGCTGAGAGCCGTGGTGGAGCCGCAGGGTCGGAGGGCCGAGGCGGAGTTCTGGACTCTGAGGCTGGAGGCGGAGCTAAAGGGAACCTCCAGCCATGACGCCGATGGAAGCTGGCAGACCCGCGGCGAGCCCACTTCACAGGTGGTGGGCTGAGGGTGAGCAGAGGGGCTGTCAGGGGACAGTGGTGGCCAGACAGACATGGATGTAGACAAAAGAGGGTGGGTGGGTGGGAATCCCAGGCAGACAGGATGATCATTACAGGTAGGTAATTCAGTAAAGAAGTCTATTAAATCCCCAGAGTTTTGCTCAAGCTCACCCCCAGCGGTGGTGCAGTGGGCAGGGCTCTCCATAGCCCTCTCTTGCTCCACGCAGCACTCCACCTTCGCGGATGTAGTTTCCGGCTCTCGCACCTGGTCAGACGTGTCAGGCTCTGGCTCTGTCGCTCTTGGCTCTGGCTCTTTATCTGCGGTGGGCTCGGGCTCCAACTCCGCTTGTCGGGGTGATGGTTGGCTGGGTTCTGGGTCTTGAGTGGGGCTGACGTCCTCCTTGACGAAGTCAATAGTCCATGACGATCCACAGGACGCCAGCACCCACTCGATGTAGTCCGGCAGGCTCTCTCGAGGACCCTCTCCGGATAGCAGCCCCTTAGTGGTGGTGTTCAGTCCTGCACGGTAGAAAGTGCAAAGGCTGCTATCCGGAAAGTGGGAGTGTTCTGCGAGGAAGATGTAATCACGGGTGTGGTCCTCAAGAGAGCGTTCCCCCTGCTTCAGGAGGATGAGGAGAACAGTAGGATCCATGATAATAAATCAAAAAAGAAAACACTGAGAAACAAGACGAAAAATAAACGCAAGGGAATACCGCCGGTTAAACTGTTGTAGGTCGGTCTTTTCTGTTACGGTGTAGCTGCGTGCTGGACGGAACGAGACGAGAGACGAGATAACAGGCAACAATATTTAATATAAACTTCAGGTAGCACAAGCAGGAATATCCACACACGTAGAAACAAACAAACGTTAACAATAAAGACCGACAGAGAACTCAGGATACAAACAGGCTTATAAAGGGTGACTAATTACAAGGACAGGTGAAGGGGATGACAGAATAACGAGGGCAAAACCAAAGTTAACAGGATGACAGGGGGAGACAATGGGAGAAACCAAATATACAAACAGACAGAACTGTGACACGGACATAGTGGTTGCAGAAAAACACTAGTAACAAGTGGAGGTAAACGGGTAAAATCCATGGAATAAGAGGAAAATCTATTTTTGTGCCTCTTGATGTGAAAATCGGAATGCAAATAATTTTTATAGAATACTCTCATCAGAGACGCCATTCGAGGCTAAACGCATACGTTTAAACACACATACTGTGGATTACTTTTAAAGCATAAATTTGATTTAAACAATAGGTCTACATAATATTCACATATGCTGTTCAGGGGTCGTATTAGCCCTACATTTACAGCATGAAATATTATTTAAACCTATTACTATTAACATTTTTACATAACATTTATTTTATCTCGCTGCCTTTTTTTCTCCCAAATGTAAATTTATATCTCCTAATTAGACTTTATAACTCGATTTAACTCAAAAATAGTGAGTTTGTCAACTCTGAGGGAATAAAAGCCAGAAGTGTGGGATAAAAACTCCTGAGCCGAGGGGAAAAGAGAGAATGACGAGTTGTTTTTCCTTATTAGAATTGTGAGATAGAATCTCCGAATTGCAAGAATAAAGTCAGAATTTTGAAATATAAAATCAAATTTCCCTTCTTTTTTATTCTTTTATTCCATGGCTCCATAGACTGCCACTTGAAAACTGTCATTTTCTGTCACCAAAAAAACATCATCCCTGTTTCAGATCTGTAAGACTGTCCCACTATCTATCGTCAATTTCGTTGAAAAACAGTGCTTATCGCTATCCGTGTAATTCTCTAGCCGTAAAGGCTATCTCTCAGGGGTTTTCTGCAACCATGATGCGCACGCATCCTGTTTACAAACCTATAATTGGTCTATAAGTCCAGTATTTTAAACTGCAGAATAAGATGTCAACCCCAGCAGTTCAAAAGTTGCCCAGATCTGCAGGATAATCGCAGACTTGGCAACCCTGCTCTAAAAAATGTGAAAAATCTGATGATCTATGAGTTTATTAATGTCTGTAATAACCCAAAATGTGTTTTTCCATGTAGAGTGCAAGTGTAACGGACACGCAGAGAGCTGTCACTTTGACCAAACCGTATGGCTACGCTCGGGTCAGCGGAGTGGCGGCGTGTGTGACTGCCTTCACAACACCAGCGGCCACCACTGCCAACACTGCCAGAGCGGCTTCTACAGAGACCCAGAGAGACCCTCGACTGCCCCAGATTCCTGCAGACGTAATATACAATAATGCATCACTCACAACTGTTGTGCAAACACGCATTCAAACACATGATCAACATAAGCACAAAGGTGTAAATTTGGTAAAAAATTGAATGCAATGTTCCTTATATTGGTCATATATATTTTTTTTTTACTGTTTCTGTGTGTCTTGGACTAAGATGAAAGCCATTAATCTCAGATTTTGAAAAGCTGCTTAAAATGGCATGTGGAGTATCTATGATTTTCCTGCCGTACTCTTCCGTTCCTGACCTCAGTCTTTCTTCAGCGTGTGTGTGAAAATATGTGTGGTTTTTCTGTTTACGTGTACAGCTTGGCCTAGATGATGTCAAAATCCAGGAACTCGCCAGATCAGCGAACATGTCCGATATTGTAGCGCACACACGCGTACACGCACACACTGAGGGGATGTTTGGTATTGAATGTTGTTCCTGCTCGGAATGCTAATGGCTCTTACGGCAAGTCGGGACATGTAGAATAACAAGAACAGTGGTGGGATCTCAGCATGAGTGTAAACTCGCGTATTGTGTATGTGGAAGCAGACAGATTAATCATCACATGACACCAGGCTCATAATTATTGACTGCGTATACAAAGCGTCAGTCTGGTCTGGACAACTCTGTGTCGTTCTAGTCATTGAGAAACTCATTACACAGCACAAAACATTAAGTTTGTTTAGAGATTCAGAAAAGACCGCTAATTATATTTTGCAGTCTGACGTGTGTGTTTTGAATAACTATGTTCCTTTCTGAATTGCAGCTTGCATGTGTGACCATACTGGTTCCACACATTGTAACCCTGATTATGGAGACTGCGTCTGTAAGCCAGGGGTGGCTGGACCTCACTGTGACCAGTGCTTGCTGGGATACTGGGGTTTCGATGAATATGGTTGCAAGCCCTGCCAGTGTGCTGGTGACTGTGACCCTTATACAGGAGACTGTATTATTAGGTGAATATGAACCTTTCTGCTGTTTGTTTCATAATTTTAGGGGTGTTTTCATAGCCATTTTCATCTTATGCATGAGACTACATAGGGAATTTCAGAATCTACAATTTTTGCTAATTTATTTTGCCAATTTTTTGATAATTGAAATAAAGCTGAATATTAAATAAAACAAATATTAGTTAAAAATATATATACGCTGGCATTCCTAAAGTTTGGAATGTTTAAGATTTTTAAAATGTTTTTTGAAAGAAGTCTCTTATGCTCACTAAGGCTGGATTTATTTGATTAAAAATACAGTGAAACTAAACTTTTGAATTATTTTTACTATTTAAAATAACTGTTTTCTATTTGAATATATTTTAAAATGTGATTTATTTCTGTGATCAGAGCTAAATTTTCAGCTTCATTACTCCAGTCTTCAGTGTCACATGATCCTTCAGAAATCATTCTAATATGCTGATTTGCTGTTCGTGAAACAATTATTATTATTATTATTATTATTATTATTATTATTATTACTATCAATATTTAAAACAATATTTTTTTTTAGGATTCTTTAATGAATAAAAAGATCCAAAGATCAGCATTTATCTGAAATAAAAAGCTTTTGCAACATTATTATTATATAATTATAGAAATTAATATTGTTTAGCAAGGATGCTTTAATTTAATCAAAAGTAATGATAAAGACATTTGTAATGTTACAAAAGATTTCTATTTCAGATAAATGCTGTTCTTCTAAACTTTCTATTCATCAAAGAAACCTGAAAAAAATCTACTCAGCTGTTTTCAACATAATAATATAATAATAATAATAATAATAATAATAATAATAAATGTTTTTTGAGCAGTAAATCAGAATTTTAAAATGATTTCTGAAAGATCGTGTGACTGGAGTAATGATGCTAAATATTCACAGGAAATCACAGGAATAACTTACATTTTAAAATATATTCAAATAGAAAACAGTTATTTTAAATACTAAAAATATTTCAGAATTTCACTGTTTTTGCTGTAGTTTGGATCAAATAAATGCAGGCTTGGTGAGCAAAAGAGACTTCTTTAAAAAACATTTTAAAAATCTTTTGACTGGTTGTGTGTGTGTGTGTGTGTTAGATGAAAAACATAAACTTGAAACAATTAAAAATGAAAATTAGAAATGTTGCATTGACAACTAACTGAAATTATTGAAGCTGAAGTGCATAAAATTACTAAAACTGAAAAAATAAATTATAGCTACACAGACATATAACTAATAAAGTAATAAAAATGACCAAAATTACTAAAACTGAAATGAAAGTGAAATGTATAAAAATTAAAAACTAATTAAAAACATTCATAAACACCACACTGGTATGTATTAAATATTAAATTAAGTGATTAAAATTTTACCTCTGATGGTAAAATCGTCTCTGATGTTTGGTGAGTTTATGACAGCAGTTCACCTCAGAATAAGACAAGTGTGCATAATAAAGCTAGTTTTATATGGAATTAAAATGTTTATCACTTTCATTTCTTTTAGAGCTATATATATATATATAAATTACGTGTCTGCTTCATGTGTGTTTCTTGTCCAGGTCTGAATCAGATCACAACAGCACAGTAGAAAATCATCTATTTCGAACAGAAGAGCTTTTCTCCGCCCTTAGTCATCCAGGTATTAAATAAAAATCTTGAAGCTGATAACAGCACTGTTTTGTTGCCATAAAAAGTTTATTGTCTCGTCTGGGATAACGGCATGTTCTGTCGTAATATCATTCCTGTTTTTAAGTTGTCGTAGCAACAGAAAGAAACTGACAGCCAATACTTTAATTGGTGGGTATTTCTTTTCTTGACAGACAAATGTGTATGCAAACAGCAAGTGCTTGGAAACAACAAAATATTCTGCAGTGTAAAATATGTTTATGGTAAGTAGCATATAAAACAGTGCACTCACTTCACCTCAATGTTCTGTTCAGTTGCTATAATTAACGTGTTTTCTTATGATTGTAGCAGTGAAAGTGAGAGTGTTGGGTGCTCATGATAAGGGCTCTCACGCAGAGGTGGATGTTAAGGTTCTTAAGGTGTTGTGGGATAACACACGCCTCAGGCTCTCTCGTGGAAATCGAACTCTTTATCCTGAGTCTTGGACCTCACGAGGCTGCACCTGCCCTGTGCTTTTCCCAGGTTAGCCGACATGCATAGATTTATGATTTGTTATGAGATGAAATATGCAAGCCCATATGGAATCTGCACATTTTTTCCCACATTTTCTCTGTTAGCTGTGGGAAACCGTCTGTGGAATGGATTTAAATACGATCAGATGTGTTAAATGGACCTCAAAGAAATTACGGTATTATCAAATTAAAGGAACACTCCACTTTTTTTGAAATAGGCTCATTTTCCAACTCCCCTAGAGTTATACAGATGTGTTTTACCGTTTTTGAATCCATTCAGTTGATCGCCGGGTCTGGCGGTAGCACTTTTAGCATAGCTTAGCATAAATCATCGAATCCGATTAGACCATTAGCATCTCACTATAAAATGACTAAAGAGTTTCGATATTTTTCCTATTTAAAACATGACTCTTCTGTAGTTGCATCGTGTACTAAGTTGCGATTTTATAGGCCGATATGGCTAGGAACTATACTCTCATTCCGGTGTAATCAAGGAATTTTGCTGCCGTACCATGGGTAAAATACACTTTTATTAAATAATCCACAAAAGGAACGGGAACAAACAGGGACAGCCGGGAATCCACACGCACGGAAAGACATTAAGACGATACAAGAACCGACAACCAAACAGGGAACTCAACCAAACTTAAACACACAGACCAATCAGACGAGGACAGGTGAGAACGATTAAACAATGATGTAATAATTGAAGACGGAACAGGAAAGACCAAATAAGGGCATACATAGGGAGAAACCACAGAAACAGTCCACAGGGGTGTGACAGTGAGATGCTAATGGTCTAATCGGATTCAATGATTTATGCTAAGCTATGCTAAAAGTGCTACCGCCAGACCCGGCGATCGGCTGAATGGATTCAAAAATGGTAAAACACATCTGTATAACTCTAGGGGAGTTGGAAATTAACCTATTTTCAAAAAAAAGTGGAGTGTTCTTTTAAGTGCAATGCATATCTGCAGTGTTTTCTGCTGAATTCTGAATTCCTCATGGAAGCATAGTTATAGAAGCTATAGAAAAGATTTATATCTTTATTAAATGCTGTTCTTTTGAACTTTTTATTCATCAAATAATCCAGAAAAGTATCACAGGTTCCAAAAAAATATTTGACAGTACAACTGTTGCCAAAAAAGATAATTCTAATAATAAATCAGCATATTAAAATGATTTCTGAAGGATCATGTGACACTTAAGACTGGAGTAATGACTGATGAAAAGTCTGCTTTGCATCACAGGAATAAATTATATTTGAAGGTATATTAAAATAGAAACCATTATTCTATATTGTAATAACATTTCACAATATTACTGTTTTTTTTTATTTATTTATTCTTGATCAAATAAATGCAGCCTTAATGACCATAAGAAACTTCTAATATATAATAATTATATATATAATTTTTTTCTTTCTCTGTTTCATAATGGTAGGTTGTCCCAGTCTTGTTACTGTTAACTATAAAACTAAAGACTAATAAAAATATTTTCTGATCAATAAAATAAAGATGAAATAAAATCTAAAATATTATATGGAAGAAAAAAAAAAGCTAAATGAAAATAATGTTCAAAAAAAGCTAAATGAAAAAGAAATGTTGCTATAGCAGCTAAAACTGAAATAAAAATAAATAAAAACAAAATAGAAATATGAGAGCTTAATAAAAATGACACAAGCACATAAAATTAAACTGAAACTGAATTAAAAAAAAAAAAAAATATGGGTTGTTGACGTGACATGGCATTTTCACTGTCCCACCAGATAAAAATTAACATAATTAACATTGACGTTATTTAAAATGCAGTAAATCGTGAAACATTTCTTTGTCCTACATGAAATCGTTGTTAAAAAAGCTTCAGTGTTATTTGTGTTTTGTTTTTGTTTTTTTGTGTTTTTTTTTTTTTTTTTTTTTTGAGCCAAATGTCAAAATTGTCCTATGGTGTGACTGTCTCAAGCATGGTTCAATAAATTACAACTTTTATAAATTAAAAAAGAAAAGCGTGAAAATGTTAATAAATACCTCCAGCATAATTGTACAAGTGTCTATTTTAGTAAATGGCAATCATTTCTTTCATTCATATATTTCTGAAAGCATACAAACTTGATACATTTTGTCTCTGAAAACCATGTCCTCTGGTGTGACACCATATCCTGATTTTAAATCAGCCAATTCTAGAATAAACTTTAATTAGTTGAAGGACCCGTGTTACTGAAGCTGCTTGTCAAGCCCATGACGTGCACGTGGTCAATTTTTGTCTTGAATTTTGTTAATATTTCACAAAAGTGTTACGTTTTGTTGTCCTTTGGTGTGACACCCCTAAATTATATTATTTAATTAAAAACTGTATGTTAAACTACATAATCATGGAAAATTATGGAAATGTGTCTTGCAGTCTGCTAATGATAGGTTAGCTTGGATTAGCAAGGTCATTAATTGACACAAAAGGCTGAAACGTCCTATGGTGTGACAGAAAATGTCCTCCGGTGTGACGCCTGTACTGTCACACCATAGGACAAAAAAATGTCACACCAGAGGACAAGGTCTCTTTAAGAAGCATTTTAAATAATTAAATAAGATTTTTTAACTCCTTTTATTCTTTTCTGATCAGTGTTCTTAAATGCAATAATTACATTAATTAAACTATTTTCTGGGCTGAAAGAGTTTCAGTAACATACTGATTGACTAAAAGACAGAATTTTGTTGATAAATTATTTTTTTGTTTAAAAACATGTTAATGTTGTTTATATTAACATTAAATGTTATTCCTTTTTTGATGTCCAAAATGAAATAGAAATACTTTAATAACTACTAGTTCTGTCCTTTAGTGTGACATAATGTCCTATGGTGTGACACAAAAGAACCACATATTTGTTTTTATCTCAAAATATCTTTAAAAAAAACAGTTGAGTATTGCAATAGGGAAGATACATATCACTCATGTTAAAGTGGTATAATTTTCAGTAGTTTTGAATGGATGACAGCAAAGTTTGTACTGTTGTCAAAGTTCGTCTTAACAAGTTATGGGGAAAAATGTCATTTCATTTTCATATTAAATAAATAACACTATATGAAAAGAAGTGCCCAACAATGAAGATAAATCTCTCTCATGCTATTAAGATATTAAAAAAAATCTTAATTTTTGCTGTTACACCATAGGACAAATTTATGGTACAGTTCAGTAAAAATGTTTTAAAAAAAACAATGAATGAATTGATGAAGTTAGTAACCCTTTATATTTTCTCAAACATCAGACTTTACACTACATAAATATATTCATTTGTTCTTCAAACATGGTCTTTTAAAAAAAAGCATTTTTACTGCCTGTTTGTCAACTACCCATATATAACAAATAAAAATAATGCTTAATAAATACTGCAGGAGTCTATAATTAACACTGTGGCCTATATTTGTTGATACATGTTTAGTGAAATTAGGCTAATTTGATCATTTTGTTGACTAATGTTTTTCTCCTGCTGCAGGGATGGAATATCTTGTAGTTGGACACGAGGATGTGAAAAAAGGTCGTCCTATGGTTAACATGAAGAGTATAGTGAAGACATGGAAGCCCAGCTTGAGCCGAAAGATCCACCAGCTTCTGAAAACCAAATGTAGCTGAAAGACCTGGAGACACAGAGAGACACTGAATTATGTATCTTCAATGACACACGTCAACTTAGCCTTATTTTATTACGCTCATTCTTCACCCTCTGAATCATACTAATGCTTTAAAACAGTGGTTCTCAACCTGTCTGACTCCTTAAGGCCCTCCTATCAAGTTAATATGTACCTTTGGTACTTCTGTTTAAAAAATTAATGAATTTGAATGAACTTAAAAATACGATGGTATCATATTTGGTTGAGAGCCACTGCTTTAAAACCAGCTGTGTGGATGTATTTGCTAGCTGTCAGATGAATACTAGGACTGTACAGAATGTATAATATATATGTATGTATGTGTATATATAAAATAATATATGTAGTTTTTTTATATCTATAACTAACCATGTATATAGCATGCATTTTGTACACATGAAAATACAATGCATACATGCAATAGAATTTTCCTATGGTTATGTCACAATTTTAAACCTAAAAATGAGTTTATTTGCAAAAACAGATAACTGTTTTTTTTTTTTATTTTGAAAAATCATGTTTTTTATTCTGTTATCATGCTTTTATTGTGTTAGTTGTATTTAGTTATTTTTACTAAATCAAAATATCCCAACTGCAGTTTGATTGAGATTGGAATGCACAATGAAAAAAATAGATTTTTGAAAATGGAGTTATCTTTTCTTTTGCAAAGGAACTCCTCAATTTTATATGATTGATATGCTTTTCTCAGGATTTGTGGCATTAATATGTACATTTTTAATACCAACCAAGACCACAAGGTGTCAGTCTATGATCATATTAATGATTACGTATAATCATATTTACAAAAACAGGTATTTAGGTATGAAACGTGCTGATTTATTGCTAAAAAAGAATTGGAAAATCAGGCTAACTGTAAAAAACTACAACAACAGTACACAAATATGGCTAAAATCTAGACTGTTTTACATTGTAGCTTGAAGACCGCAATGAAAACTCATCACTATTTATTTATTTACCACATTATTTATCTGAGAACTGAAATACAATTAAACAAATATAACATATAATCTCTATAAATTTAAAATACAAAAGTATAAAACTTTTACATTAATAATTCAAAACCAGGGATTGCTCAATATCAGGCAACCCCTGGTGATGGGCGGAGCAAACGCTGGTCCATGAGGCCCCTCCCCGCCTGCATCCGCACCTCTGTCAGTCGCGCAGATTGGTGTGCCGCGATGTCGCTTTCCTCAATTTGGACTTTGATGGAATTACAGTTAAAGTAAAGAAGAAAAAACATGTCCGAAGTAAGAAAATTCACTAAAAGGTTGAGCAAACCTGGAACGGCTGCGGAGCTCAGACAAAGTGTGTCGGAGGCGGTGAGGACGTCCATTGCTGTGGTTAGTAACTCAAGAGCGTCCCGTCTCTCTCTCTCTTTGGACAGTGCGTCCGTAGGCTGTGTCTCAACGCGTAGTGAGCTACCTATCTAGGCAGCGTTTTTTGACATCACAGGCGCGTACGTTCTGCCTAGGTAGGCAGCTCACTCGATTTTGAGACAGTTTTCGTTTATTGTAAGACATCGTATGTGTATATAAGCTGTCAGATATTGCTTAAACTCATTTTTTTTAGTTTTTTTTTTGCAAACGGCGTTGCAATTATTGAAACACGTGCCAGAGTGCTGAGGCATAACGTCTAGTGCCTTTCAGGCAATTACACCAGCACAGCTTTAACATCTGTCTTACACATCCCACAGACAGCAGTTCAGACCTTGTGCACGTAAATACTGACATATGCATTTACTTAAAAGCAAAATTAGGTATCTACTCACCCCAAAAAAACCGGTGATCCTCACTGTTTCCTAACAGGCAAAGACATTGTTCTGTAGCTCCTACTGGAACCACATGGAGCATCCTTATGCCTTTGTGTAAGGAGTCATGTGCATGTGCTCATGCACCAGTCCAAGAGCAGAGCCCATTCTCTCTTTTTGCCTTTATTGAACCATTGAGAAATTCATTATCAGATGTGGAGAACAGAAATGTGTCATTATTAAATAGGATCTATTTTCTCAGCACTACTGATGCCTCTAATGAATGCTTAGTGGTGAGAAATTATATTTTTAGCCAGACATATGTCATGTGACTGAGATGTTCTATAGGTGTTATGAATGTAGGCCTATAATGGCCTGTGATTGTCAGTTTGATTGTGGTTACCAGAGAGACAGACAACAAATGGCACACAGATCCGCAGATCCGTTGTGTTTCCCTTGAGAGTACCCTCAGCCTGCTCAGCCTACAGTATGCTTCCTGTGTCTTCTGCATGGGCTAAATAAAGTGTTTGTCTCATCTCTACTCTTTTCCTCTTTCGCACATTGTGCAACTGCTCAAATTTGGCAAAAGTTATGATATGAGTGACATCTTTTGTTATTATTGGTGTTCATTGTATGACTTATTGTGTTACCCAGTGGAACTAATTAACGAGCACTGAGCACTTTTTTCTTACTGGGAGTTTTGGTGGCATATGTTGAAGGCCTTGTCCCTTATTTTTTGTTATAAGCAGCATAGTTGGTTTTAAGGAGTATTAAGGGGAGGGGCATTCTTATTCAGGAGAGCATTTGATTGGTCAAAAATGTGTGTAGTGCAGGATGAGTCATCAAGATTTTTTTTTTTTATCTGTTTTGTCTAAAGAATATGATTGTACATTTTAAATGTGTATATAAAATTATGGACATTTTGTAGTACACTAGCACATTGAATGCTAATGTAGGCCAGTCCATAAGTTTGTGACATTGGCTGCTTCGACATAAAGACACTACGTTTTGCTTTTTGACTTTTAAAAAGCTCTGCGACCAACAAATGTACTGATTCTTGATACATTTTGTTCATTATGATCTTCACAAATGAGCACAACTGCTATGAATATAGTCGCCGAAAGTAAAAACTACTTCTTACAGGAAGTTTTGGTGGCATATATTAAATGCCTCATCCCTTATTGTTTTAAATAGCCAATAATTTTTTGTCATGTGTCAGCTTTGTTCATAATTTGCTACTTTTGGTTTCTGGTGGTATAAGGGGGAGGGACATTCTTATTCAAGAGAGCATTTGACTGGACAAAAATCTGTGTAGTGCGTGGATGAGTCACTGAGACTTTTTGCTCTGTTTTTCTAAAAGAATATGTTCATTTTAAATGTGTATATTACAGTTGAAGTCAAAAGTTTACATACACCTTGCAGGATCTGCAAAATGTTAATTATTTTACCAAAGTAAGAGGGATCATACAAAATGCATGTTATTTTTTATTTAGTACTGACCTGAATTAGATATTTTACAGAAAAGACGTTTACATATAGTCCACAAGAGAAATCAATAGTTGAATTTATAAAAATGACCCTGTTCAAAAGGGTCCATTTTTTTTTGTTTAGTGATAGTTGTTCATGAGTCCTTTGAACCCTTTCCAACAATGACTGTATGATTTTGAGATCCATCTTTTCACACTGAAGACAACTGAGGGACTCAGTTGCATAGTTGCAGATATGCAACTATTACAGAAGGTTCAAATGCTCACTGATGCTCCAGAAGGAAACACAATGCATTAAGAGCTGAGGGGTGAAAACTTTTTGAATTTGAAGATGAGGGTAAATTGAACTTATTTTGTCTTCTGGGAAACATTTAAGTATCTTCTGTAGCTTCTGAAGGACAGTACTAAATGAAAAAACTATTATATTTAGGCATAATGAGAAAAATGTACACATCTTCATTCTGTTCAAAAGTTAACACCCCTGTCTCTTAATGCATTGTTTTTCCTTCTGGAGCATCAGAGAGTGTTTGAACCTTCTGTAATAGTTGCATACGGTCCCTCAGTTGTCCTCGGTGTGAAAAGAAGGATCTCAAAATCATACAGTCACTGTTGGAAAGGGTTAAAATAGACAAAAATGCTAAAAAACCAAAGAATTTGTGAGACCTTAAGGATTTTTCTGAAGAACAGCAGGCAGTTTAACTGTTCAGAACAAAGAGGACAAACTCATGAACAACCATCACTAAACAAAAACAAACAAACAAAAAAAAAACAGCTGTGGATCATTCAGGTAACAACACAGTATTAAGCATCAAGCGTATGAAAACTTTTGAATGGGGTCATTTTTATAAATTAAACCATTATTGTCTCTTGTGGACTATATGTAATCTTCTTTTATGTGAAATATCTTCTTCAGGTCAGTACCTAGATAGCACACATACGTCTGCAAGATGTCTGTTAAAGATCACTTGATCTTTAAAGCATCTGCTGTATACAAACATCTGACAGACATTTGTAAGATGTCAGTTTTACGTACATTCTAAACCATAAACATGTTAAAGACGTAATAGATGTCTATTTGGCACCTGATAGGAGACGTACTATAGACGTATTGCAGATGAGCAAACACAAAAAAATGTGTCTTGCAAATAGACGTCTCCATGATGTACGTGTGCTATCAGGCTATTTGGCTACTAAAAAAATAACATGCGTTTTGTGTGATCCCTCTTTTTTTGCTAAAATAACTAACATTTTGCAGATTCTGCAAGGTTTATGTAAACTTTTGACTTCAACTGTATGTAAAAGTGAATTTTATGAACATTTTGGAGTAATTAGCATGTAGAGTATTACAACAATGACATAATTTATAGGCCAACATGGAAGTTTTCATTACCAAAAAGCTAATTGGATTTTTCAATTGACTGTTGGATAATTGCAGATTCGTACACATTTGGTTCATCATGGTAATGTTCACAAATTAACACAACTATTATGAATTGAATTTTGAAGCCTGCAACAATTGGCAGAAGTTAAAAGGTAAAGGTAGGCTATAAACTGACTACACCCATGGTTACAAGACACACAAGTGTAAAAACAATAAGCCTGTAAAAGTGGACCAGTAAGTGCATAAATGTTCCTGCTCTGTCATGATGTTTAATGTCACTGGTAACCTCCGTACTCATTTAATTGCTCATTTAGCAACCTCTTTTTGCAAAACATGTAAAAAATCAGTGGGGTATTACTGATGTATTTTATGTTGTAGAATAAGTGTGAAAATATGTTGAGCTTGTGTTAACCACATACCTTATTTTAGGTTATTTAAAGGGTTATTTTTGGGTATTAAGATTCATTACTGCAGCACTCTGTAAATGACCATTAAACTCTTTAAAGCCAAAACTGACCCCATTTATTTTATAAATGCACATTTATACTTTATAAATGAATATTTATTGTAAGAGACTCATTGGTGCATGACTTTATAATCTAAACATATTGTTTTAACTTGCTTTTCCTTCTTAAATGACCTTCAATTTCAATTTTGACATTGTGCTAATGTAGATAGTGCTAACTAAAAATAGCTAGACACCATTATAGCAAATAGCAATTCATATTAAATATGGGACAGTTGTGGTCAAGCTGCAGAAAGTTGTGTCTTACGATGTGTACTCCTGAGTCACAATAATTTGTGCTGTGTTTTCGACACAGGACTCAATGGATATAAATATTTCAGGATGCTTTTCAAATGGTGGGCGTCAAATGCTCACAGATTCACAGAGCATGTGGTCCTCCATGAGATTTACAAGACAAAGTAAGCTTTACAAAAGCCTTGTAATGATACAAAAAGAGATCAGATCTGTGTTTGCATAGCAGTGCAGAGGTTCAGACAGAGGCCGTGGTGGTTCAGTTCAGATGTTGGCGTGTGTGTTTACAGACAGTTGCCTAAGGCACATCAGCTGAGGAGCTCTTTCTGTCTCGCATCTGGAAAGTACATTAACCACCCTAGAGACGTGCTCCAGTCGTAGTTTCTGCACAGCTTTAAGTCGCCCACTTTGTCGTCTTTCACGTTTTCATGTTGCGTTCTTGCATACGGAAATAACATGACTGAAACGCGTGTGGCGCCAACGCCCATCGGCTTGCAAACGGGCAGTAAAGCGGCTCATGTTTCCCTTTACCTCAGCCTGTGGTTTGTTACCCTGTGATTCTTCTTCTTCTTCTTCTTCTTCTTCTTCTTCTTCTTCAGTTCCTCTCTGTCCTCAACAGGGTTGATGCTGATGGCATTTTTTTTAAATGATCTGAGGCCTTGTGGTTGTTTTTGCAGTGGTTGGGTTATTTTTGGCTGTAGGAAATTGGTCATACTACTGAATGGTAGCTTGATTTTGGCCCTGAGATTTTAACGCCCGGCTTGTAGCGATTAAGGAGAGGACTTGGATTGGGGAAGTTGGTACAGTTTGGTTAGAAAGGGCAGTTGAGAGGGAGTACAGTCACAAGCCAATAGAATGAGCTTGTACATGCTCTGTTGCAGTGGGAGCTGGACTGGCTGTGGTTTTCTGCCTCTATGTGGTATGACACATGACAGGAAGTTGCTGCTGAAATGCTCATGTGTATGTGCTTGAGAAACGCAGGAAGTGTTTGTGTATTATAAGAGATGGTATTGATGTATGGCTGTGTTAGTCTGAGTTATATTTAAGCTGTCATTTTCCCCTCTCAAGTAAGATATATAATAAAAGCAATATATAATGCATTTGGATGCATTGACTAAAATGGACAGTCAAGACTTTTAAATTGTTTAAACGATTTCTGAAGGATTGTGTGACACTGAATACTTAACTAATGGCTGCTAAAGAAGCCATCACAGGAAGAAATTGCCTTTTTATATATAATACAATAGAAAAAATATTGTTTTTGCTCTGATTTTGTATGTTATGTTTCATTTTATTCTTAACCTGAATGACCTTCCATGACTTTTAACCTGCACGACAAAAAAGCACCATAGAATTGGTCCATATGGCATGTTATTTTGCAGGTTTTCAAGGCTGCAACGATTCCTCGATACTATTCGAATACTCGACTTAAAAAAACAAAACAAAAATCCTCCATTGTATTTTGACCGTGTCGAATAATCGGCAAAATGCCGGAAGTGGCGCATTCCACATATTAAACCAATTTAAAAAAACATAAGAAAGTATAATGCTATTAAGAATTCACAAACGCTACGATTTAATTAAATAAGTATATATGCGATGCAGGTTTAATATATGCGCTTTAATTATTCACGTGCGTGTAGGTTACGTAACGTTACGTGCATCTCAGAGTGGCTCCGTTCACAGCACTGTTACACAAACGGTTATCATTTACATGTCATTTACAACTCTGTCTCTGCTTGTTGTTGTGAGTTTGGGTTTATTATAACGTTCACCTGGGAACGCAACGTGCGCCATTTAATCAGATTCGTAAGGTAAATCGTTTATAAACCTACGCGAACACAAGAGAATACACCATTAGCTTTCTAAAAATGCTAACTGATCAACGCGATTTCAAAGTAAGTTTAAACCTTCACTCTGTGTGTACACGCTTTGATGTCCACATATTCAAGAAATTACAGTGGCGGTGGCATTTCTGTCATAAATGGCAAAATATTAAAGATTAAGTGGACATTTGAATTAAATGTTGAGTAAATATTGAACATGGATTAGATTGCGCAGTAAACAATTGTCAGACCGTTGGCGCCCTCTGCAGGTATTTGTTATACTGCGTAATACCCATTAGCTCTGTTGTTTATAATACATAATGTATTTTAACAGGTTTGTTCAGTAAAACCATATTATTGCTTGTTTTTGATACTTTATTTAAACTAATTATTATTGCCTCATTGCTATTATATGTGTATTTTAAGTCATTTTAAAGGCTATTGTTCACTTAGGTCTATTTTTATTACTACAAAAAAAAACAAAAAAAACTATATAATTATCCGATTACTCGATTAACAGTCAGAATAATCGACAGATTACTTGATTACCAAAATAATCGTTAGTGACAACCCTATACATGACCTTTAACCTGCAAAAAAAGCAACATAGAATTGGTCCATATGGCATGTTATTTTGCAAGTTTTCAATATTTTTATCTGACAAACAGAAGAATTTAGGGCTGCAACGGTTCCTTGATTCTATTAGAGTATTTGATTTAAAAAATTGATTACATTTTGCCTGTGTCGAGCAATTGGCAAAATACCGGAAGTGGCGCATTCCACATATTAAACCTATTTAAAAATCATGATAAAGCATAATGCTATTAAGAATTCACAAACACTACGATTCAATTAAATAAATATATGCAATGCAGGTTTAATATATGAGCTTTATACACATGGGTATAGGTCACGTACGTGCGTATCAGAGTTGATCCATTCACAGTAAATGTTGCTCCACTCTAATCATTTACATGCGTGGAGCGTCTCAAACTCCATCTCTGCATGTTTTTGTGAGTTTGGGTTTATTTTAATGTTCATCTGGGAACCCAACTTGCTCTATTCCATCAGATTTGTAAAGTAAATAATTTATAAACCTACACAAACACAGAAGAATACATCAGTATCTTTCTCAATATGCTAACTGTTCATCGCGATTTCAAAATAAAAGTTTAAACCCTCACTCTAAGTTTACACGTTTTGATCTCCACATATTCAAGAAATTACAGTGGCTGTTTCTTTTCTATCATAAAGAAATGGCCCCATATTAAAGATTAGGTGGACATCTGAATTAAATGTTGTTCAGTCAATATTAAACAAAATAAAGTGTAAAAACAATCGTCAGGCCGTTGGCACGCTCTGCAGGCATTTGTTATAATGCGTAATGCACATTAGCTCTATGGTTTATAATATATTATGTATTTGAACATTTTTGTTCAATAAAACCATATGACTGCTTGCTTTTGACATCTTAACTGAACTAATTATTATTGCCTCATTACTATTATATATGTATTTTAAGGCATTTTAAAGGCTTTTGTTCACTTAGGTCTATTTTTATTACTAAAAAAAAAAAAGAAATTATCTGTTTACTTAATTAATCATCAGAATAATCAGCGGATTACTCGATTACCAAAAATAATCGTTAGTGGCAGCCCTAGATGAATTTAAGTCATTATTTGCTGTAATTATACACTGAAAATTTACTTGGTGAAAGACTTGGGTTTTCAGTCATTTTTCAAGGTTGTGGCATCAGTTCACTTTAATTGCATGGAAAAGAGCAGTGTGAACTTTCTGTTTAACATCATCTTTGTTCCACATAAAAAAAGTCATACTGGTTTGGAATGATGCGTACAGCATCAAATAAATTTGAATGTGTAATAGAGAGCATTTTTCAACAGTCTGTGGTTTGAAATTATATTAAATTTACGGTGAATTAAAAATTTACACTTTTGTTTCCTTTTTTGAACTCATTTAAGCTAGGAAAAATTTCCACAGGATGATTTCTAACAAGGATTAGGTTGCAGTTGCTTTAATTTGGACTCATTTCATTCCTTTTGATTTCAGATGAAATATTCACAAAAAAACCTGTGCGATTATGGGTTCAAGCCCCGCTGATCCTGTTAAAGCTGAACTGCTTAAAACATTAGAAACAATGAGCAGCTTTACCCAGCCTTGGACTTTGCACAGAAGACACAGATTGCTAATTTTTTTCATCTAAACCTTACGTAGTTATGAAACTTTAACTTCCTCTCTTAATCAGAGTTTATTTCCTGCTGAATGACACCTTTAGCAGAAGGTTAAAGCCATAAATTTAAAGTTTCCTATCATGAGTTGCTGGCAAGTGAGCTGAAATGTCATCTGTTTGGCAACTCCCGTAAAATGCAACATGGGTCAAAAGAGTGCAAAAGATTAATCTAGTCTACTGCCTGTGTTTTCTGTCCATCCAACGTGGTTTGTTTTGGTGAAAACACTTTCTCTTCCATGGGCTAAATTCTTTGAGTGAGTATCAGAGCATGACACAGACATGTCAGCTGAGTCAAAAGTGTGTATTTAAGCTTTAACACATGATTCTCCTTTAGAAGGAACTTGAAAAGAGAAAGCACTTGGGAGAAAGCTTTGAACTGAGCTCAAAAGCAGTGAAAATAAGAAATCGGAAGTCCTGTGGTAGATTTTTGTTTTAGAAAAAGGTTATGGGGGCAGTGAGCTGATAAATTCACAGGCAGAGCTGTCAAATCTTTGTAAGCTGTGCTAACAAGCATGACATATGAAGGAAGTCTGAGTAACAGTGTGTGTTGCTTTGTTCAGTAGCAGCAGTAAAGAGGGATGCAAACACTGACTCTAAACATCGCAGGCCCTTTAAGGGCCACTGTGCGTAAATTCATTGATCCGTCCTGTGTGTTTTCAGGAGCAGCCGAAGATCATCGAGCCGCTGGACTACGAGAATGTGGTGTTCCAGAGGAAAGCTCAGATCCATAGTGATCCACAGAGAGACCTGCTGCTGTGGCCAGCTGATGATGTATCAGTGAGTCATTTCACGAGCACATTTCCTTCCGTATATTTGTTTGACTTATTTTCAAACTTGGTCCTCATCTGTGTGCTGCCACCATATGAATCCAATTATCTATCTATCTATCTATCTATCTATCTATCTATCTATCTGTCTATCTATTTATCTATCGTTCTATCGTACATTCTATTGTACATTCTATCTATATATCTATCGTTCTATCTATCTATCGTTGTATTGTACATTCTATCTATCTCTCTATCTATCTATCTATCTGTCTGTCTATCTATCTATTTATCTATCTATCGTTCTATCGTTCTATCGTACATTCTATTGTACATTCTATTTATATATCTATTGTTCTATCTATCTATCTATCTATCTCTATCTATTGTTCTGTCGTACATTCTATTGTACGTTCTATCTATCGTTCTATCGTACATTCTATTGTATGTTCTATCTATCTATTTATTGTTCTGTTGTTCTATCGTTCTATTTATCTATCTGTCTGTCGTTCTATCGTACATTCTATTGTGTTCCATCCATCTATCGTTCCATCCTTCTATCGTACATTCTATTGTACGTTCTATCTATCTATCCATTGTTCTATCGTTCTGTCTATTGTTCTATTTATCTATCTGTCGTTCTGTTGTACATTCTATACGTTCTATCTATTGCTCAATTCTGTGTTGTTCTATCTATCTATCTGTCTATCTATTTGTCTGTCGTTCTATCGTTCTATCATTCTATCTATTTATCTATCGTTGTATTGTTGTATCTATCATTCTTTCCGTCTATCTATCTATCTATCTGTCTATCTGTCTATCTATCTATCTATCTACTGTTCTATCGTTCTATCTATCATTCTCTCCGTCTATCTGTCTATCTATCTATCTATCTATCTATCTATCTGTCTATCTACTGTTCTATCGTTCTATCTATCATTCTCTCCGTCTGTCCGTCTATCTATCTATCTGTCTATCTATCTATCTATCTATCTATCTATCTATCTATCTGTCTACTGTTCTATCGTTCTATCTACCATTCTCTCCATCTGTCCGTCTCTGTCTGTCTATCTATCTAGGAAGCACAGATTGGGCGTCAAAGGAGGACTACTGTTTCTTCAGTTCCTCAAAATGCCGAGAACGAAGCTAAAAGCCTGTTTGCCAAAGAGGTAAGGAACCTCTCAATGTCAAAATAAGAGAAGACCACAGCTTTCCATAGTAATAAAATATGTGATCACATTTTCCTGTTTTTCGTTCATTTGCTTACGGCTTTTGGCAGTGCATTAAGATGTACAACACAAACTGGCACGTCATCAACTATAATTACGAGGCCTACTCTGGAGATTTCCGGACGCTGCCCTGGTATGTCAAAGTTTGCGTTTTTTGCCAAAGCTTTTGCAGTGCTATTTCCAAAGTTTGGCGTAAGCTACTTTTTCTGTCTTGCAGTAAAGGGATGAAGACGGAAAAGCTTCCCAACCAAGTGTTTGAGGTGGATGAGGGGGAGGAGGTAGGAGACATTAATGTTTGCAGATGGAAAACAGAGTCTAGAATATCACACTGTCTCAATATATTCTCTCATCTCTCTGTCTGATTGTGTATTAACTGTGCAGAGTCAAAACAAAACTGAACAAAAACAATCTTTTTTCCATTTTAAAAGGAAAAATATGGCAGCCACTTGATCACAGATAATACACTGGAGTCTTGAGTGTTTATATAAATGGTTAAAAGTTTGGTTAGCAAACAGCAGTTTCAAAATAATTAATATAAAGTAATTTATATTGTAGCACAAAAAAAGAATGTTAACCACAGACCTAATCAAAGCCACTGTTCTAAAATCCCATTAGAGATTTTCAGGAAACCCAGTAGTGAGATCTTCTGTCATGACTGAACAGCTCTATTGCTGTCTGATGACTCAGACATTGTGTGAAATGCTTTTGAGTCAAAAAGACACACATTTATTGTGTTTTCATCATCAGTTATTGCTTTTACTTCCAAATTCTCAAATGCTCAAGTGTTAATCCCAACTTTAGCACTTGCATCCACCAGTAGTCTTAAGTGTCACACATCTTGTTGAATTGTGCTACACCTTTTATTGACATTTAAAGATATTGTTCGTCCTCCCAGATAACACTATAAATGTTGTGAGGCTTCTGTGAGGTCATAATCTGATGTCCCATTACATGGAACTTGACCCTCATGGTCTATTAATAGACACACACTAAAGTGTCCAGCAGATCTTGGTAAAATTAGATGTAAGGAGTGGTGATTACAGGGCAAAGAGATTGCTTCTCCACCCTGTGTGTGTGTGTGCACGTGCATGTCTGAATCTTTGTGTATGTGCATGTTTAGACATGGATAATCTAGCCTTTGTCCTTACAATTAACTTGAATAATTAAATGAAATGAATGAAAATCATTAAATGAAATGAGTTCTACATTTTTGGCTCAAAGAGAGAGGCCAGTGAAGCCAAAATGTACACAGAGAAGTTTGTACTGTAAGAGAATGTGTTCAGGCTCAGTCCACTCTTTTGAAACAAAAATGCACTAGTGTAAACATAGTCTCAGTATCTTGTTCCATTGTAAAATTCAGATATACTCATTTATATGTCATTTAAGACCATTTCAAGCATTTTTTCTGACCCCAAACTTTTGAACTTTTTGGTAGTGTATGTATACATGTTGGGTCTTTCATGCCCATTTAATTTAATCAAGTAGCTGAGTGACTCAATGGGAGGACAGGGTGCAGGCGATTGATCAGTCTCAGAGGGGCTGTTAGGAACAGAAAGAGAGGGAGGGAATGAGAAATGCTGGAGGAAAGATGGGAGACGGGCATTGGGACAATTATATTACAGTGGAGAGCTAGAGAAAAGCACATTCATAAAGGACGCCAGGCCACTTCAATTAAATTAGACACACATATGCTCTCTCTTACACACACGCACATGCACACATTTTTAAACGCTGTAAGTAAAAAATCCCACCTCATTCTACCGTTTAGGAATACATTAATATTACTGTTATATGTAATATATTAGTTTTCAAGCATTTTTAAAGCATGTTTGTAAAATATAGAATGTTTGTAAAATCAGAACTCAGTGTTCATGTTTGTGTCAGAACAAGATCTTCAAGGCAGAGAGGTTGCATGTGTAGAAACGCATTCATCTGAGTATTTGTATTCAAATCAGTCTGTCTGCTTCATTAGTTCTTACTTTGTGTATGTGTGTGTTTCAGGATTCATCATCTCTTTGCTCTCAGAGAGGAGGTGTAATGAAGCAGGGCTGGCTGCAGAAGGCAAACATCAACAGCAGTCTGTCTGTCTCCATGAAGGTTGGTGGAATCATCCACACACCTTTTTTTAAAAGACATTAGCAGAACTACAGTCAGTAGTCAGTGTTACTTAATACACTCTACATCTGCTGATCAGTGCGTTTTAATGACACATTGTTAAGAGAGGCTTGTAGAGTCTTTTTTTTTGTAAATCAGAAAAGTCAGTTACATTTACGGATGTTTATACACAAACGCATGCTTTTAATAAAGTGCAGCACTCTGCACTAAATGATGTCTAGCAAGTACTTTGCATAAAGGATATATGCCACATTATATGACTTCCTCAACCCCATTAGACATTAGTCAGGAGGTCAAACAACCCTTTCATTTACTATTAATAATAGATAATATGTGGATATAGCTTGTGTGAAGCTTTGTTTTAGATAACAAAATATCAAACTAGATGATACCACAAGTACATTTTCAGCCATAACATTTCACAAAAAGGCACACTACCAGTCAAAGGTTATTGAACAGAAAGATTTTTTATGTTTTTTTTTTTTTTTAAAGAAGTCTCTTTTGCACACCAAGCCTGCGTTTATTTGATCTATAACAAAGCAAAAACAGAAAAGTCTTGAAATAGTTTCACTATATAAAATAATGGTTTCCTGTCTGAATATGTTTTTTAAATGTAATTTATTCCTGCGATTTCAAAGCTGATTTTTTTTTTCAGGTTTCTTTGATGAATAGAACATGCAGAAGAACAGTATTTATCTGAAATAAAAATCTTTTGTAACATTATAAATGTCTTTATCATCACTTTTGATCAATTTAAAGCATCTTTGCTAAATAAAAGTATTAATTTCTATAATTTCTTTCCCCAAAAAAATTATACTGACTCCAAGCTTTGGAGTGGTATAGTGTAAAATGTTACAAAAGATTTTTAATTCAGATAAATGCTGATCTTTGGATTTTTCTATTAATCAAAGAATCCTGAAAAATATTTACTCAACTGTTTTAAATATTGATAATAATAATAATAATATTAATGTTTCTTGTACAGCAAATCAGCATATTAGAATGATTTCTGAAGAATCATGTGGCACTGAAGACTGGAGTAATGATGCAGAATGTTTAGCTTTGATCACAGGAATAAATTATCAATAAATTGATCCGATAAATGCAGGCTTGGTAAGCTGATGAGAATTCTGTTCAGAATGTTTTGACTGGTAGTGTGTTTGTTACGTGTCAAGTTATATATATATATATATATATATATATATATATATATATATATATTATATATATATTTATTTCTTAATATTTATATATATTATAACTTGACACCTAACAAACACACTACCAGTCAAAAACATTTATGTATTTTATATATATATATATATATATATAATATATATATATACACATAGAGACATATAAATATACATTACAAGAGATTAATAGGTAATGTTTTTGAGCAGCAAACCACCATATTAGAATTATTTCTGATGGATAATGTGACACTGAAGACTGGAGTATTTTCAATTTTCAATCTAAATATGAAGGATAAAATGGCTATAAACATATCACAGTATTTCTGGCTTATTTTTTGCGCACATTTTTTTTTTCTCCTCAGGTGTTCAAGAGGAGGTATTTCTACCTGTCTCAACTCCCTGATGGCTCCTACATACTCAATTCATACAAAGATGAGAAAAACTACAAAGAATCAAAAGGCTCCATCTACCTGGACTCCTGTATAGATGTAGTTCAGGTACATATTGTCAATTTTTATACAGAAAATCTGAACAGTTTTTGCATGTGATCAAGGGTTATAATAGTTTACAGGCCCTGATAAACAAGGTTTAATTCTAATTGTCAGAAACTGAGTGGAAAATGTTATTATCGAGCCTTTTTGTTGCTAGAAATGAGCATTATGAAGATGATAAAAATATAATTATTGTCAATGGACAAGAGTATTGCATGATAAGCTAAAAAACGTTTTTTTTACAACTTGGAAAAATCTAAACTTGGTTTGATGCATTTTTCAGGAAGTTTAACAGCATGTAGCAGCCCTTAGGCTCTGTAACACAACCTGAGGAATCTTCCTAGCGGAACACCCATTATTACTGTAACCACAAAAAGCTCTTAAAATCGCACTATTAAATTCCTCCACCGACTGACGAAGCACATTTCTTGCAGTGTTCTAAGATGAAACGCAATGGCTTTGAGCTGAAGATGCAGGAGGGTTTCAGTCACTATTTGGCGGCAGACAGCGAGGCCGAGATGGATGATTGGGTGAACACGCTGAAACAGGCCTTACTGAATGCGATGGAGGACAGGAGGAACGGATCAGAACCTTCTGAAGGTTCTCTGGGTAAATAACACACACACATACTAGAAACACCCATATAAGCATACATAAAGATGCCTCATACTTTCTCATTTTATGATGAACCTTAAAATAAAACTTTGGGGAGTTTTGAACTGTTCCTTAAAGGGATGGTTCACCCAACAATGAAAATGACCCCATGATTTACTCATCCTCAAGCCATTCTAGGTATATATGACTTTCTTCTTTTAGACAAATACAATTGGAGTTATATAAAAAAATGTCCTGCCTCTTCCAAGCTTTATAATGGCAGTGAATGGGTGTTGAGATTTTGAAGTCCAATAATGTGCATCCATCCATCATAAAAAGTATGAATTGTTGTGTTTGTGTGAGAAAAATATCCTTATTAAAAACTTTATAAACTGTAATCTCTAGCTTCCATTAACTGTTTTTCTTACACAAACGCATCGATTCGCTTTAGAAGGCCTTTATTAACCCCCTGGGGCCTTGTGGAGAACTTTTAATGATGGATGGATGTACTTTACTGGATTTCAAAATCTGAACACCCATTCACTACCATTATGAAGCTCGGAAGAGCCAGGACATTTTATAACATAACTCCAATTGTATTCGCCTGAAAGAAGAAAGTCATACACCTAGGATGACCTGAGGGTGAGTAAATCATGGGGTAATTTTCCTTTTTGGGTGAACTATCCCTTGTGACCACCAGCATCACTTTAATGATGTAACTTATTGCATCATCATCTTCAAAGAAGACATGATGTCACACCCAAAATAACAACAATAAGCGTTTTTTAATTGGCTGTTCTCCTTGTTTTCCTTTTGTCTGGGAACAAATACCACCCTCTTCCTAATGAAAATATCCAAACGATCCCCCCACATAACCAATTGACAAGAATTTTGGAAACGTAGGGAAACTCTGGTATGTGCTACTTCATGAAAAGAGTTCCCATTCTGCTACTTCCAAATATAATACGTTTATTTGTTTTCGAAAGCATTTGAACTTGATGTTTTCTCTGTATTCGAATAATAGTACAGTTTATGCTATTTTATTATAGGAGCCTGTGAGTAAATATTCTTGTGTTGACAGATTACTGAAATGTTAGGGAGGCTGTATTCACATAGAGGAGCTACTTTTGGCCTGTTCAGTAAAGACAGTGATAAACAACTCCCTATGCTTCCATGGTATAAACTTTGGCCAATAGTGGCTTTGTTTTTAAGACCTTCCATCTGCTAGTCATGAGGAAATGAAATTATATTTTCAATAACATGCTTTCAATCTTTAACTTCTCAATTTTTGGACTGACTAATTTGCAGAATTGAGATCTCTGTTGAAATGATTCAGTTTTTCTATGATAAAATCTCTGTGCTTTGGTGTGTGGGCTGTAGAATTAGAGTTAAACATAACCATATCTGTTAGCGTAAGAATTAAACAAAACCATAACTACGTAAAACAACAGCACACAACAATCTCTGGATGTCTTCATGCAGACTTCGGTCTCAAATGCTGCTTTCTAGTTTATCTGGTTTTCATTGCTCTAAGTTTAATAGACTGTTCTACCATGTATGAAATCTTTCTTTGCATGTCCCTATTTATTTTGTTTCTTATATGTCCAAATATTATACCAAGCACTTTCCATAAATGGTATATAAAATAGTCTAAAAATACTTTTTTGTTCAGCAGTGAAAGGTGCTTCAAATGCATATTTAGCCTAAATTATATGTAGGTCAGTGTACTTTGTAGTTAAAATAAGTTAATCATTTAAAATATTAATGCAGTGAATTAAATATAGATTGAACAATTTAAAATAAATTATTATAACTGCAGGATTTAGACCAAAATCACATTTTAACAGGAGGAGAGAGGCAGATATTTTGTGTCCTGTGTTAGATAATCGTTTTATGAATCTGTCTGATAAGATAAAACCTGACCAGTTGTAACCCATTTATAGAAAGTGACAGTATAAGAACCAAGCAGCCATTTAAAAATCTTCCACCTCACAGTGTGAAGATCAATCTTTTATCAACCCACCTTTTCTGGTGTCTGTGTGAATAAATGAGAGCAGCTGATTTCCCTGAAAGCTCCACCTAGTGTCCTAGATTTGACACCATTTAACACATACACACATTACAGTTAATGGCGCTGCTTTCTGTTCCAGTGGAGCAGTTTAGAAACTCATTTGACTTTCAGATATATCAGACACCTTGATCAGCAAATCAGCAAATATGAGATTTTTGTCTTTTACTTTTTAGAAGTACCAGTCAGCCATGGCTAAAGACCGTTTTCATTGTTCTGCTTGGTGTCTAAGATAAGGCCATATGTACACACTGCATAATGATATAACACTTTGTCTGTTATGTATGCATCTTCAGTTAGAATTAATCAGTTTGCCTTTTGATTAACAAGTGTTTCATCCGAACAGATGACGACAGCAGTAGCCAGGGGAGACCAGAAAACGTTGCAGAGAGCTTTGGCCGGAGTCTTCACCCAGAGCTACTCAAGGTACTTGATGCAAAATAATTACAATGCTATCTGTAGTGGTTTGAGCTCTTCTTTGTGCATTTTAAGTTGGTATATTAAGAATAATGGGATATTGTCTACAGTGCAGTATATGCTGAATATTGTTCACTACATTGCTTCATTGTTGTCACATGACCTCATCATGTTGCATCATTTAATCAGTGAGTGGTGTTACGGAAACAAATATTTTTTTTTGTATTTTATACATATTACACATTTTGTATTTAATAATATAATACTATTTTAGTATTTTGGCCAGTTTTGTGCTTAAATGTTTTAAATTACAGTATGACAGGCCAATCAAAAAAGTCAGGAAAGAGATATTAAAAATTGCAGTTGATTTTGCTTCTGGTTGATTCATTGTACTGGAAATGAAAAGTTGAATTGAGTTCAGTGCATTGTGGGATAAAGTATATTAAAGGAATAGTTTACCAGAAAATGAAAATTTACTGAATACTGACGCATCTCAAATGCATATGTTTCTTCATCAGAACAGATTTGGAGAAGTTTAGCATTACATCACTGTAGATCTTCTGTAAGTGAATGGGTGCTGTCATAATTAGAGTCCAAACAGCTGATAAAAACATCATAGTGATCCACAAGTAGTCCACATGACTCCAGTCCGTTGGGTGCCGGCATGTGTCATTAGTCATGTGGATTACTTGTTTTAGGGTTTTTTTTCGGAACTTTACTCTCTGTATAATAACAAAAACATTTATTTAAGTGAAAAAAAAAAAGTCCAAAACTTTCAATTTCAATATTTTGAACAACAGGGCCCTACAATCTTTTTCTTTCTTTCTTTCTTTTTTTTCCAGAATTTTTTGTGTTTTAATTTTTCTCATAATCAAATGAAGGCACTAAACATTTATTTATTTTTAATTAAATGAAAATTAAACCCTTTTATTTTTTGGCAAACAAACAGCGGTTTACTGTTACAATTAATACATGGAAGAAAATTTGTGTGAATATTCTGTTAAAAAGGTTTTAATAATAATTCTACTATTTTTTTCTACAATTAAGTGGTTAAGCTGGTTGTAATATTTATTTCATCATTTAATTGTTTTTTTAAAATTGGCCAGAAATAGAAATATATAAAGACGTACATTATACTGTACAAAAGTAATACAAGAGTAATATATTTCTGTGACACGTTAAATCGTACTTTTATTTTGACAGGTTGCCGTGAAGTTTATGATGCTAGTTTTCTCAAATGAAACAGTAAAATTCACATGAAGTGACTCTCACAGCGGCTTTCTGAGGTGAAGTTAATGTGTTCACGTCGTCATATAGTGAGACGCAGAGGCCGAAAATCACGCGAGCCTCACGTGTGCATCAGTATTTGTGTAGTAAACGTGTAAAAAAACGTGTTTCCGCCATTCATACATACAGAGTCAAGTGGAACATGCAGGATTCATATCTAACCCGTCTTTTTGCGTTTTAATATTCACAGACATTAGTCCATATCGTGATTCGTATTAAGTGACCATCCAAATGTGTTCATCCAAAAATTGATGATTTCCTTCGCATTCCGTGCTATAGAGTAAATTCCGCTTTTATGAATGGACTCCGCAATCCCATCCGCATTTTCGCTGAGGAGAAATTGTAGACGCGCATCCATAATAAAACTTCCTTCAGTGAAAAAAACCCACCCCCTGTTGTCTTCTTACATCAATTTTAGAATGAAGTAATGGGCTACATCCGAAAGCCTAGTCAGCTGACTTGCTGCCTCGCTGCCTTATCAGGCAATGACTTCAAAGGCTGCGAAGGCAACTCCGGGAACAGTTTCAGATAGTCTTCAGAGGCAGCCGTTGCTAGGTTACCTAACGGTTAAGTTGTAGATTTTGGAGAAAAACGATCTTATACAGTTATGTATAAATGGTTTAATAATACATAAAGACCTCAATGACATTACCCACCAAAGGTCTGTGCATCGGAGAAGAGGACTGAGAATGGGAGCTACTTTTTGCTTAAAAAAATAAAAGCACTGATGCAAGTAATATTGCAGAACAGGTCATTGTTATTAGTGGCTGTTTCATTATTATTGGTAGTATATTGTAAATATTATTCTTATTTACTACTCATTTGAACCTTTTTAACATTTTTTATTAAATACTATTATTACAATCAATATTATTTATTATGCTTTTTACACTATTACGATTCTACGATTATTACTACTACTATTACGATATTACGAAGTTTATCATGGTCAAGATCTCATCTATTATATAAAGTAACAAGTCTAATTTCACCAGAATATCTTTATTTATATAGCCTATATGACGCACACGCACAGGATTGTGGGAAATTGAAGGCAGCGAAGGATACATCCATGCTGCCTTCAAAATTCGATCAGAAGAAGGTACCTCCGGAGACAGGAAGTGAAGCAGAATTTGAATTCGGACGTGCCTTGATTTCTTCCTGCCTTAGAGCTTTCGGACGCAGCCATGGTTTGAAGTTAAAACATCTTAAAGGAGAAGTCCACTTCCAGAACAACAGGTTACAAATAATTTACTCACCCCCTTGTCATCCAAGATGTTCATGTCTTTCTTTCTTCAGCCGTAAAGAAATTATGTTTTTTGAGGAAAACATTTCAGCATTTTTCTCCATATAATGGACTGATATGGTGCCCCGAGTTTGAACTTCCAAAATGCAGTTTAAATGTGACTTCAAACGATCCCAAATGCGGTTGTAAACGGTCCCAGCCGAGAAATAAGTATTTTCTCCCTCAACTTCAAAAATCAAAATCAAATTTTTGTTAAGGGTGTTTGATCTTCTTTGCATGTTCACTTTGCAAAGACTGGGTCAGAACTTCTGCAGCGATGTAGGATGATTTTGAAATAATTTTTGAAGTTGAGGGAGAAAATACGGTCAGAGTTTTTTGACATACCCTAACTGTCTTGAGCTAGAATACACAGAGTTCTGGAAGAGTAAGACAAGGTGAGCGTTTGAGATTAAAAAGTATTTAAATTGTATTTTTTTAATGACAATAACTGCTCGTTTCGCTAGATAAGACCCTTCTTCCTCGGCTGGGATCGTTTACGCGTTTGGGATCGTTTGAAGCCGCATTTAAACTGCATTTTGGAAGTTCAAAATCGGGGCACCATATCAGTCCATTATATGGAGGAAAATGCTGAAAAGTTTTCCTCAAAAAAAACATAATTTCTGTATGACTGAAGAAAGAAAGACATGAACATCTTGGATGACAAGGGGGTGAGTACATTATATCTGAATCTTTGTTTTGGAAGTGGACTTCTTTAATAATGAATTTGTTTATTACAAACACTCAGTTTTTCGCTTCACATGCCCTTAATTGATGTACTGGAGTCGTGTGGTTTTTGTCAGCTGTTTGAACTCTCATTCTGATGGCACTCTTTCACTGCATAGGATCCATTGGTGATCAAGGGATGTAATGCTAAATTTCTTTAAATCTGTTCTGATGAAGAAACAAACTTATTGGTATCTTGGATGGCCTGAACTATTCACTGTGCTTTTTTCTGTGCAACTCATTTAGGTGATTTTTGGCTTTATTTATTAATACGCTTTTACAAATGCAAACCGTATTTTGTCCTGTTATCTCCAGTATGCAAGAGAAACCGACCAGCTGAATAAAATGAGCAGAAATGAAGGTCGACAGAAGATTTTCACCCTCGACCCTGAGACGCAGGTTAGTTCATTATGTGCAATGTACAGATATTAGAGTGACAGTCTTTCTTTGCCTATGTGAAGTAATGAGAAAAATTAATCAATTATATCTCTCTCTTCCTCTTCAGAGATTAGATTTCTCAGGCATCGAGCCTGACGTTAAGCCATTTGAAGAGCGATTTGGGCGAAGAATCATGGTTAGCTGTCACGACTTGACCTTTAGCCTGCAAGGATGCGTCAGTGAGAAGAATGATGGCATCCTAACCAATGTGAGTAAACCCTAATTTAGAGAGCTTCATCTTCTTGCCCGTGTCACATTTTTGTTGGTCTTGTTGGTCCTGTTTTGTGACACTACCAATGTAAATGCTGCCAATGCTACTGTAATTTTGATCTTAGACACATGAGAATGTTTAGTCTATGAAAAATCATAATCGATATTAGCCAGTGCAGTATAATCCTATCATTTTCTAAGCAAAATCATAATTACAATTGAGATCAAAAGTTTACATCCCCCTTTCAGAATCATTAAAAATGTTAATTGTTTTACCAAAATAAGAGGGATCATACAAAATGCATGTTATTGTTTATTTAGTACTGACTTGAATAAGATGTAGTCCACAAGGGAAAATATAAAAAGTTTACATAAACTTGATTCTTAATACTTTGTTGTTACCTGAATGATCCACAGCTGTTTTTTTATTTAGTGATAGTTGTTCATGAGTCCTTTGTTTGTCCTGAACAGTTGAACTGCCTGCTGTTTTTCACAAAAATCCTTCAGGTCCCACAAATTCTTTAGCTTTCCTGCATTTTTGTGTATTTGAACCCTTTCCAACAATGACTGTATGATTTTGAGATGCATCTTGTCACACTGAGGACAACTGAGGGACTCATATGCAACTATTACAGAAGATTCAAATGCTCACTGATGCTCCAGAAGGCAACATGATGCATTAAGAGCTGGGGGGTAAAACTTTTTAAATTTGAAGATCTGGGTAAATTTAACTTATTTTGTCTTCTAGGAAACATATAACTATCTTCTGTAGCCTCTGAAGGGCAGTACTAAATGAAAAAATATGATATTTAGGCAAAATAAGAAAAATGTACACATTTCTATTATGTTCAAAAGTTTTCACCCCCTGGCTCTCAATTCGTGGTTTTTCCTTTTGGAGCATCACTGAGCTTTTGACCTTTCTGTAATAGATGGATATGAGTCCCTCAGTTGCCCTCAGTGTGAAAAGATGGATCTCAAAATCATACAGTCGTTGTTATTTGTACAGCATTAGACTGATCAGGACTTGTCACAGCCCTTACATATTATTGCTGTTTTGTTGGTTTGATTGCTTTTAGATAAAAGTGTCTGCTAAATGAATAAAGGTAAATGTAAAATATAAATGTATTGTTATTTCCTTAAGCTACAAGCACTAATGAAAGTACATGAAAACCCTGAATTCTCTTTATTGGGCAGCAGGTTAAAAACTATTTGAGATATTGTCTAGCTATGACTGTCAGAGAACTGCAGTTATAGGTCATTATAGTTGAATATCATGGAGTTCTTTTAATTGGAGATAGTTGGCATGAGGACAAAGGACTCATCCAGAACACAGTGATGCTCAGTGAAGCACTTTTAATGGCTCCAGGCAAGGAATGCTGGCACTCATCAGCAGGGTTTGGAAAGCTACTGCTCCCTCATAACATATCTTGACTTTCCCACACTTTGTTAAATGATCTAAAGAGACATGACTGATGTGAAATCACATACAGAGATGTGGTTACATAAATAGGAAAAGTACAGTCTTTTGCTTGAATCTGATTTGCTGATTTCATTAAATTATAAAATCTATGTAAGCAACAGTATATAATACTGCTCAGACAGATTGCTTGCTTGAATCCAATTTACCACAATAAAGATGTTAAATATGATGTAATGACTCATCATCCTTATTTATTCCACACTCTGTGGTTTCTCCACAGGTAGAGCCGTTCTTCATCAGCCTAGCACTGTTTGATCTGTCCAAAGGATGTAAGATCTCTGCTGACTTTCATGTTGACCTCAATCCACCCTGCGTGAGGGAAATGCTTCAAGAAGCTTCTCCCGGGACGCCGACAGAACCAGAAGGAGGAGATGGAAATGAATCAGTCAGGGTAAACGGACACGGATTACCAGTTCTCCAGAGGGTTGCAGAATCTCTTATACGCTTCCCCACTCAGGTAAAAGCTCATGGTACTGACATGGTAACACTTTTGGAGCGCCTTTCTAGACACATATTCTCTAGAGTCAAATAATAAAAGCCTTTGCTACAAGAAAATGCTGTACTTCCAATATAGTAGTAAAGAAATTATTTTATATAAAGACTATAATATAATATAATATAATATAATATAATTTAATATGTAATTTTTTATTTTATTTATGTTTTCTTTTTTTGGAGACAAAGTAAGTGGCGCTTGCCTACCATTTATAAAAAACTTGACTGGTAGTGTGATCTGAAGAAATTATAGAAATTAATACTTTTAATTAGCAAGGGTGCTTTAAATTGATTTAAAGTGATGATAATATCATATCATAAACACCTATAATTTGCAAAATATTTCTGTTTCAGATAAATGCTGTTCTTCTGAACTTTCTGTTCATCAAAGAAACCTGACAAAATGCTACTCAGCTGTTTTCAACATAATAATGAGAATAATAAATGTTTTTTTAGGCAGCAAATCTGAATATTAGATTTCTGAAGGATCATGTGACTGGAGTAATGATGCTAAAATTCAGCTTTGAAATCACAAGAATAAATTACATTTTAAAATATATTCAAATAGAAACGAGTTATTTTAAATATTAAAAATATTTCAAAATTGTACTATTTTTGCTGTTCTTTGGATCAAATAAATACAGGTTTGGTTAGAAGAGACTTCTTTAAAAAAACATTTAAAAATTCAACTGTTCAAAAACTTTTGACATGATGGACATGAGACAAATAAGAAATATAAAATAAATATAAATATAAAAATAAATTACATTTAAAATATTAATAAAAAATATAATAGTATCCAAAGGATACTATTATAAATAACCTACACTGTCACCGTGTCTCTGTGATACTCTGGTCACTAAATATGGTTCTTTTTCTCGAAAGAAATATGTGGGTTTATATTTAGCATGTTTTATGGTCCTCTAGGTGAAAAAGCTTTAGCAAGCACCATTAAAATCAAGAGAGAGCTTTTTATTTTTTAGTTTGCGACAGATTTATCCTGGTCACCTTTTAAAATCTGCACTTTGCTGAATATTTCTGCAAATGACTGGCAACCCTTCTCAGTAAGCATTGTCCAGCACTGCTAAAAAAGAAAGGATGCTTCTGCTGTGCTTCTGATGGGGAAGTCAATGTGGTTTTAGAATTTTGCACATATATGCAGTTTGCACGGCAGCAGGTGGCTGAATATAGTTAGTTTGGCTGACTTGCGTCATTTTTCCTTGTCACTGTATTTCTGCCTTCTGTTGAAAGCCTGTGTCCATTTTGCAATAACAGCCGTGTATGCAATCATGTGCACATAAACTTTCACATCAAGTTTAGTGTGTATAAAATGAAGACACATTTTTGCTTTATTATTTACATCTGTCACCTTTTGCAGGCCTGATTCCTTTTAATGCAAGATGGTATGGAGAGCTCTGCTAAATAAATGCACCTTTTTATCTCTGGTATTGAAGTTTTCCAGTTATAAATCATGGATTGTTGTATTTAACTAATCCTCTCAAGGCTTACTTATCTGTGTGTTGTCATGTGTTTGCTTGCTTTTCTGTACAAGGCATGTGGCCAGGGCAGAAACTGGTTTAAGTTTTAACACAGCACTGTTTCTTAACACTAATGCTATGCACTAAATCAAAGCCAGTGCCATGATGGTCTCGGGCCTCTGCTGGCAGGCTGGGAAATGTGACGTGGCTTTACTGGAACTGACATAACACAGGGCCCCATGCAACACTGGGTAGGGCAGCTGACATGAAGAAAAAAGGGCTGGATGTGTTCGAGAACTAAAACAATGTCTTGAACAATGTCTTGCAGTTTAGTTTGTTGTAATTTAATTTCTTTTGATGATGAAATGGTTGTGGAATTGTTGTGTAGAAAATACATAGAACAAGTCTGCAGGGCCCAGAGATATTTATACGAGTTTGAATGAATGAATGAATAAACAAACATTTCCTGTTTATTTAAATGATAGAAAATAATGACTGTTGGGTTATTCCATGTCAGCTCAACCAGAGGTCCCCTGCCCAAATTTGTTCATATTTTTTTGTGAAGAAAGGTATAGTAAGGAAAGCCAAAATAACAAATGCCACAGACGTATATTTACTGAGTGATCCACTGTTTTGTAGAGAGGGGCTCAAAATTACAATATTCACATGAGGTTTAGAGCCAAATTACAGGGGGGTAAAAATGAGTTCAAAAAGATGGCAGCACCATTATGTTATTTTTACACAGAGATTGGTAGGTATATTAGTAAAATCAGTTGACTTTAGCAATCTTTGTTGCATTGTGTGCCAATGGTGACCAGGCAAAATTAGGGAAAGAGCACTTTTCACTTGGAGCTGCACTGATATTTGAATATGAAGCCTCAGTGAGATGCCCATATCTCTGGGACTGAGTGATATAGGGCCCTAAAAATGAAGATTCCAAAAGAAAAGTTTATTAGGAGCTAGAATCTAAAATCTTATTGAGATATGTTTAATACTTCTTGAGTTACAGACACGCAAACTTTGGAAAAAGAATATTTATGGCACTCAGACAGGTATGTTCAATGCATTTGTTTTGATAGAAGGAAACAAGATGCATTTCTAGTTTCAACATTATTTCTTCTTCTTTCCTCTTTAAAAGAAAAGAAGTATCATCTTTATGCAAAGTGACCTACATTTGTTTTTTGACTATGGAAAATGTGCACAATTTACTGTAACAATTTACTACTGGAGCCATATTGAAATTCCAGTATCTCTGGAACTGACCCATACAGGGCCTTAAAAAAAAAGACCTTGTTAAGACCTAATATCTACAAGGGCATGAAGCTTTCTTTAATACTTCTTGAGTTACAGGCATGCAAACTTTGAAGAAAAAACTTAAAAATTGCTTTTCCCCATTTTGAAATGGTCACCATTGGCACATAATGCAACAAAGATTGCTAAAGTCAACATATTTTACTAACAGACCTACCAATCTATGTGTAAAAAGAACATTATGATGCTGTCATCTTTCTGAAGTAATTTTTATCCCGCTGTAATTCGACTCTAAATCTCAGGCGAAACTTGTAATTTTGACCCCTCTACAAAATAGTGGATTACTCAGTAAATATACATCCATGACATTTACTATTTTGGCTTTTATCACTATACATGTTTATCCTTCTTAAGAAAAAATAATAGCGAAATCAAAAAACTTCCCCAGAACTTGGTTGATTTGACAGTGAATGACCCTATGGGAAAAGAAAGAAAATAATGATCAGAAATTATTATTATTGTTGTTGTTGTTGTTGTTGTTCAAACCAGCAACAAATAAATAAACTAGCTATTTAAACCACTGTATTCTCACTTTTTTCTTTTTTAAATGACCAGTTAATTACCCTGAACTTCCATAATCAACAAAATACTTACCCATGATAATCTTTAATGATGGTCTATTTAATTTTCCTTTTTACTTCTAGCCATTCTTACAACCACAATGTGTCCTTTGTCATATCCAGGGTATTTTCTCCGTTACCAACCCCCACACAGACATCTTCCTGCTGGCACGGGTGGAAAAGGTTTTACAGAACGGCATCACCCATTGCGCTGAGCCCTACATTAAGACCTCCGACATTAGCAAGGTCTGGTGCTCAACACACACATGCTTTAAGAGAACTATAAAAACTGTTCTTAGTCATGACGCCTTTCTATTAAAATACACATAACGCTGCATAACATCAACACACTGTCTAGGATGCATTTTACCATTGTAAATGTCAGTTTGATATGGAAAATAAAAATATTGTATAAAGATGTGTTGTATTTATGCAATTGTTGGGTGTTTTTAGCCTGAATTGTGCTTTGTTGATTCAGATTTAAATGCTTCCAGAATGTTCCGTAGAATATTTCCATGCCTTTTTATGTGTCTGTGTCTGTGTCTCAGACAGTGCAGAAAGTGCTGAAGACTGCCAAGCAGACGTGCCAACGCCTGGGCCAGTACCGGATGCCCTTCGCTTGGGCTGCCAAGTAAGACAGAAACTCACTCCTTATTCACTTAATGGACTAGTAAGATTTAAATGATCTATGTTCTGCGTCAAGCAGAATTATGTGCCCTTCAAACTGGACAGTCAGTACTCTTCAGAAATGGCTTTAGTAAATATTTAGGTAATGTATAAGTGCTTTGGAGTTCATTTCTAGTGCCAAGGCTGTGTATGTATCTTCAGACAGGTGTTCAAAGATTCCCAAGGCAGTTTAGACACTGAGGGGAAGTTCTCTCCGCTTTACCGCCAAGACAGTAGCAAGATATCCACTGAAGACCTCATCAAACTGCTGACAGATCTCAAAAAGTGAGTGATAAAGCATGTGTGCTAGACATGATATGCTGTCTTTTGATGCCATATATTCCTAAATGGTCACTGTGATTTTGACAAGTAGGAAATTCTCCTGGATCAGCATACCTGTAACAACAATCCTACAAACAGTCGTAGTCCTAATTTGATCTTTAACCTAAAAATAGCCCTGATTCAGAAGAAAAGTGATAAGAATGGTGTACAAGCCTTTAAGATTAAAGGAAAAGTCCACTTCCAGAGCAACAGGTTACAAATAATTTACTCACCCCCTTGTCATTCAAGATGTTCATGTTTTTTCTGTCTTCAGTCGTAAAGAAATTGTTTTTTAAGGAAAACTTTTCAGCATTTTTCTCCATATAATGGACTGCTATGGTGCCCCGATTTTGAACTTCAAAATGCAGTTTAAATGCGGCTTCAAACGATCCCAAATGCTGTTGTAAACGATCCCAGCCGAGAAAGAAGGGTCCTATCTAGTGTAACGATCAGTTATTTTAATAAAAATAATACAATTTATATACTTTTTAATGCCAAATGCTCGTCTTGTCTTACTCTGCCTGGTCTGTTTTTGTTCCGGTTCACGGTTAGGGTATGTCAAAAACTCCCATCTCATGCTCTCTCTCAACTTCAAAATCATTCTGTATTGCTGTTTTACCTTTTTTGTTAAAGGTGTTTGATGATTTTTGCATGTTCACTTTGCAAAGACTAGGTCAGTACTTCTGCAGTGATGTAGGATGATTTTGAAATGATTTTTGAAGTTGAGGGAGAAAATATGATTGGAGTTTTTCGACATACCCTAACTGTCTTGAGTCACAATACACAGAGTTCAGGGAGAGAAAGGCAAGAGTAGCGTTTGAGATCAAAAAGTATTCAAATTGTATTTTTGAAAAAAACAACCGATCGTTTCGCTAGATAAGACACTTCATCCTTGGCTGGGATCATTTACAGCCGCATTTGGGATCGTTTGAAGCCGCATTTAAACTGCCTTTTGGAAGTTCAAAACCATAGCAGTCCGTTATATGGAGAAAAATGCAGAAATATTTTCCTTTAAAAACAATTTCTTTACAACTGAAGAAAGAAAGACACGAACATCTTGGATGACAAGGGGGTGAGTACATTATATGTGAATCTTTGTTTTGGAAGTGGATTTCTCCTTTAACCCTACTTGTTTGCCTGTCTAAATTGTTGATGGGTATGCTGTGTTCCACTTGATAAAATCCAGGTCATTCACCGTACATGTATTTTCTTGTTAGTCACTTTATTGCATTATGCATTATGAATGTTTTGAAGAGACATTTTTGTTCATAGACCAGAGAAGAACAAACTGCAGATAATCCCTGGACAAATTAACATCACTGTTGAGTGTGTACCTCCAGACTTGTCAAGTAAGTTTGTTTGTTTATTTTAATTCCTTTGGCATTTAATATTTAATAACATCTTTTTCTAAATCTAAAAGGCATAGAATTTTTTTTCATTCCCAGTAACTATGTTTAAAGGCACATTTCTAGCATATGGTGCAAGTCATAACTCATAGAAACAAAGTGAACATGACTAATGTGTAAATTAAGAAAATGGAATGAGATTATTTGTTTGCACCAAATGATGTCACTTCCTGGGTATCACAGTTTTGTGGAATATTTTGTAATGGGGGAAAATAATGCAATAACAGAAAACATACTTTTGCATAATAGATAATAATTAGGTAATAATTTAAAAATATTTTATTAGTTTATTGAATATTACCAGATTATGTCACTGATATGTGATTTTAAATGTTTGAAACAGTCTGCATCAGGAATACAGTTCTTTTGATACGTTTAAAACTTGCTAGGTTGATTTTTTTTTTTTATTACTTAATAGTTTTTTTTTAAATTATTCTCTGTTTGAATGAATCTAGTATTTGGGCCTTTATTACTTTTAAAAAAGGAATGGGACACTAATTTGTACTCTATATTTGAAACAATATGTATTAATGATTTAACCTATTTGGATTGCTAAAAATCTTTCACCTAATTTTGTGTTCACAGTCAAAAATGCTTGTCAATTTGTCAATTAGGTGGGGAAAATCCCAAAAAAGTACAAAAATTACAATAGTATTAGTTCACTTCCATAAAAGTTTCCTGATAATTTGCTCACCCTCTATGTCATCCAAGATGTTCTTGTCTTTCTTTCTTCAGTTGAAAAATAAATTAAGGATTTTTGAGGAAAATATTCCAGGATTTTTCTCCATATAGTGGACTTCAATGGGAGCCAACAGTCATGTTCTAAAAAAAAAAAAAAAAAAAAGGAAATGTATAAACTTTTTAACCACAAATGCTCATTTTGAACTAGCTCTGCATGTGTGTCTGTGACTTCACACATTATGTAATCGCATTGAAAAGGTCACGTGTGGTTAGTTCTTCGTCTGTGTATTGCGGATCAAAGATGTAGGGGAGGGCAAAAAACTTCAAAATCGTCCGACATCATTATTTAACCTTTTTTTTTGTAAAGGGCGCTTTACTTTTTTAGCACATTCGCTTTGTAAACCGTGGGTTGTTACGTCCGCCTACATCACGTGTGACCTTTTCAACGTGACTGTAAGTCGAGCTAGTGCAAGATGAGCATTTGTGGTTAAAAAGTATATACATTTTTATTTATTTATTTTATTTTTTTTTAGAAAATAACTGATCGTTTCGCTAGGTAAGACCCTTATTCCTTGGCTTGGATCATGTAGAGCCCTTTGAAGCTGCATTGTGAAACTGCAGTTTGCACCTTCAACCAGTTGGCTCCCATTGAAGTCCACTATATGGGAAAAAAAAAATCCTGGAATGTTTTCCTCAAAAACCTTGATTTATTTTCTACTGAAGAAAGAAAGACATGATCTTGGATGACATGGGGCTGAGTAATCAGGAGATTTTTTTTCTGGAAGTAAACTAATCCTTTAACTGGCATTTTCGGAAAAAACAAACTCTTCTCCATTTCAAATGAACAGAGCACAACTTGAGGGTTAACGCATAACTTATGGTATTTAATATGTAACCTATATCTTCACAGACTCCGTCACATCATCTTATATTCCTGTGAAGCCGTTTGAAGACACGTGTGAGAGGGTGTCTGTGGAAGTGGAGGAGTTTGTCCCAGAAGAGGCCAGATATAACCATCCGTTCACCATCTACAAGAACCATCTCTACGTCTATCCTCAGCAGCTCAAATACGACAATCAGAAGACATTTGCCAAGGTGAGATTCCTCACACTTCCCAAAGCACATTCTGTAATTAGTGGAACTGGGAAGCTGTGGGTGGTGGTGCAACAACAAGCTCCTTCGAGCAGTAACAATGTCTGCCTACGTGTTTTCAAATATGAGACTTCGTGAAAAGCCCCCGGGATTCTATTCATAATCAATTCACGAAAGATCGTATCTCTAATTAAACAGACTTTAGGGTTAATTGCATCCTCCTCCACTGCTGGAAAGCTCATACTACTGGCTGTTTGCCCTGTTACTCTCCAACTTCTTTCCTTCTAAATTAGAGATGCTAGCAAACAAGTATACAGTTTTATACCTCAATGCTACTAATGGCATCTGTTTATTGGCTTTCATAATTAGTGTCCTAATACAATATTTATCATTATTATATACATGCTGCTGGCCAAAGGTTTCAAATGATGTATGTACAATAGCAAAAATTCCCTAATATATGATGCGGTCTGATACAGTGTCTGTTTTTTTCTTCCAGGCACGAAACATTGCAGTTTGTGTTCAGTTTAAGGATTCTGATGATGAAGGAGCTGCCCCGTTGAAGGTGACTGTGTGATTATTCTTTGTGTGGTACCAGTTTTATTCCACTATTTTATAATTAGTGCAGTATAATGTGTAATTGATTAACCACTGTTTGCTTTTAGTGCATCTATGGCAAGCCAGGGGACCCACCTTTCACCACCAGTGCTTTTGCTGCAGTTTTGCATCACAATCAGTGCCCAGAGTTTTATGATGAGGTGAGATACGTATATTAACATTTGATCAGATTGAGCCATAAACAGCACAAAGCACAAGCTGAATGATATGAATAGCTGAATCATTCCAGAGACACATCCTGTTAGGCTTCACCAGACCCTCAGGGCCAGGATATTACAGACAAATTGTTCATTCAGTAGATGAATGAGTCACAAGACATCGACATAACCAGTACGCACAGGCATAGCCTGCAAGCTATTTGATCCGTTATTGCGTAATTTGCTGGACCGAGCCTGATGATGTCATCAGCTGGAGAGCCTAAAAGGAGTAATTCAGCTAAAATGAAAAAAGATTTGTGAATATTTACTCCGTCTGTGTTGTTCAGAAATAATTACAGTGATGGGTCTGCATTATGCACTATATATACATTATGAGTCACAATCAGGCTTGTAAAAAAAACTCAACTTTCTGTATAACTCATAAAGATTTCTTTAATGCTTAAATATTTTTATTTCTGTCACAGATTAAAATCGAGCTTCCTGTTCATGTCCATGAGAAGCATCACATTCTCTTTACCTTCTACCACATAAGCTGTGAGCTTGGCAACAAAACCACCAGCAAGAAACGGGATGGAGTGGAAACACTGGGTGAGTGAGTGTGTGTGCATGTGTATTGTATACACTACACTTTTAATAGAGTTAGGTAAAAATATTAGTTTCTTGATTTTAATCGATTCTCATTTTTACGAAACAATATCGATTCTTAAATCCCAAGAATCGATTAGTCTAGCCTGTTTTCAGTTAATGAATGGAACATTGTAGCGCGCCTCCCATCCACTAAATCGCAATAAGCTTTGTGCTTTATTACTTTGATAAACAACGTCTCAGATTTTAAAGGGGTAATTTACTTCCAGAACAAAAATTTACAGGTAATTTACTCACCCCCTTGTCATCCAAGATGTTCATGTCTTTCTTTCTTCAGTCATAAAGAAACTTTGTTTCTTGAGGAAAACTTTTCAGGATTTTTCTCCATATAATGGACTTCAATGTTGCTCGCGAGTTTGAACTTTCAAAATGCGGTTTAGATGCAGCTTAAATGGCTCTAAAGGATCCCAGCCAAGAAAGAAGAGTCTTATCTAGCAAAATGAGTCATTTTCAAAACAAAAAAATTGACAATTTATATACTTTTTAACCTCAAACGCTCGTCTTGTCTCTCTGAACTGTTTTTTTCTGGTTCATGACAGTTAGGGTATTTTGAAAAACTCCCATCTCATTTTCTCCTCCAACTTCAAAATCGCCCTACATCGCTGCAGAAGTACCGACCCAGTGTTTACAAAGTGAACATGCAAGGAAGATCAAACACCCTTTACAAAAAAAGTAAAACAGCGATGTAGGGCAATTTTGAAGTTGAAGAAGAAAACGAGATGGGAGTTTTTCGACATACCCTAACTGTATTGACCTGGATTACACAGACTACACATGTGCATCGCAGAGACGAGACAAGACGAGCATTTGAGGTTAAAAAGTAAATAAATTGTCAATTTGTTTCGGAAATGACCGATCATTTCACTAGATAAGACCCTTATTCCTCGGCTGGGATCATTTAGAGCCATTTGAAACTGCATTTAAACTGCATTTTGGAAGTTCAAACTTATCGGCACTATTGAAGTGCATTATATGGAGATAACTCCTGAAATGTTTTCCTCAAAAAACATAATTTCTTTATGACTGAAAAAAGAAATATATGAACATCTTGGATGGCAAAGGGGTGAGTAAATTATCTGTAAATTTTTGTTCTGGAAGTGAACTAATCCTTTAAATTCTGTCCATTTTGTTACAATATTCAAACAATAAATGCTGTTTTGGTGCTGTTTAATGTGGAGTGATGGATTGCTGTAGCGGCCGGTAAACTGATCATCTCAACCACTTTTATACAGTTACAGCACAAAATATACATAAATGAACATCTGAATAAAAGAAAGTACAACTTATTGAATCCATATCCTATCTCATGTATTCGCTCAATCAGTGTTTCAGCCATGCAAAAAAGATGTCAGTATAACAACTTTTAAACAATGTCATGTTGCTTAACATTTACCTCAGAAAAATTATTTGGTGATCATAAACTCGTTAGTCAGCTAGAAAAATGAACTCTAGAGAGGAGCATTTAGCTAAATATATGCACCATATAACATATTTTCTCTGTTCTTCAATATTTATGTTTGAAGAAATCTGTTAAGTTTTTATGACAGCCACCATTGAAATGTTTATATTTCAAAAAACAAATTGGAGTAGAAATATAATTATGCAATTATAAAGTTAGTATTACTATTATAGCTTTGTTGAGTGTAATCTGAGTGTTTGTATACAAATCAGTTAATTGTAACCCATCAATATTATAATACCATTTGACTCTTGTGTATATTTTACAACATTAGTTGAGATTTTTTCCTTGAAAAAATTTGCTTCATACTGTACCTGATATATATCCAAAATAATCAATACTGAATATATTTGAATTGATTCGAAATCTGAATGATTTGCAAGGGAATAAAAATAATTAGTCATTACCCAGCCCTAACTTTTAAGTTATAAAAATACTGTATTTCACAATATTAATAAATGTCTTTGTGTGCATAAGAGACTTCTCTCAAAAAAATTCACAAATCTTACTGACTGCAAATGATTTAATGGTAGTGTGTGTATGTATGGAATCAGAGGTCGCGTTAACCGAAAATTGTCCGTCATTGACAGGATTTTTTTTTATCGGTCACGGAAAAATCTAAAGGCCGTCCGTCATTTTGACAGATCACTGAGGGTGATCTATTGTAAAACTGTAGCTGTAATTCCCAGCTCTGTCCAGTTTGTGGCGAGTGCGCTCCAGTCTGCAGAGCGCTGGATCGAGAACAAGACCTAAACTGTCACAAATGTTTTCCTATGCGTTTGATTACCAACAGGCGACTACACAGAAACTACAACGATCTATCACGCCACATTAAAGAGCGCCAAAACGGTATTTATTGCTTGAATTTCCTAACGAAATGGACAGAATTTAAAATCTGAGACTTTGTTTGATATCAAAAATAACACAAAGCCCAGCCTATTGCTATTTATTAGAAGGAAGACGCGCTGTGTAACGTTACTGTTCATTCATCAACTGAAAACCGCATAGATCAAAAGATCGATTGTGATTTAAGAATCAATGTTAAATGTTAAAGTCTAATGCAACCTCTGTATGGAATATACCTTTAACTCTCTTGCTTTGTCTACAGTGGGTTATTCCTGGGCTCCTTTATTGAAAGATGGCAGAATACAGTCCTCAGAGTTGCAACTTTCTGTATCTGCTAATCTACCAGCTGGTTACATGTATGACAAAAGCCAAGACTCAAAGAAGGTAAAATCTACCTTTTTAGCAACACTAACTCTACAGATTCATTGTTGGTTTGGTTTTTGATTGGTTGATTTGTTTGCTCATTGATGGTTTGATTGGTTGGTTCACTGATTCATTGTCATTTTTTGTGTGTGTTTTATTTTTATTTATTTATTTATTTATTTATTTAGCAGTCTTCCCCAGACATCAAATGGGTGGAGAATGCCAAACCTTTATTTAAAGTACGAGCATATGTAGCCTCAACAATTTACACTCAGGTATGTTCATCTGATCTATGGATTGTTCTTCTGCCATTGTCCATTGTACTGAACAGAGAGTAATGAAGTGTTCTGTAAAAAAAAAAAAAAAAAGCATTAAATCTAGTAACTCTCACCCACCCAGGATTTGCACCTCCACAATTTCTTCCAATATTGCCAGCTGATGAGGTCGACGTCACAAGGCAATCCCACTGAACTCATCAAGTACCTAAAGGTGAGAATTACATGTGAACATAGGAATATCAGAATATCGTCTTTTAAACTAAACAATATCACACCATTTTATGTGTACAAAAATACAAAATTTCATGTGCTTTTTACATTTTTTTCATAGTGGAGGACATTGTTTAATAATGTTGAACCTCACTTATTCTCTGAGCTTTTCACATGTTTGATGTAAAATTTCAATTTTCAATTTATTTTAAAATGTAATTTTTTCCTGTGATGACAAATTTGAATTTTCAGCATCATTACTCCAGTCTTCAGTGTCACAAAACATTTCGATTTTCTGTCTCACTTCCAAGTGCCTGCATGCAGTAGAGACTCAGGTCATCATCAAGTTCCTGCCTACGGTGCTCGTTCAGCTCTTTGAAATCCTCACTATGGCAAGCAAAGAAAGTCAAGATATTGCTGTCAACTCCACACGGTGATTCTCCACTTGATTTGTCTTTTCTGAAAGACACAAGTTTCTATATCACTGTTTTGTATGCCTGTGAATAAGTTCAGTGTTTTGGGCAATATTTCCTTATATGATTTAAAGCATATAAGATGGCTAATTTACTGATGTGTGTCTGTTTCTCTCAGGGTAATCATTCACATAGTGTCTCAGTGTCATGAGGAGGATCTGGAGCATTACCTTCGTGCTTTTCTGAAGGTACAACATTAAGGCTCCCTGATAAACCTGGCATTGCAATGTATTTGTTGATTGGATTACACTTGACCACATTAAAAGGCAAAAATAAAAAGATACATAAATGAAAAACACAAGTACACAAACTACAGTGGATGACTCGTATGTGAGTTTTGTGAAAATGATAAGTTATTTGGTAACCGTTATACACAAGTACACAAACTAATAAAGTATTTACAGATCATTTGGAAAATTCATAGTTTAAATGAATCTAATAACCAATTAACAATTCCTTTACTACCAGCTAATTAAACAATAATTGTGTTAATTACAGTGACATCGAATGAAGAACTCGCTATTTATATATAGCAAATTCTATTATGAAACTATGAATAAACTGTAAACTTATAGTTTAATGATTTGTAAGTATTGCAAGTGTACTGTGTATACTTATAGTGCTATCAGCTATTTTTATTAATTTGGTCACAAAAATATTGTAAACATTTGCATCTATAATTTGCATCTCATACTTTTTTGAATATTTAATGAGACAATAATACAAAGAACTGAGGTTACCAAGAAGAGCTTTGCTGGGTTTACTTTTTAACAAGTGTAAATTAAACTTGTACAACTTTTATACTCTTTTGATTTGTCTGTTTTATCTTTTTTAAAAATGTAAAAACCACTATTTTATTTTGCAGTACGTGTTTCGGATCAATAACGCAACTTCAGAAAGCTCTGTAACGACACATGAAGTTTTGGCTACAGCAGTGACCGTCATCCTGAAACAAACTGCAGACTTCAATACCTGCAACAAACTTCTCAAGGTGACAAAACTGTTCAGTTAAAGTGAATACAAACTATTCTTTTTTCACAGCAGATGGCGCTGTTGTGTTTATTTTCTATCCTTTTGATTCACTTCGGAATTGCGGTTTATTGTAAGTTATGAGGAATTGGTGGGTTGTTCCAAATAAAATGATCGTGATATGACCATTCAAACCCAAATAATATGAACCTTTCTTTTACCCAATACCACTGGACTTTCCTCAGTGTATTCAGTTTAGTGCAGAATCGACGTCTTACGCAATCACTTCCAAGAAAACATGTATTAATGTATCCACCTTGACTCATATAAACTCGGAATCTCCTTAAAATCTTTACGCAATCACTTCCAAGGACACATTTTCTTGGAATTCAGAGCTTTCTTAGAACTAGGTTTTAGGAAATTTGCTTTTACATAATTAGATAACAGAAAACTGGTTTTACTTCGGATGGTATCAGAGATTTTATGATAGTATGGTAGAATAATAAGTCAGTTCACTTTCACTTTGCTTTACTTTTGTGATTATGTTGTGGTATAGTACACATTTATGTGTATATTTCTAATTATATATAGTGGCACACAACATATATGTGATATGATATAGTATTAAATAATGTTAATATTATTATATTATTCATTTTATCAGATTTTATATTACACTACTGTTCAAAATTTTTGGGTCAGTAATTTTTTATTTTATTTATTTTGTTCCTGAAAAACAGTAATGCTTTTATTCAGCAAGGGTGCATTAAATTAACCAAAAATAAATAATGTAACAAAATAATTCTGTTTCGAATAAATGATATGATTAAGTGATTCTTTTGAACTTTCTATTCATCAAATAATCCTAAAAAATGTATGATTGATAATGAGAAATGTTCCTTGAGCACCAAATAAGCACATAAGATGTTCAGCTTTGACATTATATTCTAAAATGTATTAAAATAGAATGTTAAATAAAATAAAAACTTAATCTAAATATTTTAGAAATTTTAAATTGTAATAATATTTCACAATATCCTTGTTTTTAGTCTTTCGAAATGTGTATGTGTAAAAAGGTTTGTGGTATGTAAATATTAAAACTGCTGGAAAACGTATTGACACACATTTATGACCTACAGTGTTACTCTATTAAGTCTACTTTCTTTTTGTCTTGTATTACAGTATTCCTGGTTCTTCTTTGAAACCATGGCCAAGTCAATGGCGCAGTACCTCCAAGATGGTAACAGAATGAAAGTTAGTAAAAATCCATTCACATGTTTTACACTTTAAAGTAAAATCGAAGACATTTTAAAGTCTTATCAATTAATCTAAGAAGAATCCATATGGCTTTCCTGTCCACTTCCTTTTTCCTACTCATCATCGTTAGTAAAACATACAATAAAAAATAGCTGGGTGTAAATAATGCTGGGCTGTCGAGCAGGATGTTGTTTTCGACTTTTTTGGCATTAGCTCATAAAATGCAGTGAACTTCCTCATTCTTCAAAAGTGTGCATGATCAAAGTATCTGGGAAGAAACACACCCTTTAAATTCATAAACGGAGAACACCGCTCTGTACTGTCTTGTTTACACACGATTGTTTTTTGCATGTACAGTGTGTGTTTAACAGTTTTAATTTTCTGTCAGCTCGTTCCAAACATGTTCAGGCCTATGTGACATGCCATTGGATCCTATTTGCATAACTGAAACCTTGACTAATTCATATCTTTTAAAGACCAGTGCGTAAAGTCTGTTGCTCAAACAGGCCTTCAGCAGATTGCATGACACGCAAGAAAAATGTTTTCTCATTTGTTAAAAGTGGACTTCCGTGTGTTTTAGAATATCTGGAGTGAACTGAAATCAGATAATACTGTACTTACAAAAGACTATTTCCTGTAACCACTGAAACAATGTAGCATTCTTAGCATTGCGATGTGACAGTTAACATTGTGTAACCACCGGCTGGACATTTTCCGCAGATGCCGCGTGCACAGAGGTTTCCAGAATCGTTCCACCAAGCACTGCAGTCCCTGCTGTTGTCAATCATGCCTCACATCACTATACGCTACGAGGAGATCCTAAAGGAGGCCCGCTGCGTCAACTTTAGCCTGGCCTGCTTCATTAAGGTCAGGCCTAGAGCTGTGGTGTTTAAATAAGACTAGGCCTTTTATTTAAGGTCAGGCCAAACTCTTTAGTGCCTCAATGAGGCAAACTGCACAACAGTTCAACACTGATAATAATAAGAAATGAGTCTTGAGCAGAAGATCAGCATATTAGTATGATTTCTGAAGGATCATGTGAATTAACCTTAGGTTATGCCTAACTTCCTTAAAGTTTTTTTTAATTTTAAAATGAAATACATTTATTTTATTAATAAGGAATTAATATGGAAGCCCGTTTCCGCCACTGAATAAAAAATAAAAAAGGTTATTGCGACTTATCTCGCAATTCTGAGTACTAAAGGCTCAATTGCGTGTTATAAACTCGCAATTGCGAATTGTAAAGTTAGAATTTTGTGATATAAACTCGCAATTCTGAGAAACGAAGTCAGAATTTTGTGATATAAACTCACAACTCTGAGAAACGAAGTCAGAATTTTGTGACATAAACTCACAACTCTGAGAAACGAAGTCAGAATTTTGTGATATAAACTCGCAATTCTGAGAAACGAAGTCAGAATTTTGTGAAATAAACTCACAATTCTGAGAAATTAAGAAAAAAAGTCAGAATTGCGAGATGTGAAGTTGAAATTGCGAGGAAGAAAAGTCAGAATTGTGAGATATAAACTCGCAATTCGGTGAACATATCAGTTTTTTTTTTCCCCATCTGAACCGGATTTTGTAACTTGCAGTTATATCTCACAATTCTGAGAAAAAAGGTCTGAACTGCAAGATACAAATTTGCAGTTGTAAGAAAAGAAGTTTATATCTCGCAATTCTCACTCTATTTCTCGCAATTTCGAGTTTCTAAGTGATACTGATATTAAGGAAATACTGATATTAACGTTCATCTCTTTGATCAATTACCCACAATCAGTGATTTTTTTTTTTTTGTTTTGTTTTTTTGTTTTAATAGCTATTTTACCTAAAAAGCCATTATAGCCATAACATTTGGCTTGTTCACCATAAGAGTGTGTTATGAAATAAAGTGTTTTTGTAGTTGACTGAATGTCTGGTCAACATTGAAGACTTTGAAGTAAAGTTAAAATTTCTCCTCTTTCTCCTCACTGTTTCTGACAGTATAGTTTAACCAAACAAATGTGATTCCTCATATATATATATAAAGTCTAAAGTTTTATTGCACTTCATTCTTTATTACTTATTTATTCATTTATTTTTCACATAAAGTCATTTTAAGGCATTACATTGTTCTGACTGAAACTCTCCCCCTGCACAGCGCTGCCTTACGTTCATGAACCGAGGATTTGCTTTCAGTTTGATAAATGACTACATGTGTGGCTTCAGCCTGAAAGATCCAAAGGTAGGCAAAATAACTTAATAACTTATTAGTTATTAATATTAATTAGTAAACCTAATGGTTTTTTGTGCCATTAGGTAACATTAGTGTCATGACAGTTGGGGGTGGGCGATATACGTTACAACGTAAAAAAAAAAAAAAAAATCCGTAAAATTTACGGTAAAAAACTGGCAGCCCTGGTTTCCAGAATTTTACTGTTAAAAATATGACATTTTAGGCTTTACAGGTTTAACTAAATTTACATTTAAATACAGTAATTCTATTAACTGATATAAGGTTAGTATACCAGCCTACTGAAGCACTGAAATCTGTTTTGTACCTTTGTAATACACTGATAACCACCAAAACCAGGTGGTGATGCGAAAGTCACATGATGAACCAAAGCCCATCACAAACAGCTTTTAAATATGAACATATATAAAAGGTTCACAGTGTCATTCACACAAACACTAAACACCATCATGGTAACACACATGAAACTGAAGTTATGTAATAAACATTCATTTAACAACATTAGATGTAACATACAACCCTAATTCACACAACTGATAAGAAAAAACTAAGAAGAAACAGTTATTTCAATGAAAAAACATCAAATGTAAAATGTAATGCAGGGAATTCTGGGAATGTCAACTTACGGTTTTTTGCTGTAAATTTCCCTTACTTCCAAAAACTATTTACTACTGTAAAATTACATGTAATGTCCAATACAGTTGTTCATTGTATTTAGAAGGGGAATTTCCTGTTACATGTTCACGTGACATTGCTGTGCTATGTGGTTACAAAAATCGCTTACACGTTTCAAAGCCTTTCGGTTTTTTAAGCTGTTGAAATGCAATCAGCAGCAAAAGAGAACTCATTTCGCTATATGCGCAGACTGTTTGAGAGACCGTTTCTGAGTGCTGTCAGAGAGGCGTTATTTTTGCTGCTTTATAGGCTTTGAATGGTTAAATACATACACACACTTGTATGTGTCAAAATGCCTGTCTTTGCAAGTATCCTCGTAAACACAGTAATTTAGGTCTCAAATTAAAAGAAACAGCTGCGAAAGAACACAAATGTAAAACAGTATATTGGATCCGGACAGCTCTTAAAGTGACAGCAGTCTAATATTCCCGCTGTCTGTCATTCATCTCAGTCAAACAACAAAATAGAGAAAATCTTTCACTGCTCTTGACTAAATCACTTTTGTAAGTTTAAGAAGAAGAAAAATGTATTTAATTTACACTGTGAAGAACATGCAGTGTGTTTTATAAATTTGATTACTTTATACAATGTTTGTAGCATTTCTTATTTATTTGTTCTGCTGTAATTTCTTTGTCCTATTGCTTGTAATTAGTTTCTTATACTTAGTTAATCGCTGTTTACTTGTCTTCAGTGAGCTTTATTTATTAAAACTGCCATCCGTAACTTTTTTTCTGGTTAAAAATGATCTGAAATCAATATTTGAATGAGTACATAACCAGCCATTGTTCAAAGCTATCACATTACTTTAGCTTGCCACAATGATTAGCTTATAATAATGTTTTCTAACTTGAGTGGTACGGGTAGGTTTTCATGGGAAATTCACCACGTCTGTAAACATAAACAAGGCGTCACGGCTAGTGACCTATATTGCTACATTATATTGCATATGAGGATGCTGCAGGTGCTGGATCATTTATAGCCTTTTCTCACAGCATTAACATCCATAAGTAGGTCAAATATGCCACAATTAGGTCATAAACAGAAGTAGTACGCAAGTACAGTTGGGACACCCATCCGCAATGCTGTAACACTGCCTAACCAATTCATTGCAAATGTAAAATACCATTAAAAATGAGAATTCAACAGTTTTTATTTCCATTCAGTATTTTATTTGATTATTTGTTTAGTTAAAAGTAGTTCATTTGTAAAACATTGTACAGTATTGGCAAACAGCAATACAATATTTAATTTCAGTTAATCATTTTAATAGTAACAGTTGAAAAGTTGAGCACAGTAAAGCAGTACAAAGCTTTGAACAATTGCAAAACAGCAATAATAAAACAGATCAAATGCAAGCAATAACCTAAAAAATATAATAACAATAAACATAATAAATAAATGATGCATTGTGTCTCAACTGTACCACACTGACCACCTCGAACATTTCTATAGATTTTGCAGTGGCCTCGCATGACACAAAGTCATACAACGTCAGTTTTTAGAGCACAGATTAAGGTTTACGAAAACGTAAGTCAGCTTAAAGGACGAGATGCTATTCAATGTGGAGGGACGTGGTGAAGTAAAAAACTTTCTTTAGAAAAAAACTTTCGCCTATATCTTTGGACTGAAGAAGCGCATGTGCTTCAATTTTCCCACGATCGAAGAGGGCGCTAATACGCATGTTCGAAGCAAATATCACAGATCAGACTGGTTGTGCACACAAGTTATTTAAAGGAGAACTCCACTTTACAAATAATTTACTCACCCCCTTGTCATCCAAGATGTTCACGTCTTTCTGTCCTCAGTAGTGAAGAAATTATGGTTTTTGAGGAAAGCATTTCAGGATTTTTCTCCATATAATAGACTTCATTGGTTCCCCGAATTTGAACTTCCAAAATGCAGTTTAAATGCAGCTTCAAAGGGCTTTAAACGATCCCAGCTGAGGAAGAAGGGTCTTATCTAGCGAAATGATCGGTCATTTTTTTCAGAAAATAAAATTTTGTATACTTTTTAAGCTCAAAAGCTTGCATAGCACTAGCTCTGGCATAAGAATATATGTTTTTTTGAGGAAAACATTTCAGGAATTATCTCCATATAATGGACTTCAATGGTGCCCATAAGTTTGAACTTCCAAAATGCAGTTTAAATGCAGCTTCAAAAGGCTCTAAATGATCCCAGCCAAGGAAGAAGGGTCTTATCTAGCAAAACAATCGTCATTTTTGAAAACCTCAAATGCCTCTTTTTAAGCTCAGATGCTCTGCGATGCGCATGCTTAGTCAGTGTAGTCCAGGTAAATACAGTTAGGGTATGTCAAAAAACTCCCGTCTCATGTTCTTCTTCAGCATCAAATTGCCCTTCATTGCTGTTTACCTTTTTTTAGTAAAGGGCGTTTGATCTTCCTTGCATGTTCACTTTGTAAACAGTGGGTCGGTACTCCTGCAGCGATGAAGGACGATTTTGAAGTTGGGGAAGAAAACGAGATGAGAGTTTTTCAACATACCCTAACTGTATTCACAGTATTGAACCAGAAAAAAAGGTTAAGAAGTATATAAATTGTCAATTTGTTTCGAAAATGACTCATCGTTTTGCTAGATAAGACCCTTCTTCCTCAGCTGGGATCATTTAGAGCCATTTGAAACTGCATTTAAACTGCATTTTGGAAGTTCAAACTTGGGGGCACCATTGAAGTCCATTTATATGGAGATAATTCCTAATTTTTTTTCCCTCAAGAAACATCATTTCTTATCGACTAAAGAAAGAAAGATACGAACATCTTGGATGACAAGGGAGTGAGTAAATATCATTACCGTTAAATAAAATAGCCATATTGTGACATATACTCTTGGTCATATCCAGTGTTGGGCATGTTACTGTAAAAGAGTAATTAGTTAGAGTTACTAGTTACTTCTCACAAATAGTAACTGAGTTAGTAACTGAGTTACATGATTATAAAAGTAACTAATTACTAGGGAAAGTAACTACTGTGTTACTTTTTTTTAGAAAAATGCTCAAATATGTCAAGTAACTTGGATGTCCCCAATATTAAGTATGTTAAATGAATGAAATGGACACTAAATAGAATAAATTATTATTATAAAACATTGTACGCTAATCTACTATAATGTATTTTAATGTTGATGTGAGAGACACCTATCAAATTAAAAAAAATATTGTAAATATTATCAACCTTATATGGACACCTTGGCAATAGAATTGCCAGTGGCTAGTACATTTTTTGTTGTTGTTGCTAGATTTTTTTTTTTTTTTTTTTTTTTTTTTAAATATCTGAAAGTACACTTTTGCTGTCAAGCATTATAATATGATATTATAATAATTTAGCATTAAACTTTAGTAATTAGAACTACTAGAATAACCATGTACGAATGCATTTGTCATGTTGACTGATCTTAGGACTGGTGGTGGTGCTTAAGATATTGTTTGTCATTTAGTGTTATAGTGTTATATAGTGTTTCTATAAAAAAGGGGGAAAAAATAATACTGATAAGATAAAACTACTACAAATTCTACTACTTACAACAATATAAAACACTTTAAGATTAATGATCTGCTGGGTTCATGAATATTAATTACGTTGTCTGCGTTCACTCGAACTGATTTGCTGAAATCAGAACGGGGACGATAATAGGTGAGCGCCAGCCAATGAGATTGCCGTTTGCGCATTAGTTCCGCCTACTACTGGAGAAACCGGCAGTTCTTAAAAGCTGAAGAAGTCCGAAAAACCTCTGTTATTTTGACAGGAAAATACAACAAAGAATATCGTTTACATATAGCACATCAATTCTGCATGATATAAAAGACTCTCTTGCTCTGTATCTTTCTTTCACAACAAACCACAATAGAATCCTTGTGATTCTAATTCTAAGAGAAAGCGACGGCTAGTTGTGTGCCTTCACACTAGAGTCTACGGTTCATCAAATACAGGTACGCTACGCATCCGTTCATATGAACTGAAAAATAAATAATAAGTTACAATAAATTATAGTAATGCCGCATTTCATCGTCAGTAACGGTAACGGGGTTATAACGGGGGAAACAGTAATTCGTTTGATTACTCGTTACTGAAAAAAATAACTCCGTTAGTAACGCCGTTTATTTCTAACGCCGTTATTCCCATCACTGGTCATATCGCTCAGCCCTAATGACAGTTTAAGATGAGAATTAAATTCTGCTGTAATACACAATGACTTTACTTTTGTTCGCACAACTCATAACAAAAACCATGTCAAATGAAATAAATAAATATGGTGTTTTAAATCAATTTAGCACATTTAATGTTTTACATCATTATAGCACATTTAATCTCTGAAATACTTTGAGAAGTGGCCTGTTTGTTTAGGAAGGTACAGTATTAATTGCAATGCTTTCAGTGTTTTTCATTTCACTTTCATTGATCAATACATAGAAAGTGTTTTGTTTGGGTGCTTTGATTCCTCAGAGATTGTCTTCCCTGTTAAGTATTTTATAACAGACATCCAGATTATGAGTGTGACTCATGGTTTTGTGAAATAGTTTCTCTGTTTTTATCTTCTGTGCTGTTGAGTTGTTCACAGAGTTGTTTTATTGTGGAATATCCTATCGTAACATCATACATGACTCATTTGGAAATGCAAATTGTATGTCCCACACCCTGTCTGTCCTTGACATGCTTTGAAATGGTACAAATTATGTACTTTCAGTAGCGCTGAATATCTGATCAAACCTCACGTTTCAGTGACAATTCTGCTAAACAATTAATGAGCACTATAACTACAACTATATCTGTGCATACACATTTTAGTGAATGTGAATGTTTATTTCTACCTACGTTTACATTTAGATGGCATTAGCTGACCCTAAGATGAAGTATATATATTTTTTAAACTAATTATTAAACTAATAATTTAATAAACACTGTTAAATGTTATCTTCATTTGTATCATTCATATTGTACATTGCATTGTTGTGAATATTGATGGTAAGGTGGTAACATTTATTGCTCATTTATCAGGAGTAACATAAAAATAATTATATTGTCATATCAACCAGGATATATTGGACTTCCTAATTTATGATTAACTTTCATTTATAACAAGTCGTGCTCTGACCTGAGTTAAGACATAGTAGTGTAGTTTGTCAGAACTTGCATAGACACGCTTCAAACCCTAAAATCTTATCCAACATCTCACTCATCACTTTTTGTGCAATATTTACAGGTGCTTACAGAGATGAAGTTTGATTTCCTCATGACAGTGTGCAACCATGAGCACTACATTCCTCTAAACCTGCCCATGGCGTTCGGTCGAACCAAGTTGCAGCGAGTCCAGGGTAGGTCTCTCCGCCCTCCACCCATCTTGCCTTTGCTTTTCTTGCCTCCATCCTCCCCTCCATTCCAGTCTAACAACTTCACCACTTTAAGATCTGCTAGCAGCACCATTCTTTAATATGCCATGTAACTTGAACCTGAAAACCCAGCTACACAGGGATTTAAGTGTCACGAAATGGGGCGTGATGACACTCAAGCTTAACAGAATTTTGACACGAATCAGAATGTTTTTTCCTAAAAGTTTTCCTAAACACTGGAGTTAACAAGGTCAGTTGTAACATATTTAATGGCTGTCATGAGTTTATTAGTTTCACCATTTCTAATTAGAAGGAAATCAGTCAGCATGGATTACTGTTCCACTGAGTGTCTCACCATAAACACAGTTCAAATGAAGTTCAGACAGTATGAACATGTCGTTCTTTTCATTAAAACACAGGATTAGCATACTACTCATATGTGCAGTAAAAATTATGTATACTGTGCACAATATGTACACTTCCTTTCCAAAGTTTTTGGTTTTTTTTTGTTAATGTTTTTTAAAGAATTCTCTTATGCTCACTGGACTGCATTTATTTGATCAAAATACTGTAAAAACTGTAATATTGTGAAATATTATTGCAATTTTAAATAAGTGATTTCTACGTTAATATATTTTAAAATGTTATTTATCCCTGTGATGGCAAAGCTGAATTTCCAGCAGTTTCCACTTTATTTTCCACGGCAGAAATGCTGCAGGTGTCAAAACGAGGGTGGTGCCCGATATTCGCTAATGAGTTTTAACGCTTTGTCACACCTAGATTCTAAAGGCACAAACCACAAAAAATAATATTTTTTTAGAGATGATTCAGATCATTGATCAATTAAAGAAGATCTTATTCGTGTACAAACATTGCTTTTGGCTGTGTAGTCAAAAAACATTGTGATTTTTCCTAGTTTATGAAACTAATATATATATATATATATATATATATATATATATATATATATATATATACATTCATTTTGCCATTAATTGTAATAATCTAGTGAGATTTTTGTTTGCACAAGGAGTCTGACAACAGCCACAGAGATCTGATCTCACCGTCATCCAGTCTGTCTGGAATGACATGAAGAAACAGAACAAACTGAGACAGACTAAATCCAGAAGAACTGTGGCGACAACTCCAAGTTGCTTTAAGAAACCTACATGCAAAGCTCCTACTCACACACTACAGCAAAATATAGAAATAACTGACTTTAAACCATTTTTTGAGCTGGTGAAAATACTAGTAGCCTAAGACTTTTACACAGTACTATGTATATATATATATATATATATATATATATATATATATATATATATATATATATATATTCACGCAAAGACGCAAACATATTTTTATATTATACACACCTTTCAAAAGTTTTGAGGTCATTGAATTGAAAAAAAAAAGTCCACTTATTTGATGAAAGTGCAGGAAAAACAGTGAAATAATTTTAGAAAACAGTGACTTTAAATTGCATTTTAATGTTTTAAAATGTAATTTATTCCTGTGATGAATTTTCAGTATCATTACTTTACTTTTCAGTGTCACATGATCTTTCAGAAATCGTATTAATATGCTGATTTCTGTGTAATATTTTTGTGGAAATGATTATACAATTTTATCAGGACTCTGCATTTATTTAAAATAGAACTTATTTGAACATTAGAAATGTCTTTACTGTCACTTTTGATCAATTTAATGCATCCTTGCTGAATAAAAGTATTAATTTATTAAAGTTCACTTCCCGAACAAAAATGATTCTGTACGTGATTCTGTAGTTCGTAGCATCATGGACGCACATTCCAGAACTAGTGTTACACAAGCTTTTGTGCTTAAAAAGTATACAAATCTTAATTTTTCTGAAAAAATGACAGATCGTTTCGCTAAATAAGACCCTTCTTCCTCGGCTGGGATCGTTTAGAGCCCTTTGAAGCTGCGTTTAAACTGCGTTTTGGAAGTTAAAAATCGGGACACTATTGAAGTCCATTATATGGAGAAAAATACTGAAATGCTTTCCTTAAAAAACATAATTTCTTTACGACTAAAGATAGAAAGACATGAACATCTTGGATGACAAGAGGGTGAGTAAATTATTTGTAAATTGTTGTTCTGGAAGTGGAGTTCTACTTTAAAATCCATTTAAAAATGAAAAAAAAAAAAGTTAAAAAATAAAAGGATGTAGTATATACTGTGTGCAGTATTCCATTTCAGACACAGCCACACACCCTCACAGCTTCACACACACCACTGATAATGGCAATCCTGCATGATTGCTTCCTTTATTCATTATTTCAGATTTTATTTCGTATGCGGCGGAGTATTTCGGCGTCGTAGGTAGGTGATGCCGACCAATGCCGACGCAAACGCACTTCCAGTCGCCAGATAATCGTCCTGATAACCCCACTAATTGCCTTGCTATGCTCCTGCGTCACTCATCAATCACTGTCTAACACTTAAGGTTGAGGCCCTTGCTTTTTCTGTCACCAAGCATTGCATATTTGCTTCGCGCTGATGAAATTCAATGACTAAGTGTCTATTGTGGGAGTATTTTTGGGATGATTTTATGTCATGGAAATGCAAAGGGCAGCGTTTTATGTTTGTTGCTATAACAAAGCATATTTGTCTGTCTTGTCCTGTCCTCACTTGCCCTCTGTAACTCCATAATACTGTATATGCAAAATGAGTGCAGAAACATCTTGTGTGCACTTGTCGTGATCTGATTTTTATTGCTATTGTTGTAGATGAAAATGGGAAGAAATGTGGTGTTCTGTTTTCAATTCAGATTACAGAAATGCTGATTTTTCAAAACTTTTCATTTACTCACCTTCCTGTTTTTCCAGAACCCAATTCTTGTGTGGAGCAAAACAAAAATAAGTATTTAAGTAGCATTTTTCCATTCAACGATGGTTCACAGTGCCCTAAGCTCCAAATATGACTCATATGTCATATGATGTAGTTCATATGACAAATACTGCCATTTAAAAGTTTAAGGATTCGAAAGAAGTCTCTTATGCTCACCAAAGCATTTATTTGATCACAATAAAAACAGTAATACTATGAAATATTATTACAATTTAAAGTAACTGTTTTGTATTTTAATATATCTTAAAATGTAATTTGTTCCTGTGCTGCAAAGCTGAATTTTCAGCATCATTACTCCAGTCTTCAGTGTCGCGTGCTCCTTCAGAAATCATTCTAATATGCTGATTGGTGCTCAAGAAACAAGAAAACACTTGTGCTGCTTATTATTTTAGTGGAAACGATGATACATCTTCAGGTCCTTTAATGAATGGAAAATTCAAATAGACAACATTTATTTTTAATAGAAATCTTTTGTAACATTATCAATGTCTTTACTGTCATGTTTGATTAATTTAATACAACCTTGCTTAGCAAAAAAGTCTTTTTTTTTATTACAAAAAGCATCTTCGTGTAAGGAAAAGACTTCAAATCTTCCTCATTCGCTGAAGCTGATTCATGGAATCACTGAATTGAACTCGGATTCATTTAGTGCAGTCTAAAAAGAACTGGCTCAAAAGAATCATTTGTTTACTGACCCACTTTTTTGTGTGATGACTCTTTAAATATTCTCCTTTTGTGTTCCATGGAATAAATGAATGGCATGCATGTCTAAACCAACATGAGGGTGAATAAAAATGCGCCATATTTTTAATTGTACGTGAACAACTACGTCATTAGTGGAAAAACTTGTTATCAGGATTTTAGTATTATTGCTAAACGCAGCTATTTTTAGTTATATGACCTATTTTCCAAAAGAAAAAGCTTTCGCTTTAAGCACAAGGTTTTTCTGTCACTCTTCGGTTTCTGTTTCTCTTATTGTTTAATGTCTGGAATGCAGTGAAATTTGCTTTCAGAAAGCATTTGAAAGTAGTTAGCCATCAAATGTCTTTTCATGTGGATGCCTTTCACTACAACAAATGTCAGTGACTTAACACAGGACATTACCTGTTATACCTGTATGTTAAGCACCATTTGCATAAATGCATCTTTAAAAGTATTGCGTCTTTAGGATGCATGAAATAAAAGTGCTGCTTGTTACTTTTAAATAAAAGGACAAACATGTTCATAATACTGCAAACGTAAAATGTAACATTACTAGTATGGAACATCGCTGACTATGAAGTGATGTGTTTCAGATCAGAGTTTGGAATACAGCCTGACCGAGGATTATTGCAAAAACCATTTCCTGGTGGGTCTGCTTTTGCGAGAGGTTGCTGATGGGCTCCAGGGCTGCCCAGAAATCAGACAGCTGGCTGTGGCTGCGCTCAAGAACCTCATGATCAAACACGCCGTGGATGACAGATACAATGCTTTCAAGGTATAAGTTACATAATCGTGCGAACATATATATTGTTTTAGAGAGGGTAAAATCTTCTGTCCCTACTGCTGCTGAATAGACAGGTGTCATTAACCTTTGTCTGCAGAAGATGGCTGTTTTGCATGTGCGGCTTTACATAACTGTTAGATTAATAATATTAATGTAAGTTGTTTGTTAATGTAATGTCTTGTTAACATAATTGCTTTGCACTGTTGGTATAATTAGTAGTGTTTAGTAAAGCAAACACTGCTAGTATTGCTTATACATGTGGTTAGGAATTTAAAACAAAGTCCTAGAGATACTCCACCCAAAAACCCAATTTAGATATTTACAAAGTAAATGTAATACTAGGGACCACAAATACGTGTAGGTAAATCTTTCTGTACATCATGCATAGGGATGCAGGAGATTATTTGAGATGACCCCAGTGCGCATAAGCAGGTCGATTTTATTGAAATGTGTGGTATTTGCATTTTATCTCTTATCAAGGACAGTGGCCGACACCAATGCTAAGATATCCCCAAGTTATGTCTGTACATAGTAAATAACTGCTGCACATTGCATGCATTCATCGCAGGGGGACATCTGTCTGTTATGCAAATGCCAGGCTCGGTGAGTCCAGATCTAAGTTCCAGATCGTTGGCACACACAAGACTCCTGCTGCAATCGCATTTCTTAAGAAGCCACTATGATCTGTTTGCTCTAAACAACATATATATATTTTTTTAACATGGTGACTCAGCCACTACTGGTGCCAGACCACCTATGAATGGAATCATGGGGTAATTTCTAGAAGACAGTAAACATCAGAAGCTAATATGATTCAGTTTTTAAGCAGATTCTGTAATAAACACACTTAACTGTATGGATAACATTACAAAAATGACAAGAATGACACTCGTTTAAAAACGTATGAGACAGGTCATTCCAGGAATAATTCCTGGAAGTCTTAGGAGTTCAGTCTTTAGTCTAGTTTTATTCAGGTGGTGCTTGCTAAGCCCAAGATTAGGGCTTGTAAAACCTGGTAAGTTCAGAATACTCATATTTGTGGAAGCTGATTACTTCAGAACTAAGTTTAACTAACTCAAAGATTAAGTTATTAGAACTTTGCATATTTATTGTGTTCTATACAAACATGTTGACTTCAATTTAACCAAAATATTGAATAAACTGACTGATACAGATCATTTACATCAGGGGTGCCCAACCCTGCTCCTGGAGGTCGAACTTCCTGCAGAGTTTAGTTCCAACTCTAATCAAACACACCTGTCTGTAATTATCAAGTGCTCTTTTAGATCCTAATTAGCTGGTTCAGATGTGTTTGGACAGGGTTGGAGCTGAACTTTGCAGGAAAGTCGATGTCCAGGACCAGGGTTGAGCACCCCTGATTTACATAAACAACATATTAATACCAAGTTAGCACTTAACAGACTAATAAACACTAACATGTCTTTCCTATATTAATCCTGTGCAAAAACACACAAAATAACACTTATTTTTAACTTAAATTATCCTGCAGTCTGACGCAAAGTATGCTGGGAACTAAAAATCTGCTGCAACTTAGTCAGTTTAAGTTCGGCTTACTACAAAGAAATTTTGAGTTGATGTAACTTTTTTTATTAAGTACAGTGAACTTTCGGTTATATTTCAGTGAAAAAAAAATAAAAATTAATTTGATTAAATTAAATATAAAATATTTTACAGTGAACAGACTTGTGTTATTTGCCATATAGCATAGAGAATATAATAGAGAAAAGTGTGTATTTATTTATTTTTTTTTTTTTTGGTATTTGGTATTTTTGTATTTACTCATTTTGAATTAGCTCTAATTGTTTTTATTTATTTTATGTTTTTTACATTATTATTATTATTATTATTGTTGTTGTTGTTGTTGTTGTTGTTGTATATTTGTATTTACATTTATTTATTTCTTTTTTTTCAGTTTTCATTTCAGTATATTTAGTACTTAAATTTAAAAAGTACTTTAAATTTAATGTTCCCAAGTTAGTTTCCAAGCAACATTTCACATTTTTGTTTAAGCTTTTAAGGGTTAATTTTTTTATCTTAATATTTGAAGACTTGAGATGCAAAAACCTCTAAGTCCATCCGAGCTTTTTATCAGGCTCCTGTTTAGGTTCAGTAATTTTGTTTTAATTGCACAGAAAAGGTTAAAATGAAAAATGTCCAATTATTTTTTTTGACAGGAGCCTGATTAAAAAAAGCTTATTCGAAAGAAAAATCTCAGACAGACTTTGATTTGTTTTTTTGTTTTTTTTTGCTCTAGTTTTTAAAGTCTTCGTTTATATTTTGTTTCATTTAGGGCTTCATCGCAATTAATCGCATACAAAATAAAAGTTTGAGTGTGCGTAATATATTTGTGTGTATATATATAAATACATGTGTATATATATAAATGAATGTATAAATACAAACACATTCATGTATATATTTAAGAAAAATTTACAAGTATATGTATTTATTATAATTTTTATACTATTTATATTTTATATAAATACAAATATTTTGTACATAACACATTTCTCTTAAATATACACATTAATTTGTGTGTATTTATATATACATAATTACACACAGTACACACACATATATTAGGCAAACTCAAACTTTTATTTTGTATGTGATTAATCGCGGGGTGTCATAATCATTCATTTCCTGTTACTACATGACAGAACCAGCAGGCCCGCATTTGTCTGCTGTACCTGCCATTGTTTGAGCTGCTCTACCAGAACCTGAGTCATATGAACAGCCCGGGGCAACTCTGCAGAAATGGCCTCAGCCTCATGGTAAACATCCATTTCTTCCTTATCTGGGATCTAAAATGATTCAGTGTTCATCTGTTTTGTGAAATCAATATTTTATGAAATGCATATTGCTTAATCAATTGAAACTCCATTTAAGCTTTTTAAATGTCAGTCCAAAAAGATAAGACAAATCAGAGGCATTTAGAAAATATTAACAGGTGTTAGTTGATATTTCCTTGTTATTTTAATAGAAACAGACTGTGAAGTGGAAAACAACTCGACTCTCTTTCGACTCTCAAATGTCCATCTCAAGACACCTCTCAAAAAGGGATATTATGCATAATGTTATTTTAGTTTAATCTGAATCCATCCATCCAAAAAAAAAATACGTCTGTCGTCTTAGAGTTTACAGATGGACCAGTTGTTCTCCTTGTTCTAGCTGTTTTCTTTTGACAGCATTGTGTGTTGATTGTGGGTGTGTGTGCGTTGTTTCAGTATTTACTAACTCAAGACATGCGAGTGCTACATTTAAATACCATGCCACAGTGTCAGTGTTAACCTTGCAAGTTCTTGATCAGCAGTCGGATAAGCACTTCCTGTTTTCCCATGCTCCTTTAGTACCGGGATGATTTGTCAGTGGACAGCCGCAGATGCAGCACAATCGTTGATAAGGAACCAAGTGAGTATTAGAGTTTTTTTTTAGCAACAAGAGTTGCAAGTGACAGACACACACAGGACAGTATGTGTAAAATTATCTGCGTTTGTGTGTTTCACAGCCAGTGCCATCACCCAGAATGGACATATCAGGAAAGGGGAATCCAGAAGCTCTTTGTATGGAGATCCTGGCACTCCAGACGTCAATGAGGTGAAACAGACACAGCCATGATTACACTACAGGTGTCAAGTGCTGGGGAAATTTTACTTTTAAAGAGCAGGTCATGTGGTTTTGTAAAGTGTCCTAATATTGTGTTGGACTACCCTACAATATGTTTAAATGCATCTAAAGTCAGAAAATATTATCATTTTCTTAGAATATACATTTAATCTTAGAGTCATTTCTCAATGATTTCGAAATGGTTAGTTCGAATCAGTTTTGTCTGTAAACCCCTCCCTTCCATAAGCCTACTCTGCTCTGATTGGTCAGCAGGACAAGTCTGCTGTGATTGGTCTTTCCGTATACAATGGAAGCGAATCCTGCCCACAGCTAAAGTGTAGCTGCTAAACTGTAAACACTGCACAAAACAGTAATGGTGCATACGTTAGCCGAGGGCTAACGTGACTGATGAAACAATACAGTTAGTAAACCAAAATATGTCTACTGTAATGTCCGAATAATGACAAAAGACGCTTCGTGTCTTAACTTTTAATTAGAACGCAGAACAGCTGTATCACAGACGCACCAGTCTTTTACTCCCCGCATTAATCCTATAACTGCCGGTGCAGCAAAATAAACAGCAATTCACAATGATTATAAAGTCTGTGCGCTACACTACATTCTTTATTATTAGATAGAGTAATTAGAACAACGACAGTCAACATTAATCGACACATTCTTAAGAAATAGTGGCTTCACAGCGAATTATCAGAACTATTTCAGTAAGACAGTAATATCGTGGTTTACCTGGAAACCTAAAGCTGCACAGGTATACGTCACACATTAGCACAAAAATTGAGAATGTACACATAACGTATCAATCGTACTTGAAGGTTGTGATTCGGAGACGCTTGTTGGTCCAAATAAAGAAGGTACAGACTTAGAGCACAGTCCTCGAGCACACAACAAAAGATTTGAATTGTATTGCTGTGGTATTGTGGCAAAAATTAATTTTAACTACTGATTCTTTACATCATCAACTTTCAGCAATGAAAACAAAACAAATTTGCTTTCACAGTGCGGAAAATAGCGTCATCTCGACACTATGTAAACACACTAGCTAGTGGAAGTGTTTGTGGGCAGGTCAGACTGTTCGTATTTCACGGGCAGGCGGGGATTATGCTAATAATACCTAGTGACGTAGATCGGTAACAGGCAGAAGATTCAGAAATATGACAACTTGTTAAGGCGATTCAGAATCAACTCTTTTGAGAGAGCACTTTTTTGAACAATTTTGCGACTGTTTACATTTAAGGATAGCTACGTTACAAACGGCAAAAAATATATTTTTCAAAAACCTATATGACCTGCTCTTTGAAGTAACATGTTGCAATATTGTGTTACTCTATATAAAACAAACTAATTTTATTACTTTGGTAGTTTTTATAGAAAAATGGATAAATTAATATATTTATTTACCAAGAATGCATTAAAGTAGCAGAAAAGACATTTAAAATGTTACAAAAGATTTCTGTTTAATTCATTCAAAAATATAAACAGTAAAACTGTTTTCAACAGTGATGATAAGAAATGTTTCTTGAGCACCAAATTAGCAAATTAGAATGATTTCTGAAGGATCATGTGATGCTGATTACTAGATTAGTGATCCTGAAAATTCAGCTTTACCATCACAGTATTAAAGTAGATTTCATTGGAATTCATTTCATTAGATGTCATTCATTTCTCACCCTCATGTTGTTCCAAACCCGCAAGATCTTCATTCATCTTCGGAGCACAAATTGAGATATTTTGGATGAAATCCAAAAGCTTTCTGACCCTGCATAGACAGCAACGCAACTACCACATTCAAGGCCCACAAAGGTAGTAAGGACATCGTTAAAATAGTCCATGTGACATCAGTGGTACAACCTTAATTTTTATGAAGCTACAAGAATACTTTTTGTGCGCAAAGAAAACAAAGATAGCAACTTTATTCAACAATTTCTTCTCTTTTGTACCAGTCTTCGATGTGCACTCACGAGAGTACTGCTTCTTTGCACAAAAAAAGTATTCTCGTAGCTTCATAACATTGCGATTGAACAACTGATTTTACATGGACTATTTTAATGATGTCCTTACTACCTTTCTAGGTCTTGAACATGTCAGTTGAGTTGCTGTCTATGCAGGGTCAGAAAGCTCTCACATATTATCAAAAATATCTTAAGATGAAAAAAGGCCTTATGGTTTTGGAACGACATAAGAATATTGAATTTAGGTGAACTATCGGCTTAAATATGCAGTAACATGTATTAACAAAAACAGCTTATGTTGTTATCATATAAATTTAGCAAGTAATACATTACTCGTTAAATGTAAAAAAACAAACAAAAAAAAAACAGGTAAGGTATCTTATTTAACATCACACAAATCATACATAATTTTTACATTTCTTCCCCGCACTTCTGCTCAGTTACACAGACGCGGTTCCACTATGAGCAACGTAACCCGCCGTTTGGGACAGTATGAGATCAGAGGGCTGCTTCTGTGTTTCCTGCATATCGTAAGAACTTTGTCTGATGGTAAGCACACTTTAGCATCATAAAACACCCTCAAAATTATAGTCATATTATTTTATCCTTACTTTCAGATCAGCTTTAATCCTAGAGCCACAGGCTCTCTTCTCCAACATTACTATAGTTCATACTTTGGGTTAGTGGTTTTTCAAAACTAGCAGCAACCCCCAAGAAAGTTCTTTGCAACCAGCCAAGCAACCAGCTAACACCCTACAAACCACTCAGAATGACTTAGCAACCAGCCAGGTACCCCAACAACCCCAAAGCGATGCCTTAGACACCACTCAGACACCAAAGACAAGAACCACGCTCTCAGCCACATGTTGCATACTGTAATATGCAGAACAGGGCAGGTTGTGACCTGGGGTGGCAGCTGTTGTTGATCTTTAAATGACAGGCGTTTTAATTCTGTGGAAATCTGTTGAATGTTTGTTGGAGTTCTGTGGGCACACATTTAATGCACACCAATATTATTATGACAGGTATCACTTTAAACCAGGGTTTATCGGCCCTGCTCTTGGCTTTCCCACCCCCACGCACTGTAGATGATTCCCACATCAGCTTGCCGGCTCACTTGTAGAGTAACGCTCGTTCTTGATTGGGTGTGTCCGATAAGTGAGACACATAAAATATAAAGCAGAATTGAGAAGCTCTGATTTTAGTGCTTATAGAAAACCTGCTGCAATTGTGATTTACATTCATAAATTCCTATCGAATGTCTATTTTTGTATTCTCTAAAATAGCACTCACAACATTACAAGACTACAATGAATATTAATGCTTTTTTATTTTTTTTGGCCTTATATTTTCACTTCTTTGCTGCTGTAACACAGAAATTTCCCCATTGTGGGACGAATAAAGGTTTATCTTATCTTATCTTTTTTGAGGTTCTAACTGGAGACATTTGTACAGTATAAGATTAATATTTTAAAGCGGTTAAAACCAGTCTGAAATCCATCCCACTAATCTATCAAATTATTTCTGGAAAATGTATTTTTGGTTATTGGTCAAGAGCGTGGGAACCCTGTGGATCAGCTGTCGCTGTGTCCTTACATTTTTGAGATTGTTACTGTAAACAGGAAGAGTTGAGCTATATTGCATTAATGCTTCTGTTTTTATGTTACTCAATGTCTTTCTGTAGACACTCTGATGGCCTACTGGTCTAAAGTCAGTCCACAAGACATCATGAACTTCCTCAGTCTGCTCGAGTGAGTGATGTTTCCTATGAGGTGTCCTACTTGTTTGACGAGTGTTGATCTAATTATTCATGTGTGTCTGAATCTTGTGTAACTACACAATCAGACAGTAAAACATTGAAACATGAGGGGTTTTTTTTTTTTTGAAAGAAGGCTGCATTTATTTGACCAAAAATACAGTAAAACAGTAATGTTGTGAAAAATTTGTACAATTAAATTTTTTTCTATTTTAATATATTTTAAAATGTCATATGTTCCTGAATGAAGTAATTTATTGCTGCATTTTCAGCATCATTACTCAAGTCTTCAGTGTCATATGATCCTACAGAAATCATTCTAATATGCTGATTTGTTGCTCAAGAAACATTTGAAGAGTTCATTTACAAAAACAGACAGCTCAGAGATGTACATTATTCCGCTTATTACGCGGCTACTTGCCACAAAACTAAACATAAAACATTGATCTGAGTTGAATTCCGTGAAGAAAGCAGTTGCTAGGAAGCGGCAAGTTCAAACTAGACGGGCGTTTAAGGGAAAAGGTGTAGTCATACCACCTATTACCTCATAAATAATTATGCTGATAAAAGTATGTTACCTTATAATCCATTACTGTGTAGCCTACAAAACATTTGGCGGAAAATGACGCAGCTGCATTTATATGAAACGAAAGAGCGAGTCCGTGATACCAGGATGACACAATTAATTAAATAATTGTACTTATGATATTAAATTGAGTTTTTATATGTTATTAGCCAACCAAAAGGCAGTTACCCGGATGAGTCTTCATTGAAAATGAAAAAAACTGAGTTATCTGTTTTTCCAAATAAGCTCTTTATTTCTTATTATTATCAATGTTAAAAACAGTTGTGCTGCTTAATGTTTTTGTGTAAAGAGTGATACATTTTTTTAGGATTCTTTTATAAAATAGAAAGTTTTGAAAAACAGCATTTATTTGAAATACACATATTGTTGTAACAATATAAAAGTCTTTACTGTCTCTTTTGATACATTTAATGCATTTTTGCTGAATATAAGTACTGTATATTGTGTCTTCGCTAAGAATGCACACAGCTGTGTTGCTTTAAAGGATTAGTTCACTTCTGAATTAAAATTTCCAGATGATTTACTCACCCCCATGTCATCCAAGATGTTCATGTCTGTCTTTCTTCAGTCGAAAAGAAATGAAGGTTTTTAAGGAAAACATTCCAATGGGGATCAGCGGGTTGAAAGTCCAAATTGCAGGGTCAATGCAGCTTCAAAGGGCTCTACACGATCCCAGCTGAGGAATAAGGGTCTTATCTAGTGAAATGATAGGTCATTGTTTGAAAACAATAAAAATGTGTATACTTTTTAACCACAAGCTCTGGGATGCGCGTCCGTGACTTCAGGCATTGCGTTATCACGTTAGATAGGTCATGCGTCATGCATGACCTCTCCGACATGACTAGGTAATGCATGAGGTCGAGCTAGGGCAAAATGAGCATTTGTGGTTAAAAAGTACCACTTTTTTTTTTTTTTAATAAAATTAGTGAAAATCGTTTCACTAGATAAACCCCTTATTCCTCGGTTGGAATCATGTAGAGCCCTTTGAAGCTGCATAGAAACTGCAATTTAGACTTTCAACCTGTTGTCAAAGTCAAGTCAAGTCAAAGTCAACTTTATTGTCAATTTTGCCATATGTGCCAGACATACAGAGAATTGAAATTGCGTTACTCTCAGACCCTAGGGTGCATACACCTAACATTAAATACAAAAAGTACAATTTTAAAGATGCAAATAAATACGATTATACATATAATATATAGAATATATAGAAATATTGTGCAAAAAGAGCTTATGTAATAAAGTGACATAAAGTGACATAGTCTTTAGAGGTAGTCTGGGGGTAGTAATTGAGTAGTATGAGGTAGTTAGCAGAGCACCAATACTACACAAAGTGACTGGTGCCGGTCGGTGGGGGGTGTGTGTGTGTGTGAGTGTAAGTGTAAGTGCGTGAGTGTTTGTGAGTGTGTGTGTGTGTGTGTGTGTGTGTGTGTCCCAGTTCAGGAATATCGTGGGGCAGGAGAGGGGAGTGGGGGCAGAGCTGGGAGAGAGTTTAGCTTCCTGACGGCCTGATGGGTGTCACAGTACAGGAAGTCTGTGGGGCAGAAGAGGGGAGTGGAGGCAGATCCGGGAGAGAGTTTAGCTTCCTGACAGCCTGATGGAAGAAGCTGTCCTTCAGTCTGCTGGTCCTGGCCTGGAGACTCCGCAGTCTCCTCCCTTATGGCAGCAGGCTGAAGAAGCTTTGCATAGGGTGGGAGGGATCAGCTGCTATACAGAGGGCTTTTTTGGTGAGACGGGTGCTGTAAATGTCCTGGAGGGAGGGAAGAGGGACACCAATGATCCTCTCAGCTGCTTTCACTATGCGTTGGAGAGTTTTTTGGCAGGAGGCATTGCAGGCTCCAAACCACACAGTGATGCAGCTTGTCAGGATGCTCTCGATGGTGCCTCTGTAGAAGGTGTACATGATGGGGGCCGGTGCTCTTGCTCTTCTCAGTTTCTCTAGTGGAAGTAGAGACGCTGCTGTGATTTCTTAGCCAGTGCAGTGGTGTTGTTCGTCCAGGAGAGATCCTCAGTGATGTGCACACCCAGGAACTTGGTGCTACTCACTCTCTCCACAGACGCACCGTTGAAGGTCAGAGGGGCATGCTGAGTGTGCGCTCTCCTGAAGTCAACAACAATCTCCTTCATTTTCTCCACGTTCAGAGAGAGATTGTTGTCTCTGCTTGTTGACCTCGCTTCTGTAGTCGGCCTCATCCCTTTTGCTAATGAGACCCACCACAGTCGTGTTGTCCGCAAACTTGATGAAGAGGTTGGAGCTGTGTGATGGTGTGCAGTCGTGGGTCAGCAGAGTGAAAAGGAGGGGGCTCAGCACACATCCCTGAGGGGCCCCCGTGTTAAGAATGATGGTGCTGGAAGTGTTACTGCCGACCCGTACTGCTTGTGGTCTTCCGGTGAGGAAGTCCAACAGCCAGTTACACAGTGAGGTGTTGAGCCCCAGCTGGACCAGTTTTTGTGTGAGCTATTGGGGGATTATGGTGTTAAATGCTGAACTGAAGTCTATGAACAGCATTCGGACGTATGAGTCTTTTTTGTCCAGATGTGTGAGTGCTGAGTGGAGTGCAGTGGAGATGGCGTCATCAGTCGAGCGGTTGGGCCGATACGCGAACTGAAAGGGGTCCAGGGAGGGGGGCAGGACAGACTTGATGTGTTGCATGACTAGCCGTTCAAAGCACTTCATGAGGATGGGAGTAAGTGCAACAGGACGGTAGTCATTAAAGCAGGAGGGAGATGACTTTTTTGGGACCGGAATGATGGTGGTGGCTTTGAAACAGGGTTGGGTCCTATTGAAGATGTGGAGAAAAATCCTGAAATGTTTTCCTCAAAAACCTTTTTTCTTTTCAAATGAAGAAAGAAAGGCATTAACATCTTGGATGACATAGGGCTGAGTCAATTATCAGGATATTTTAATTACAGAGTGAAGTAATCCTTCAAGACTCACATATTGACAAATAATGAAATCCAGCTTGTGTAGCTGGAAGCAACTGCATACTTACAAAATGTTCAAGATAGAAATATATATATATATATATATATATATATGTATATAACCGTCATGTCTTTCTATCACACAGTGTACTCATTTTCAGTTTTCTCTCTCTTGTAGGATCTGCATAGTCCAGTTTCGTTATGCAGGCAGGCGAAACATCAGCCGGTATGCTTGATAGGGACTCAACAATGACAACATGTTTGCCTTTTAAAGATCAACCACATTCAGATTCAGACTCACATTTACATGAACCACAGCTGCGATATGCTGTCTGCTATCATGCCATCAAATCCAGATCTTTATATTTCATTACCCCCCTGTGTTTTCAAATAAGCTGTGGTATCAAGATTAACATTGCTGTGGACAATACACCTTTATTGTGTGTGTGTTTTTTAGAAACCAGGAACCCTGGGTGTCGAAACTCTTTCCACCTGACAGGAAGTCTCAGACCATGCCGGTGCTGCGAGGTCGAGGAAGCCTAATGCAAGCGAAGCTGCAGCAGTTTAGCACTATGGACACCTCATTAACCCTGAACATGGGTAATTGGTGTACTCGTGTTATTTATTCCCTTTCGTTCTGTGAAAAACTACATTACCTTAAAAATAAATATACAAAAATGTATTTAAAATACTTTTATTGCATGCTAAGTATACTGCAAATACACTTACAAATGATGTACTTAATAAAAATACCCTGCAATTGTACTTTTACTATACTAAACTGGTATTTTTAAAGTCTGATAAATTGGAACAATTAATTTTCCAACTGCTTGCAATTGTACGGAAGTAGTGCTGAAGTCCCAACTAAAGATATGCTTAAGTATATTTGATTATGCTAAAGTGGAACTATACTTTAGTGCAAGTATGCTTTAGGTACACTTTAAATAATATAATTCTTTAAAGGAGAAGTTCACTTTTAGAATAAAAATTTACATAAAATTTACTCACCCCCTTGTCATCCAAGACGTTCATGTCTTTCTTTCTTCAGTCGATAAAAAATTATGTTTCTTGAGGAAAAAAAATTCAGGAATGTTCTCCATATAGTGGACTTCAGTGGTGCCCCCCAAGTTTAAACTTCCAAAATGCAGTTTAAATGCGGCTTCAAAAGACTCTATACAATCCCAGCCAAAAAAGAAGGGCCTTATCTAGCGAAACAGTTGCTCATTTTCGAAAACGAATTGACAATTTATATACTTTTTAACCTCAAATGCTCGTTTTGTCTCATCTCTGCGATGCACATGTGTAGTCTGTGTAATCCGGGTCAATACAGTTAGGGTATGTCTCAAAACTCCCATCTCGTTTTCTTCATCAACATCAAAATTGTCCTACATAGCTGTTTTACCTTTTTTTTGTAAAGGGCGTTTGATCTTCTTTGCATGTTCACTTTGTAAACACTGGGTCGGAACTTCTGCAGCGATATAGGATAATTTTGAAGTTAGAGGAGAAAATGAGATGGGAGTTTTGCGACACACCCTAACTGTATTGAACCGGAATACACAGAGTTCACGGAGAGCTAGACAAGACGAGCGTTTGAGGTTAACAAGTATATAAATTGTCAGTTTGTTTCGAAAATTACAGATCGTTTTGCTAGGTAAGACACTTCTTCGGCTGGGATCGTTTAAAGCCATTTGAAGCTGCATTTAAACTTGATTTTGAAAGTTCAAACTTGGGGGCATCACAGAAGTCCACTATATGGAGATAATTTCTGAATTTTTTCCTCAGGAAATATAATTTCTTATCGACTGAAGAAAGAAAGACACTAACATCTTGGATGACAAGGGGGTGAGTAAATTATCTGTACATTTTTGTTTTGAAGTGAACTTCTTTAAATGCAAAATATTTAAAGATCATACAATCCTCATTAATAGTGACATTCAAACATATTTTAGGCTTAATAATAAGAAATGTGCTTTGTGCACAAGTAGTACTCCAAATAAAGTTTAATTACAATTTTTATATTAGTCTTGAGCGATATGTCAGTAAATATGTAAATAGACTTGAACTATGCTTAGTATAAATCGGGTATGTTACACGATTTTCATGGCTTTTCTGATTGTATATTGACTAATTATACTATATTGCGAAACATAACAAAATGTAACAATGTAATGCAGTGGACTTCATGAAAAAAAAAAAAAAAAACTTTACCTAATGTATTAAATGTAATGTAACAGCTTATCATCATACATTTTTTTTACAAATTAGCAAAATTTGTAAGATTTTTATAATGTTTTGAAAGAAGTCTGTGTTCACCAAGGCTGCATTTATTTGATCAAAACTATAATAAAAACAATAATAGTGAAATATTATTGCAATTTAAAATAACTGTTTTAATATCAATAAATATTAAAAAAAAAAAAAAATCGGCATCATTGCTTCAGTCTTCAGTGTCACATAATCTTTCAGAAATCATTCTAATATGTGATTTGGTTGAAACATTTATTAGTAGTAATGCCAATGAAAACTGGTGTGCTGCTTAATATTTTTGTGGAAATAGTGATTTTTTTTTTTTTTTTTTTTTACCAAGTGTTCTTTGAGGAATAGAAAGCTAAAAAAATGATTTGCAATAGATATCTTTTGTAACATTATAAATGTCTATAATGTCACTTTTGATCTATTTAACTTGCTAAATAAAAGTATTAATTATCCAAAAAAACCCTACTGACCCTAAACTTTGAAACAGTAGTATATATTGATATAATAGCAAGTTAGTGTAGAAAGAAAGTATTTTAATATAGAAAAAATGACACACGACATCTTTGTTCACTTACCATAATTAACTATAGTACTAAATTTCTTTTAGCTTGGACCATAATTGTTTTTTTCAAATCTCAAATGAGTCTGTTTTCTAGAGTCTTACAACTACGAGATTAACAAGAATACTACAGAATTTTTACAAGTCAGTTGTAACATTAACATGTATTTGTGTAATCTTGTATTTCAGCTGGAGGTCCCACAGAAGCAGAGATAAACCATCAGTCTTTGCTTGAGGGGAACATGTCGACAGAGGCCTGCCTTACCGTGCTGGACGTCCTCTCACTCTTCACTCAGTGCTTCAAGGTAATCACAGAGACTTAAAGAATAGGGAATAAGCTGCATTTTTTCTTATCCTGTTGTTCGTACTGAAGCAAAATGTTTAACTGCTGGTTGGATAGGTTGATTCTTCCATAAACTGATAATATAATTGGATCCTGACAGAGTCAGCTGCTGGACAGTGATGGTCACAATGCTCTGATGACAAAGGTCTTTGACACGTACCTCACTTTATTGAAAGTCGGACAATCAGAATCAGCAATCAAACACATCTTTGCCTCTCTGCGAGCCTTTATCATCAAGGTAAGATCAGTATGTTTCTTTTAAAAGAACAGTTCTCTCAGAAAACAATGATTTCATGTGTTTTCATGTCGCAGTCTCATGTCATTCCCAACCCAAATGTTAAAGCAAAAGATGCAGCTTTATTATTTAATTTTTTTTTTTACATTTTTAGCATACAGATTCAGAACAAAGGATAATGATGAGTAATTAATTAGAATTGTTTTTATTTTGGGTAAACTGTAGCAGAATGACCACAATCTTCAAATGTAAACAGCATGAAATGTTTTCAAGATGTTCCAGTATTTTCTACTTGAACATTAATGTGTCTCAATATATGTTTTAGTTCCAGGTTCCCCTTTTTAAGGGTCGTGTAACACTGTGTGGTTCGCTGTGTTATGAAGTCTTGAAGTGCTGTATGTCTAAACTAAGTGTCCTACGTGGGGAAGCATCTGCTCTTCTTTACTTGCTCATGAAGAACAACTTTGAGTACACCAAGAGAAAAAGCTTCCTGCGCATGCACTTACAGGTATATAATGACACTTTCTTGCAACTGTACATGCAACTCCAATTAGCTTCCTTAACCTTACAGAGCTTGTTCTTTTTTTTATTTCTTCTCTTTATTTTTCCAGCTGTAACATGCACACATTCTCCAACTTTATTTTACTTGGGAAAATAATTCTGTGCTTGCAAATCTGATGACAAATTCAACCTTTCTGTTCCTTGTTAATATTAGACATTACAAATCTTATCTTACTACTTGGCCCATCATATACATTTTTTTCTTGTCAGCAGTCAACTGTTGCATAGTACTTTACAGTAAAAGATCATTTGGATGTGGGGGAGGTGTTTTGTGTAACATGAAGGAGTACCATAACCTAATGCCTAAAAATATGGGTGGTTACTTCAAGGTTGCATGTTTGAAGACCAAATAAGGTGATTAATGAGTCTTGCAACATTGGGCTGATAATGGGTGTATACAAGATCATAACACATTACTGTTTTAATGCAAAAACTTTACAAGTGCATTTATTTGATTAAAAATACAGTGAAACAGTAATATTGTGAAATACTGTTAAAGGAGAAGTTCACTTCCAGAACAAAAATTGACAGGTAATGTACTCACCGCTTGTCATCCAAGATGTTCATGTCTGTCTTTCTTCAGTCGTAAAGAAATTATGTTTTTTGAGGGAAACATTTCAGGATTTTTTTCCATATAATGGACTGCTATGGTGCCCCAATGTTGAACTTCCAAAATGCAGTTTAAATGCGGTTTCAAACGATCCTAAATGTGGTTGTGAGCTTCCCAGCCGAGGAAGAAGGGTCTTATCTAGCGAAACGATCAGTTATTTTCATAAAAATAATACAAGTTATATACACTTGTCTTGTCTTGCTCTACCTGAACAGTTTTTTCCGGTTCATGACAGTTAGGGTATGTCTAAAAATTCCCATCTCATGTTCTTCCTCAATTTCAAAACCGTCCTATATGGCTGTTTTACCATTTTTGTTAAGGGTGTTTGATCTTCTTTGCATGTTCACTTTGCAAAGACGGGGTCGGTACTTCTACAGTGATGTAGGATGATTTTGAAATGATTTTTGAAGTTGAGGGAGAAAATACGAGTTCAGGGAGGGCAAGACAAGATGAGCGTTTGAGATTAAAAAGTATTTAAATTGCATTTTTTTAAATGAAAATAACCAGTCGTTTCGCTAGATAAGACCCTTCTTCCTCGGCTGGGATCGTTTGAAGCCGTATTTAAACTGCATTTTGGAAGTTCAAAATTGGGGCACCATACCAGTCCATTATATGGAGAAAAATCCTGAAATGTTTAACTCAAAAAACATAGTTTCTTTACGACTGAAGAAAATCTTGGATGACAAGGGGGTGAATACATTATCTGTCATTTTTGTTCTGGAAGTGGACTTCTCCTTTAAAGATAAAAATTTATGTTTTATATTTAAATACATTTTAAAATGTAACTTATTCCTGTGATGGAAAAGCTGAATTTTCAGCATTATTATTCTGGTCTTCAGTGTCACATGATACTTTCTGGTGTTTTTTTTCCTTTAGAATTCTTTGATGAAAAGAGTCTTAACAAAGAGCAATTATTTGAAGTAGAAATCTTTTGGAAGATTATAATTGCCTTTACAATAACTTTTTTTAAATTAAAATAAAGCATCCTTGCTGAATAAAAAAAAATAATAAGTACTAACCTAAAACTTTTGAACAGTAGTGTAACTTTAGATGACAAAATAAACTCCTCTGTACTGCAAGTAAATAATTCCTGCTAAAGCACACAATACTAATGTGATTATGAATATAAAACCGGCAGTAAATCTAATATGACTAAATCTCTTGACGGTATCTCTAAGCCTTTACATGTTTGTCACAAAGGTATGACTGTCAGATGATTCTCTTCATGTCATGTGTGTCTGGAGTCAGCTAATAAGAATCTGAGGGCAGTAACTAGAAACATCAAATGGACTGCAGCACAACAATGCTTTTAATTGGTGTTTTCACACCTTATAAAAAAAAGTCATAAACCTGAAGGATTAAGATTTTTTAAATGCTTTAGAAAGAAGTTTCTCTTGCTTACCCAGACTGCTTTAATATAATTTAAAAAACAGTAAAATATTATTACAATCATATGATCCTTGAGAAATCATGCTAATATGCTGATTTGGAGCTCAAGAAACATTTATTATTATTATTATTATTATTATCAATGGTGAAAATTTGTGATTTTTTTTTTTGTGGAAACTAGGGGCGACCGATACGGATGCAGATACCGATTATTACAGATAAAGTAGACCGATAAGCAATATTTTGAAAAAATGTATGTGTAAAAATGAAAATTAATGTCAAAATTAAGAATAACAAGGGTTCTGACAAAAGACTTTGTTTAAATGCTTTTAAATTATTTTGTCTGCAAATCGGTTTTGAAAATGACCATTACCGATAACCATAAAAATGCTTAATATCAGCGCAGATAATCGGTCGACTCCTAGTGGAAACTGTGATACATTTTTTTTATTTATTTGAAATATATTTTTTTTTTTAGTAAAAAGGTAGTAAATTTATTGACCAATTTATGCATGCTTGTTGGATTAAAAAAAAAGGCTGCAAACATTTGTGTGTACATTTGTTAGTTCAGGATATAACAGTAAGACTGTTTAAATTCATCACGATGTTCATGTTCGTGTATGCGACTTGCGTGCAATCTGATGTTATGTAATTTTAGGCAGACAGTCTAGTCTAGGTGTCTTAATAACTTTGAATGTGCTCTTATCAAAAGCATAAAACGTTTGTACAAGGTGCGTAAACATGTGATACAGTCTCTATGGTGTAATGAAACGTCATGGTGCCAGTGAGACTGGTCAAGCCACATTCACTTGTTGTTTGAACTTTAGTTGAATACCACTGTCTCGCATGTCTTAAGGCATCTGCATCATTTCTACTCGATGAAAAACATTAACTTAACTTTTTTGTTTTATAACATAAATTTCAATAATATAAAATAAAATAGTTTTTCGTGCATTCACACTGAATTCACAATGCTTTTAGACCTATCTGCAAAACTGTACTTTTCTGGTTGCACTTTTACTCTACGAAACCTAATGTACTGTATGAGGGTGTTACTTTAGCTATTATGAAGGCAATTTAGGCCTTCACTCTTTCACTTTTAAATTCTTTTGCTTACAGTGTTGAACAGTAAATATCAAGGTTGACAGTGATGGGCGTTGTCTTGTAAATGAACGACCAAAATGACCAAAACATTTTTCAAACAAGTTTTCCATTTTTAGTTAAAAACCGTGTCATGTAAATGCTCCCTAAAGCATCATGAGAGACACAGTGTATTGCGTTTAATAGCATCCTGTGATGGAAACTACATTTTAGACATCTGTGCAATAAAATGGCTGGTCCTTTTGCCTTGCCAAGGCAAATTTCCTAGCTGGCAGTTATGTGTCTACACACAAATTAAATAATATTTTCATACTGGCTGCATTATTTTACATAAAACATTTGCATAAATTTCAGCCTAATGGGCAATAAATATATTATGTTCAAGTTAGATTTGCCTTGATTTTTCTTTTTCTTCCCTCTTCTCAAGAAGATTTCTTAAATCTCAAGACAATGACAATTTTGTCCCCTTTTTAAAAAAGTACACTAACTTGTGTCTGTTTTTGTGTGACCAAAGAATGTTTGTGGAATGTTGCATTGATATTTTGTCTTTTGTTTCTTCTCTGACCATTAGATCATCATCGCCGTGAGCCAGCTTATCGCTGATGTGGCGCTAACCGGCAGCTCACGTTTCCAGGAGTCACTGTCCATCATCAACAACTTTGCCAACAGTGATAAAGCCATGAAGGTGCAGTAGAAAATGCAAGCTGGAATCTGCAGTCATTTTCAAACTACCTCATTAATTATTCTCATTAAGGGGCTGTTCACATAGGCATCATTTGTGGGTTGGACGGATGGTAAATATCCCCAAAAGCATCTTTTTCTTAATTTATTTATCGAGCAACACAAAACACATTTGCGCCATCAGAGGCCTGATGTATAAACCTAGCAATGCATTTATCTGGATTTATGAAAAATAAATGGCGTTAATATGTGCAAACTCTGGATTGTGCATACATACAGTTTTACTGGTGTAAGATAAAGAAAGATAAAGTGAACAGAATGCTTTAAATTTACACACATTTAAATTTAACGAATAGAATTAAGCAAAAAAAATGGTCTATACAGTCATTTTAAAAATATATATATGCAAATTTAAGTTATAGAAAAGTGGATTTGCTGCCTTTAAACTCTTTTTTTTTATTACATTATAATGTTTTATGGTTTCATTTTACTGTAAAGTATAGCATCTTAAACTCACCTTAAGTGCTAATCTAAGGGGTGCATAACAGAAATAAAATAATTCATTATCCTGCAATGCAACTGGTTGTGTACAAATCTTAGTGAGAAATATTAAAATGTAAAAATAATTTAAATACAGTTAATAATATAGCTGCAAGGCATTTAAGCACATATGAAAAAAGAAATTGCATATTCTTTAGCAAGCCTATAACCACCTAAATCAATAGCCGCTTTTCCACTATCGGGCCGAACCGTTCTCTTTGCTTAACCGCTCCATTCCGTGCCGATCCGGGCCAGTCAGCACGGATGTGGTTTCATTTTCCACTGTGGTGCTGATAAAACGGAACTCTTTGGAATGTAAATACAAATGCGTCAGTCGTTGCCTTGGTAACGCAATTGTAATTTAAACAGCCATATGGACAATGATCAGATATTTCTGTTTTTGGGACTCCTTTTTTTTAAATTTGATATTTACTTCGTTAAATAACAGAAAAAAGGACACAACTCCTGGCGCAAAAAAATTAAATAAACAGAAGGCGACGACAGGTATCACGTTACCAACAAATGCTAAGGGGATATGCATACCAACGGAGACGGACACAGAAGGTAAAACCTTTCTAAGAAAATACCACATTTATTGACAGTATTAATGCATGAGCTATGAACGCAGCGTAGCTGTTTACTTGGCTGTTTGATCAAATAGCGCGCTTCTGCTTGGCACACACACTCTATCAGCACGGTTTAGCACGGCTGTCTAACCGTGCTGGCAATTCCGGGCCAACAACAGTTTGTAATCATGCCAGGCCGTATCAGGCTTATGTGGAAACACAACTGGAACTGTAACTGACCGTTCTAAGAACCGTTTGGCCCAAAAGTGGAAAAGCGGCTAATGATTAAAAACAGCATTTTTGGCAATTCCAGGTAATTTACCGTAGAAAAATGATGTTTTTATGTTTTTGACTTCTGTGGTCCAATCTTCATAAAACTTTGCATGCTTGTTTAGAATCACCTTTTGCATATGCTCACCAGGTTTCGTGAAGTTTTGAGTTTTTGTTTAGGCTTTATAGGCTTATAGGAGTATATTTGGACAGGCCCCCTTTTCTAAACGACTCCATTATAGCTTCCCAAAGGGTAAATTTCAACATTTTTTTTGATAATTATTGACCGAGAGAGTCCAAAGATTTGCACTGCAATGTTTTTTTTCCAGACTGAGTAAAAAACTAAAAGATACAACAAAGCATACCGAACAATTGAAATTAAAATATCATGAATTTAACACGGATGAAAACGAGACTATGAGGGATAGACTTGTGTCTTTACAATGTATAAAGGTCATAGATCACATGCTTTTACAACTCAAAACTTTTATTTCAGAAAGAGGTGAAAACAACAGTACAATCCATTGAACGCACAGTACTTCATTCCCTCACAACCTCAATCATTTTAAAGAGCTGTGTAATAAATTGTAGAAATCACATTCTGAGTGCAGACATTAAAATATTTTCAGAGTAATTGCTGAGTAAAGTAAAAGCCATTCACACACGCACGACACATTCTTGAGGTCCAAAATGGCCAAACGCAGTGGAAGAAAAAAGACTTCGTAGTCTTGAGAGACTTTTCTGAAAGTTCAGCTTTGTTAAAAGCGTATGATGCAGCATATATGTGACCCTGGACCACAAAACCAGTCATAAAGGTCAATTTTTTGAAATTGAGATTTATGCATCATCTGAAAGCTGAATAAATAAGCTTTCCATTGATGTGTGGTTTGTTACGATAGGATAGTATATTTGGCCGAGCTACAGCTCTTTGAAAAATAATAATAATTTTGAGAATACATCTGTGCTACATATGACTGTTTTTTTGGTCCAGGGTCACATTTGGCATTACACATGTCGAGAAAATTTGCATAGACCAGAAATGTAAAAATAGCACAGAGGAATGTGACTTTCAGTAATTATCAGTGTGCCAAAATGTCTCTATTTTTTGGCCTTTCTTAGTAAATATTTGTTAACATTTTAATAAAAAAAATTTGTCTGATCTGTATGTCTCCCCAGACCACAACATTTCCAACTGAAGTGAAGGGTCTGACGATGAGAATTCGTACGGTTTTGATGGCCACTGCTCAGATGCGTGAGCACGAAAAAGACCCAGAAATGCTGCTCGACCTTCAGTACAGTCTGGCCCGGTCGTACGCAAGCACTCCGGAGCTCAGGCGAACGTGGCTGGACAGCATGGCACGAGCACACAGCAAGAATGAAAACTTTTCTGAGGTATGTTATTTTGAACATGCGATGCAGTTGTTTTGATGGTACAGGTGCATTGGAAAAGCCTCCATGTCAGCTTGTTTGGCTTTAGCATTTTCTACATGGATGAAATGAGATGCTCATTCATGATGCCTGTAGGCTAGTTTTAAGCCTCGCCTCACCCTGAAGCTGTAAGTAAACACTCAGTGTCATTCTACTGCACGCAGGTTTCAGATCATATCAGCTGCTTTACGGTGGAAATTTCAGAGGAAACACAATGTTTGTTCTTCAGATGTTTATCGTAATGTCATACATTATTTGTAAGTTTTGAAAAAAAAAAAATACAAGCTTAATAGATGCATAAGCTGATTTTTTTTTTTGCTGGTTAATCTATAAATGGCATAAGTATTTGCATCTTTTATGTATTGTGCATTTGTTTTTGTGGTCTGTTTTTCATGTGAAGATGAATTCCCTTTTAGGGGCACATATTCCTATATAATATAATTCATATATATATATATATATATATTCAGCGGGTAAAACAAGTATTAAACACTTCATCATTTTTTTCGGTAAATATATTTCCAAAGGATCTGTTGACTTGAAATTTTCACCAGATGTCGGTAACATTACACCCAAGTAATCCATACAAACAAAGAAAACAAAACAATTAATGATGATGAAACAAGGGTGGACGTTTTAACAAGACAGTGATCCCAAACACAGCCAGGAAGACTCTTAATTGGTTTCAGAAAGAGAAAATAAAACTGCTAGAATGGCCCAGCCAATCCCCTGACTTGAATCCAATAATAATCCAAAAATAAGAACTAAAGATCAGAGTTCATAGAAAAGGCCCTCAGTCACCTTCAAGATTTGAAGACTCTGTGAAAGAATGGGCCGAAGTGACATGTATGCAACTAGTTTCTCCATACAGAAGGCATCTTGAAGCTGTCATTACCAGCAAAGGCTATTGTACAATGTATTAAATACATTTCAATACTTTTTCGTGTCATTCCCAAAAAATTATTATTTTTTTTTTCACAAATTGTGATTAATTGATTTGCACAAATGAGCACTATATATATATATATATATATATATATATATATATATATATATATACACTGCCATTCAGAAGTTTGGGATCAATAAGATTTTAAAAGTTTTTTTTTTTTTTAAATTCACTTATGCTCATCAAGGCTGCTTGATTAAAAATACAGAAAAAACTGTAATATTGCGAAATATTATTACAGTTTAAAATAATGGTATTCCATTCCTGTAATGCAAAGCTGAATTTTTTATCAGCCATTACTCCAGTCTTCAGTGTCACATGATTCTTCAGAAATCATTCTGATTTATTACTTTTTTTACTTTATTTATTACTGCTGATTTATCATTTATTATCAGTGTTGGAAACAGTTGTGCTGCTATATATTTTATTTGGAACCTGTAATTCTTTTTTTTCAGGATTCTTTGATGAATAAAAAGTTAAGAGGAACAGGATTTATTAAAAATAGTAATCTTTTCTAACAATGCTTTCACTTTTTATCAATTAAACGTCATTGGTGAATAAAAGTATTAATTTCTTTAAAAAAAAAAAAAAAAGAAAGAATAAACATTTTCTGACCACAAACTTTTAAATGGTTTATATTGTCACAAAAGATTTCTATTTTAAATAAATGCTGTTCTTTTTAACTTAACTTTTTTTACTTTAAAAGTATCACAGGTTCCAACAAAAAATTAAGCAGCACAACTGTTTTCAACATTGATTATAAATCAGCAAATTAGAATGATTTCTGATAGATCATGTGACACTGGAGAATGGAGTAATGATTATTCAGCGTTGCATCACAGGAATAAATTATATTTTAATATACATTTACATGGAAAACAGTTATTTTACATAGAAGTAATGTTTCACAATATTACAGATGAGCAGAAGAAACTTGTTTAAAAAACTGACTGAACCCAACTTGAATAGCAGTGTATATATAATATATTAAATGCCAGTTCTTTTGAAATCATCAGCTTCCAGTTTTAATGTCAACATCTTTTCTTGTACAGTCTAATTGATACTAAGTGATACATTTTAAAAAAATACATTTCATTTGATGTTTTACTTTTATAGAAAGCATTGAATAAGTCAATCATTGAAAATGTTTTATTTTACTGCAAAGTTTAAAGTTTAGATAACATTCATTTAACTTTAGTTTGATGGGCAGGCAGAAACTTACAAGGGCACAATATATTTATTTATACTTTATTGGGTTTTATGCACATGCATCATGTTTTGATGCATTTGATAAATGTTTTATTTTGTTGCTTTGGGCCATCTGTTTGAGGATTTCTGTTGCATCTCAGAAGTCGGTTATATTTTATGAGCATATTTAATGGCGAGTAGTCCTCTGGAAAGCACCACCTGGTAGGAACGTTTAGATTATCCTTTAAACAATCTTCGTAATAGCACCTGTCACTGCCTTTGCCTGACTGAACTCTGGTTGAGCCTTTTAACAACAGTTCACAAGAGACTTTCTTTGCTGTTTAACGTTTTCTGTTTATGTGATTTATAAATTATTTAATAATTAGGTTTAATCCGTTCAGTACTCTTCTGATATGTTTAGGCTAGCAGCAGTGTTTAATTCTTCATGTAAATATATCCCCCACAGAATAAAAAACAGGAACTGAATTGGACTAAAGGTCATTTCCTTGCCGGCCTTCTCTAATATTTCTATTTTAGGCACATACAGGGAATATATCCAACAATGGAAAAGATTACATCAGTAATTCTTTCAGCAATGGATGCGTGAAACACATAAACATGGATAGTTCAAGGAATAGTTCACCCAAAAATCTACATTTGCTAAAAATTTTCCCACCCTGAGGCCATCTGAGATGTAGATGAGTTTGTTTCTTCATCAGAGCAGATTTGGAGAAATTTAGCATTGCTTCACTTGCTCACCAATGGATCCTCTGCAGTGAATGGGTGCTGTCAGAATGAGAGTCAAAAAAGGTGATAAAAAAAATTATGTCTTATTAATGAAATCTTCACAAGACACTCATTTGTGACCCTGGACCACAAAACCAGTCATAGGTGTCACTTTTTCGAAATCGAGATTTATACATCATCTGAAAGCTGAATAAATAAGCTTTCTATTGGTTTATGGTTTCTTAGGATACGACAGTATGTCCGAGATATAACTATTTGAAAATCTAAGCGTGCAAAAATAAACTAAATATTGAGAAAAATGCCTTTAAAGTAGTCCAAATTATGTTTTGAGATATTTACGGTAGGAAATTTATCTTCATGGAACATGATCTTTACTTAATATCCTAATGATTTTTGGCATAAAAGAAAAATCAATAATTTTTACCCATAGAATGTATTTTTGGTTATTGCTACAAATATCCCAATGCTACTTAAGACTGGTTTGTGGTCTAGGGTCACATTTATGAACTGGAGTTGTGTGGATTACTTGTGGATTCCTGTGTTGTTTTTATCAGCTGTTTGGACTCTTATTCTGACGGCACCCATTCACTGCAAAGGATCCATCGGTGAGCAAGTGATGCTAAATTTCTCCAAATCTGTTCTGATCAAGAAACAAACTCATAAATGCGAGCACATTTTCAGCAAATTTTCATTTTTGAGTGAACTGTACCTTTAAATCAGTTGACACTGATGACCTCAAGTTAAGTTCATTCTGTGTGAGATTTGTTTTCTTAGTGGTGTGAGCCTTATTCTCTCTGCTCTTGTGTTTTCACAGGCTGCTATGTGTAATGTTCATGTTGCTGCATTGGTGGCAGAGTATTTGCACAGGAAAAGTAAGTTTGCTAAAGTTTCTTTACTTTCAACAAAGGGCTTGTGCTCATTTATTTAGATCAAAGACATTCTTCCTTAGATTCCGTGTCTGAAAAATCAGCCGTAACTGTACTGTACACTGTTTGCACTGAAATTAGAATCAGAAAGCATGTCTGGCCTCATATTACAGTGATGCATTACTTCTTGCTTATTTTTTATTTATAAATGAACAACACAAAAACAATAAATACTTGTGGCTCGTGTAATTTCCCTCATTTCCCCATGCAAATAATGCTCCTGCTCAGGACAAGCACTTTACTGTCCTAGTCCTAAATTGTGGTGCACCATGCAAATGGCTATGCAAAAACTCAAACAATGTGTCTCAAGTATTGTGCGATAGCATTTTGAAACCCATTTTTATTTTAGATAAAGCATGCATTAATAGAAAATATTTATTTAAAAAGAACATTAAATAGCAAACTGATTTTGTTAACTGCTAGCAGTTTAGAGGTTTTTGCCACCCTGAACTTCTGCAATGCACAAACTAAAAGGATGTCGCAGGTCCCATAAATTTACATAACTAGTAACTAGAGATGAAAATGGCATTTTGTAAAAAACTGCAGTATGTTTCTTAGAAGTAATGTGTTGGTAACAGTAATGCAGTTATTTTGTAATCCTAATCATCAACTTTTCATGAGTAATCTTTAATATGCAATAGCTTATGTATCGTGGCCCCAAACTGTATTTGGACACACAAGAAAAAAAGCGTGATAAGATGAAAATGTGTTAATGTCATTACATGAGATTGAAAAAAAAAAATGTCAGACTGCACCAAAGAACGTCATCTTTGACATCTTTATTTTAAGGAGGCATTGCACAAGAACACATTTCAAGTAAAAAAACATTTCATTTTTTAGGTTTACTGTAAATGCACTGTACTTTAGATTCATATTTGTTGTATATAAAGGGCTTTTGCTTCTTTTGTTACCTTATTGTTTCAGAGCATTTCCCAAGTGGGCTGGCAGCTTTTAAGAAAATCACCCATAACATCGATGAAGAAGGAGCTATGAAAGAAGACGTAGGGATGCAAGATGTGTACTACAGTGAGGTAAACAACACTTACAGATCAAACCCCATAAAGGACCAAATCAGGAATATGTTTGACATACAAGTCAACAGATGCATTTGTGAAACTTCACTTGTACTTGTGTGACAGGACGTCCTGGTTGAGCAGTTGGAAGTGTGTGTTGAGAGTCTATGCAAAGCCGAGAGGTTTGAGCTCATAACACACATTGCGAGACTCCTCATTCCCATTTATGAGAAACGCCACGAGTTTGAGGTATGAAATGATACCATGTGGATTTAAGAATTGTTTTCTTTTTTCTTTGGCAAAGACAAGTTGCCCAATTCTTCTTTCGCAATTCTGTGACTATAAGACTGTGGCACCTGTGGTTTATTACTGACTGAAGCTTCTTACTCAATAACCAAACTCTTAGAAAGCACAAGCACAAGACCAGGTGTGAAAGGAATGAAATAGCTCTGTCAGGTGTTTATAGGGTGGCGAGGACATAATCAGTCATTATGAACACAGCTCTGATCTGTTTTACTTTCACTTCTCAGTTACTGTGAAAAAAAAGTCTGAGTTTGAATTATGAATGAAGTATGAAAAAAAAAAAACATATCTAGGGACCAGAATATCATAGATACTTTTAGTACTATTTATACAATTTAATAGTATTTATTAACATTCAAAAATTGTTTTAAATTTAAAATTGCTAAATGTATGTACTTTTGTCATGTTTATTATTTTTTAAATATTTATATTTAGCTTTAATTAATTTCTTATTTCAATTGTAGTAATTTTAGTACTGCGACTTTCATATTTACAAAAGTTCAAAAGTTATTGAACATCAGAAAAATCCTTGGGATCCCACAAATTAGTTTTTTCAGCATTTTTGAGTATTTGAACCCTTTACAGCAATGACTGTATGATGTTAAGATCCATCTTTTCACACTGAGGCCAACTGAGGGATTTATATGCAACTATTACAGAAGGTTCAAACGCTTACTGATGCTCCAGAAGGAAAAACAATGCATTAAGAGCCGTGGGGGTGTAAACCTTAGTATATTTTTCTTATTTTGCCTGAATATCTTTTTTTTCATTTAGCACTGCCCTTCAGAAGCCACAGAAGATGTTTCCCAGAAGACAAAATGCCTTTATCTTCAAATTCAAAAAGTTTTCACCCCCACGGCTCTTAATGCATAACTTTTGCTTCTGGAGCATCAGTGAGTGTTTGAACTTTCTGTAATAGTTGCATATGAGTCCCTCAGTTGTCCTCAGTGTGAAAAGATGGATCTAAAAATCATACAGCCATTGCTGGAAAGGGTTCAAATACACACAATTGTTGAAAAACTGAAGAATTCGTGGGACCTGAAGGATTTTTCTAAACAACAGCAGGCAGTTTAACTGTTCGGGACAAACGAGGGACTCATGAACAACTATCAAACAAAAAAGCAGCTATTAAGAATGAAGTATTAATCAAGTGTATGTAGTAGAGATGCGCGGATGAGCTCAAACGTCACCCGAATCCTCAGCTTCAAATAAATTATCCGCCCGCCACCCACCCGCACCTGTATTTTTCTGTTAGATAACCGCACCCGACCCGCACCCAATCGTCATTTACAATTATTCTAATTCTTAGTTTTGCATGATGATATGATGAATGGATGGTTAATTTTTAACAGCAGATTCAGCTGATCTGCACATCGCTGCACACTTATATAAGCTTAATCACACGTGCTTTTAAGCCAAATCCACGCTAAAAAGAATAACGTTAACTGACATCTGGACGTGACTCTCCGCAATCTCTGATGAAATCGGTTGGGTGTTTTGAACACCTCCTGGATCCTTGGACAAAAGTTTACAGGGGTTCATTTAAGAAATTTTTGATCGTAAAAATCTAATTCTTTTCATTTTTAATGTATTGTTTTCGTTATAATGTACTGATTCAAATTAGTAATCAATAATTATTGTTTAAATACTCGGCGTGCCTCCCTTGACATGCTCTCACGTATGAACAGGCAGCAAATGTGGTGCTGGCGCAGACTGCGTGGGCGCATCAGGCGCAATCATCAAACATATTTCAAAGGAAGCCGGCGCCACGGTCCTCACCGTCTTTACTGGGTTTATTGAGCGAATATTTGCCTTCATTCACATACGATTTAATTATAAATGGTGGCCTGTCATGATTTTGGCTAATGCAGGACACTACTGAATGATGCGCATCAGAGGGGATTTAGAAGTGGGTATACGCAAAGCCGACTGATAAAGAAATGGGTATACGCAGGTACTGTACACCACTGCATATTACCCTACTCAATAGCATTAACACATGCGTAACTCCCTTCAAACTATTTATTTAAGTTAAAGAATTTAAAACAGGTTCATATTTTAGAAAACGTAGTTAATATTTGCGTCATTATTGATTTATTTCATCCACCCGCGACCCATCCGCAAATAATCAGAATGTATTTATTTATTACCCGACCCACCCGACCCACGGATTACCCGCAGCGCCCCTGGATATAACCGCCATCCGTACATCATTACTATGTAGGGCTGGGCGATATGGGCAAAAAAATTATCACAATAATTTTTTCCATATCAGTCGATATCGATAATTATCACAATAAATGTCAAATCTCTATTTCTTTCAAGTTTAAAGTCAGATTTTTTGCTCCAAAGTAAAAGTTGTAGAAAACAGATCATAAATTTTCTTTAACAAAATAAATATCTAAATAGAAAAATTAATTTCTGCATGTTCTAATGAGTTATATTGTTTCAAATCAAGAAACAGGGTTTGGGTTGTTTGATAATGATGATGATAATAATAATAATAATAGTAATAATATAACTTTTTTTTGTCTCTTAGAAATGCACATTTGATATTAGTTTGAGGATGCAGAGGTAATTTTTTTGTTCATTATGAATCAGTAACATCTGTAAAAATTGTAGCAGCCTCAGTTTTATATGGTTAAATTTATTCTGACCCTTTGTTTTTTTTTTTTTTTAAAGCATTGGTCTCCCATAATAGCAAGGATACATTTTAAATCATGATAAACACAATTAAAACCACACATAATGGTACCTTAATACCATGGTAAAAATATAACTACATGGTTTTATAGGTAGCCTATTTGTATGAAAAACAGTAGTCTAAAAACATTCACTATAAATGCACACATGCTATAGCTTAATCACAAATACATACGTACTATAATTATGTACCATTATTCCTGTAATAAAATTCAGTGTGAATATCCCACATTGCTGCCACAATACCTTGGTGCAGTGAGTGTTACCACAGTAAATCCATGGTAAATGATGGTGATGTGTAGATTAAAAAAAGCCTTCTGACTGTCTCGTTGCACACAGCTTTAAACTAGTTTGAATCACAGAGTCGTTTGTGTTCATCACTGAATTCAAGTGTTTCACACTGGATCTCACAGCGCTGTTTAGTGCTCACGTGACGGAGCCGTTCACATATCGCGTCTTCTGCACTTTCAAGTTTGTTATTTCAAATGTAGGCGCACGCCAGCTACGCTCATTACGGAAGCGACGCGGTCACGACACGCTCGGTTTTTCCAGGCTAGGTTTTTTGCATCGTCTAGTGAGCTCGCGCAGCTCAGCAGTTTAAACTTTGGTCCGAGCGAATAAACGGTCCGTGTGGTGCGATTCAAATGAGTCGTGCTATTTAGTTCCGCTTTTGACACCTAAAAATTATATCAAACGTTTATCGAACTCTTCATATCGTTTCATCGAGGAAAATTATATCGTGAAAATTATCGTTACCGAATTATCGCCCAGCCCTAAGTGTATGTAAACTTTTGAACGAAGTCATTTCTATAAATTCAACTATTATTTTCTCTTGTGGACTACATTTAAGCATCTTTTATGTGAAATATCTTCTTTAGGTCAGTACTACATTAAAAAATATCATGCATTTTGTATGATCCCTCTTATTTTGGTAAAATAAACATTTTACAGATTCTGCAAGGTGTATGTAAACTTTTGACACCAGCTGTAAGTTAGTAGTCGAGGCAACATTTGTAATTGCATTTAGAAGATGTGAGCGTTCAAAACTTACAGTCTCTCACTTCCACCAATATGGATCAACGATTTTGATGACACCATCCTGCACTTCAGCTTCTCATCAGACTTCTGTTCAATCAAATGCTCTTCAGAATCCGAAGCGTCCCTCCCCATATACTATAAATAGATGCTGAAACTGCACCTGAAATCGGTCAGTTGTTCACAGAGTTAGTGTTTTCTGTATGGTGAACGGTATGTAATGCAATATATATATCAGACAGCATACATTTCCATTGGGGTGAACCGCCACAGCGCACACAGTCTGCTTCGGTCTAGAAACACAATAGCACGGAGCGGATCATATGCGCAGACCACGAAATGTGTTGGACCCATTTGAACACAGAATGCTGCATTTTATTTCAATTTGGATGAGATTAGGAGGGGAAACGGTTAGACAAACAGCAATAATGAGTAGAAGATATTTTTGAAACACTTTTTAAACTACACGTCGTTAACATCATTATAATCACTGTTTTTCTTTAGTATCAGTTTAATATTTAATCTAAAGGGGTAATCTAATAGGGTTTGGCTGTCATACGCTGTCAAATGCGGCTTTACTGAGCTCAACAGCTCTGGCCCAAGATGTGATCTAAACAAAACACTATTGGCTATTTAAAAAAAGGAGGCTGGGCTGTGTGATAAGTCCCACACTGTCTTTCTGTTTTAGTTGAAATTATGTCAACACAGAATAACACAGCGCGTTTCAAAGCGCTTCAGTGGACCTTTGATCATAACAGCACTGCATGCTAGCAAGCACAACACCCTAACAACCACGTACATAGCTTTGCCCTGTCAACCACCATAACGTGCTAGGACCCGCAAAACACCACAGCAACCTCAGAGCAATGACTTGGCAAACACTTGTTAGCTGACATAAACCGCACGTTGTAAATGTAAAAATCCTTCAGTGGTTAGGAGACATCGTCCTCTGCCTTCTATAGCCAGTGTTTGGAAAGCAATTCATAAACACACTCTTCTACATGGAAACTTTCCTGCAGTAGCAGTGCTCTCATAGACAGTTTGACCCAGAAGAATGTCCTTTGTTTAAAACCATTTGCACCAACAGACACACATGCAAACTATACACTTTGACGCACCGTCTTGAGTTATTTCACTGCATTACATGACAGCAAAGATGTGTGACATTTATTGCATTGCTTTTTATGGCATTTCTTTAAAGTAAACATTGTTAAACGATCATGTTCTGTAATTGGTGAGAAAAAATCCATCAGTTAAAAAACTGGTCTGTGTAATAGAGTAGTACATATTATTCTAACTTGCACTTTTGCCCTGTGCAAATAAATGATTTTAAATACAAAAAATTAAATTAAATACATTTTTGTATTTAATTAATTTCATTTGTTCCAATTTGATTTTCCATATCCATTTTTTAACAACACCCATTAATTATGTATGAATATAGTGTTATTACAATATTGACACTTTTTCCAACTAATTTCCATACCCTTGTCTCTAGATGTTTGAGTAAATGGCACCACAGAGTCAGGAAGATTTATTATGTGTCGTGAAGGAACACGCATGTTTTTTTTTTTTTTAGCCTAAGCCACTTTACTCTACTCTAATTAAGAGTCAGTTCTGTTTGCAGCAGACTTTATAATATGTACTTTTTCTGACAGTGCCATCTTTTTAAATGTTAGACATATATATTTAAGTTTACACACTTTAAAATTGACATACAGTACAGTTGCAAACGTGTTCTAGATGTTAATTAACTCAACACATCCAACCTGTCATTTCCTGATCTTGTTCTTTCTTTATCTGTTTAATACAATCAGTTGAAAATAGTTTGTGCTTTTTACAATTCATATTAAAGGAATGCTTCACTCAGAAAATAAAATTCTGCCATTAATTGCTCACCATCATGTCGTTACAAACATGTAAGACTTTTGTTTATTTTCAGAACACAAAAAGTGTTTGATGAAATCCGAGAGCTTTCAGATCCTGTATAGACAGCAATGCAATGTTCAAGACCCAGAAAGGTAGTAAGGACATCGTTAAAATAGTCCATGTGACATCAGTGGTTCAACCTTCATTTAATGAAGCTGCGAGAATACTTTTTGTGCACAAAGGAAACAAAAATAGCAACTTTATTCAACAATTTCTTCTCTTCTGTGTCAGTCTTTGATGACGTTCGTGAGAGTACCTTTATGGGCCTTGAACGTGTCGGCAGTGTTGCCGTATATGCAGGGTCAGAAAGCTTTTGAATTTCATCAAAAATATCTTAATTTGTGTTCCAAAGATGAACAAAGGTCTTGGGGATTTGGAGCAACTTGAGGTTGACTAATTAATGACAAAAATATCATTTTTGGGACAACTATCCCTTTAAGCAAGTCAAAGTGGACCGTTTGAATAAAAATGTGAATAAAGACAGCACATTTTACAGCCCAGATCTAAAAACATCAGTGCATTGAAGTAACATGTTAGCAGTTTCATCATCTCCCACATTCCCTCACAAAACTGTTATTTCTCTCTTTCTCCTGTAGAAGCTAAAGCGATTGTATGCCACGCTGCAGCGAGCTTATGATAAGATAATAGATGTGATGCACTCTGGGAAACGTCTGCTGGGCACTTACTTTAGAATCGCCTTTTATGGACAGGTGGGTTTAAACGATAACATACCGCAATATTCTACATGCGTAGCCTTGACCTGCTTTTTGCTACCACTTCCTAAAATTACTTCTCTGTGTAAACCATTGATATGATATACGGTTTTTCATGTATGACTAATATTCTAGACATTGTCTTTGGTTTCATAAATTTATGCCTAAAATATGTTTTGAGAAGACAGCAAGTGTCACTTTACATAAGTACACTTTTATACTACTGTTTAGAAGTTTGGGGTAGTGTTTGAAAATAATGCTGCATTTATTCAATCCAAAATACAGTAAAAACAGTAATATTTTAAAATACTATTACAATTAAAAATAGCTTTTATTTCCATGGTTTTTTTTTTAAATGTAATTTATTCCTGTGATTGCAAAGCTGAATTTTCAGCATCATTACTCCAGTCTTCAGTGTCACGTGATCTTTCAGAAATCATTTTAATATGCTAATTTGAGCAGTGTTGAAAACCATTCATATTTGTTGAATAAATGCTTATTGGGACCTCAGGGCTTCTTTGAGGAAGAGGATGGAAAAGAATACATCTACAAAGAGCCAAAGCTCACAACCCTCCCTGAAATTTCCCATCGCCTCTTAAGTCTCTACGGAGAAAAGTTTGGAGCAGAGAATGTCAAAATCATCCAAGACTCCAACAAAGTAAGAAGTCACAATATTTCTATTTAACTGCGCAGCTTCCTGTATTGTGCTGAAATGACGTGAAGAGCTGCTCATCTGAGTCATCGTCCAGGAAAGACTTGTTTATGTTAAGAACAAACAAACACCCAGCTTGCAGTCTTTGCATATTTTTGAGTATTTAACATTTGAAAACAGATTATATTTAAAAATATAACTTTTTTTTAACTTCATAAAATTTTCCCAGTTTCATAGTAAACTTTACTCTACCATCTCGCTTTCTTTAAATGAAACAAACCATGCACAAACTTGCTTGTCTTACTTACAGGTTAACCCGAAAGATCTAGACCCAAAGTTTGCCCACATTCAGGTGACGTTTGTCAAACCCTACTTTGATGAGAAAGAACTGGCGGAAAGGAAGACAGACTTTGAGAAGTGTCACAACATCCAACGTTTTGTTTTCGAGACTCCTTTCACACTAACGGGGAAGAAGCAAGGAGGGGTCGAGGAACAGTGCAAGCGGCGAACAATACTTACCAGTAAGTATGCAGACAGCAGGAGATCTGGCATTGCTCCCAGTGAGATTTGAACCGTTTTTGCAACTCGTACATCAACGCCGCATTGTGTATGTGTTAACTTCACCACTGAGTGCGCAACCATTGACCCCAGGAAGTTAAAGTTCATGTAAAACGATATTAAATCAGGGTTTCAATGGGTCCTTGAAATGCTTAAAAGTTTTTGAATCTGAAAAAAAAGATTCAAGGCCCTGGAAAGTTTTTGAAAATAAACATACATAGATACAGGTCATTGAAAGTGCTTGAATTTATTTTGTGCAAGAAGTTTTCTGAAAAAAAATCCATAATATTCCCGGTCAACGTGTTATTTCGCCTACATTTCGTGGCCTATGCATACTAGCTTGCTTGATTTAGTTAGTTACGCGAATTTACATGTTAGATTAACTTAACGGTACACTCTTCAATAAAATCCATCCAAAAGTTAATATCTGATCATTTTAGAATACAGTATTGGGTGTACCAAATATTCTTCAGTTTTATGCAAAACAGAAAAACAAATAGAATATCAGATCTGTCATATAGCCAAAAAATAGCTTTTTTGCATAGTTGTGTTTGACACATGAAAACTGTGTTACAAGGTAACATGATGCTCTCACTTGAAATGTGTCCCCACATTAAGTCCTTGAATTTGAGGTTATTGGACCTGGAAAGTCAGTAGATAATTATTTATAGATAATTAAATAGATAATTATTTAATATAAATTGAAATGCTTACAGATGTCATCAAATTTTCAGTTCACACGATCATGCATTTTTTAAAAAAGTCTTCAAACGATTTTGACATGGTTTACAATTATTAAAAGCTTCATTAATAAATCATTAACAAACATTATATAATGCTTTACGGATCATTATTTAATATTTAATGTCATTAAACTTTCAATGCATTTTAAAAATCTACAAATTATTTTAACATGATTTTAACAAGTTTATTTGTTAATGTACTTTTGAATGCTTACAAACTTCAGTTCACATATTAGCTAATACTCATTTTTACATTTACAAATATTGTGAAAATATAACTTAATTAGTCATTTTAAGCACATCACAAATTACTCATGTTAATATATTCATTAACTCATAATCACAGTCTGTAAAGGTCATATATTTGGTCATAGATTTGTACTATTTGCACATCTTAAATCATTTGTTAATGTTTTTTTGTTTTTGCAGTACCCAATCTAAAGTGGAAACTATTCATCAATTGTAAATGTTTAAAAACCTTTACTAATCATTAGTACCTTTATGAGCAGTCTTTTTTTTTTTTTTCCAAAAAGTGTCCCAAATGACTGGAATTCACCCTATTTTCACATCTTTATAAATCATTTATTAATAATTTGTTCATGTTTTTGCAGTACCCAATCTAAAGTTGAGACTATTCATCATTTGTAAATGTTTACAAATTTATTGATTTATTTTTTTTATTTTAGTATCTTTATTGGCACTGAACTTTTAGCTACTGTAACAATGTTAATGTAAAGGGTGGTTAGTTCAGTTTAGTTTAATGCTTGGTAAACACATTGTAACATGTGCAAAACGTTTTTATTACCTCAATACTTACACTGTTATTATTACGCTAGTATTACCTCAATACAAGTACACTATTTGTATCATTACACAGAATATTCCTTGAATCATACATCAAAACTTAATTTTCAAGAAAATACTTCATTTAGCAAAATAATTCAGTATAAACAGGTTGAATCATGTTGCCTAGTAATTAAATTGGCCCTGTAAACTGTTGACCCCTTACCCAACCCTTAAACCTACCCATACCACCAAACCTCAGCTTAACCATACCTGTATCACACCTCAATTACAAACAAAAGCTTAACAAAAGCTTTTAATCATTGTATAACATCTGTTAAAATCATTTGTAGATTTTCAAGATATGCATGATCATATGAATTAGAAGTTTAATGACATTTGTAAGCATTTTAATTTACATGAAATGTTAATTATTAGGTAATGTTTAATACGTTTATTAACAATCACATTATTTCAAGTTTCTAGATATGTAAATATATATTTACTAATAAGCATTACTGTTTGTTAATGATTTATTAAAGAAATTTAATTAATTTAATTAAAGAGATTTATTAAAGGAATTGTAAAGTGTTACCACCATGTTAAATGTGTGCTCTGAGTTTGTCAAACCACAAAAAATACGTCATTAACCACCCAGTCACATTTGAATGATAAAAACCCTTGACAAGTTAAGAAAATAAGGTATCAAAATCTTAAGAAAAAAAAAAACCAAGCAGTATTCTCTGCTCTCAAACGCATTTATAATGTGTTTAGAAACAACTCTTAGAATTGACTTTACACGGACTTTAAAGGATTAGTTCACGCCAGAATAAAAATTCCCTGATAATTTACTCACCACTGCGTCATCCAAGTTGTTCATGTTTTTCTTTCTTCAGTCATAAAGATTTTTCACCATATAGGGAATAGCTCCCAACAGTTTGAAGGTCCAAATCGCAGTTTCAATTTAGCTTAAAAGGGCTGAAGAATAAGGGTCTTATCTAGCCTTAAAACAGTGTTTTTGCCTGCAATGTTTCCCTATAACTATAACTTTTCCCTCAATAAATTCCTAATTTGCTGCTTATCAATAGTTAGTAAGGTAGTTGTTAAATGTAGGCATTGGGTAGGATTAGGGATATAGAATAAGGTTGTGTAGAGTAAGGCATTAATATGCGCTTAATTAGTACTAATAAATGGCTAATATTCTAGTAATATGCATGCTAATAAGCAACTAGTTAAGAAACTGTCAAATAAAGTTTAGAACTGTTTTGGACAGTTTTTGCTTGTAAGCAGTGCTTGATCTGTGCATATTTCACTTCTGATTCAGACAAGATGACTTTCACTTGAGAAAGCAATGTTATGGATAGACGACTTTTTTTTTTTTTTTCTTACAAACGTGCAGCTTTTTGCTTCACAAGACATTAATTGATGGACTGGAGTCGTGCGAATTACTTGTGGAGTATTGTGTTGTTTTTATCAGCTGTTTAAACTTTTGAACTAAACAGCTAGTGATTAATGACATATTTAAACTTGCATCAGCCTTTCAAGCATAGACAAAACACAGTGCATCTGTAAATGTTGGTGGTTAAAATTGCAAAACTCGGAAACATTGCTATGGTTACCACTGTGTCGATCATCGTATTTCAGAAGTGACTCGTGTTTTGTACACAAGTGGAATGATCATTTATGGTATTCACTCTTACATTTTAAGGTTGTTGCCACTCCTGCAACTTGTTGGCATATGTGGTCCTAATGACCAGACAAATGATTGTAATCGTTTACATTTACATCCATCATGTGTTTAATACTGTGTAACATCGGTTTTAATAATTGATGAAGCTAGGAAAAACAGGTTTCCATGTACAATGGCAATGACATGTTCCCCATGGGCTAAAACATGCCTGTTCTGCAAACTGACACGCACTTGGTGCGACAGCGATAGTGAGCGGCCTCAAAATATCACTTAGATAATGACTCTTTTCAGACGGCTTCTTCAAACAGTCAATATTAACAACAGCAGGTGTGTGGCTAGCTGTGAACTTGTTGACTCTAATTGACAGTCAGTCGTTGATGAAAAATTGGATATGCCTCTATCAGATCATGATCGCTATGTTTTGTTTTGGTGATGATTCTGTGTTCGGGAGCAGAATAATATTGTTTTGGTGACCGTGTGTGTTTGCATGTTGTTTGTGTCTGCAGCGGCCAACACATTTCCCTATGTAAAGAAGCGCATCGAGGTAGTGGGAGAAAAGCACATGGAGCTGAAACCGATTGATGTAGCAATAGATGAAATGAAAGAAAAAAGCACTGAACTCGCCAAGCTCTGCTCTAATCAGGAGGTTAACATGATCACACTTCAACTCAAACTCCAAGGCTGTGTTAGTGTGCAGGTACTAGTATGCATTACACACTGTAGACCTTTTAGCACACTACCATTCAAAATTGTGTTTTTTTTTTTTAAAGAAATTAATACTTTTACACTCTTAAAAGATTCTTTATTGGCATCAGTGGATCTATGAAGAACCTTGAACATCCATGGAACCTTTCAAATGCAGAAAAGGTTCTTTAGATTTTTAAAATGTTCTTCAAAATGGTTCTTTTGAGAACTGGTCACTGAAAGTTCTTTTATAGCATCACTGCAAAAACACATTCCATTTGGAACCTTTATTTTAAAGCGTGTATTCAGCAAAAAAGCATCAAGTTGATCAAAAGTGACAATAAAGAGTTTTATTTTAAATAAATGTTCTTTTGAACTTTTTATTTATCAAGGTATCCTTGAAAGATCATTGTCATTCCACAAAATAAACAGCTTTGATAATAGTAAAAATGTTTCTTAAGCAGCAAATCAACATATTAGAATTTCTAAAGGAAATCTGCTGCAAATTCAGCTTTGCATGACAGGAATAAATTACATTGTAAAGTATATTAACATAGCAACAATTATTTCAATTTGTAATAATGTTTATACTGCATTTACTGTATTTTTTGTAATCAAATAAATGCAATATAATTCAATAAATCCAAATTCTTCAAGCAAATTCTCAATGCAAGAAATCTCTTTCTCATAAATGTACTATTAAATAATAATAATAATTTATCAACTACAGTGTGTTTGTTTATACATCATAGTATTATTAGTTATGCTGCCTTCGATTTAAACCGGTTTAAAAAAAAACAAAAAAAAACTGTAATACTGTTAATTTTTCAGTTTTTCTTTTAATTCACTTTTTTACAATTTAATTGTGAGATGATTGTAATGCCGTGGGGCTTTTTTTTTCTTTCATTTAATCCAGCTTTTCCCCCACATTAGTAAGCAGAATTACTTTTACATTATGCCTCTACAATGAAAATTGTGTGAGAAAATGTTTAGTTATCATGAAAATGTCACATTTAACAATTATGGATAATAGCAGTTTTGTTGTTATTTAACTGTTTACATGATACACAAAAACATTGATAAATATAAAGAACTGCTTAGATTATTTTTATGTACTGTAAACAGTCCCTGAGCAGTCTTTTCATTTATAGTGATTTGCAGGCAATCATTTTATGCATCTTATACTATTTTGGGCTTATAGGTGAACGCGGGACCGATGGCCTACGCCCGAGCTTTCCTGGATGAATCCAAATCTGGTCAATCCAATAAAAAAGTAAAGGAGCTCAAGGAAATATTCAGGTATGTGGTGTTCAGGTATGCAGGTATTACTTTTGCAGTTTGTTGAACTTGGAAAGGGAACCAATACCTGTGTGGCTACATAACAAGGAAAGACATGGTTTGGTAAAACAGCGGTTACAAGGAAACTAACACAGATAATTACATGGTTTCTGAAGTTGATCAAACATGTATAATTCTCTTATTCAGTGAGTTTGATATTGTTTTAGTTTGCTTTCAGTGAGATTTTATGCTTTTGGAAGGATATAAAACAGCAGGTAGCTCATCTGGTAAAGTCTTTAAGCTTTCTTCTTGAGAACATTCATTTCAAGAGTATAGTAAAGTGACTAAAAATAGCTGAAGCTGAAGTGAGTCGTGTTCAGGAAGCAACCAACTGCACTCCCTGTTTATTCAACAGCATGTATCAACTCGCCATGTTGCAGGAATGTATTGGTTATCATACTAGGGCATCTTGTTTTTGTAAATGAAATTATATGACAGTCCTACTTCTCTTTTTTTAATACAAGTCCATTTTCCACCCTATGAAATTATGTCAACCTAAATCAAACAAATATTTTGCATTTAACTACTAGATAAAAACAATGTTAGCATGCTATTATATGAGCACACACTATAAAAATATTTTTTGCTTTATATTATTATATTGTTTCTGTTATGCTTAAATGTTTGGTTATATGTGTTGCAGGCAATTTGTCAGTGCATGTAGTATGGCTCTGGACATTAATGAGAGACTCATTAAGGAGGATCAGTACGAGTATCATGAGGGACTAAAGGCAAACTTCAAAAGCATGGTGAAAGAACTTTCTGAAATCATCCACGAGCAGGTATGTTTGATTGGTCATTTCCATTTTTATTGTTCTTGTAGCACACAGTTCTTACTTCTTGTTTTTTCTGCTTCTATATAACAAATTTCTGCAGTTAGTTCGGGCCTAAGGTTATAATAGTTAAAAGAAATTCAAATTAAATAATAAATACAAATAAACATTTTAAAACCAACAAAAATACTACAATTTGAACTAAACTAAAATTAAAACTTAAAATATAAAAATAAAACATAATTCAGAATGTCAATAAAAAATATAATAGTACCTGAAATACTACTACAATAACCCTGGAATAATTAACTAAAACTAAAGTAACTAAAATAACACTGTTCTGCCTAAATGTTGCTGGAATAAATAAATAAATACAATTTAAAATTTAAATAAAAATGTCAAAAACACAACAAAAATACTAAAGCTTTAACTAAACTAAAATTAAAGCAGAAAATGTAAAAATAAAATATTATGCTATTATAAAAAATATAATAGTACCTGAAATATTACTACAGTAACCCTGGAATGACTAACTAAAACTAAACTAATTAAAATAACACTGTCCAGACCAAACTTCTTAGAAATGTTGCTGGAAAAAAATATATAAAAATAAATAATAAAAAATAACATTAAAAATTAAAAATAAAAATGTCAAAAGCACAAAAACTTTAACTAAACTAAAATTAAAACTGAAAATAAAAAATAACTTTAAACTTAGAAATGTTGCTGGAAAAAAATAAATAAATAAAGATTAAATAAAAAATTCCAAATAAAAATAAGAATGTCCCAAAAAAAAACAAAACTAAAATTTTAACTAAACTACAATAAAACAGAAAATATAAAATAAAAAAAAATAATTCAAAATGTCAATAAAACATATAATAGTACCTAAAATACAACTACAATAACCCTGAAATAACTAACTAAAACTAAAGTAACTAAAATAACACAGTTCAGCCCAAACTTAGAAATGTTGCTGGAAAAAAATAAATCTAAATAAAAATTTCATTAAAAATTAAAAAAAAAAAAAAAACACACAAAAAAACTAAAACTTTAACTAAACTAAAATTAAGACAGAAAATTTAAAAATTAAGACAGAAAATACTACTACAGTAACCCTGGAATAACTAAAACAGAAGTAACTAAAATAACACTGTTCAGTGCAAAATTCTTAACAAACAGACACTTGATTATCAGCTTTTCATGTTTGTTGAAACTTCAAAATCCTACATTGGTTGGCACCATCTAATTGGCAGCAGTGACGTCTATGCAATATTAACAGCTTTTCTTTTGATTGTCAGATGTGTAAGTGTATGTCATTGGTGCGTATCTAATGGCCTTTATGTGAAATGGCACGTCTCATGAAAATGTTGACCCATCATGATTTCGTTCCTCATTTTTTGTTTCAGTCTCTTCGTTAAACCCCAGAAATGTATTGCCACACTAAGTTATTACTTATCTTACACTTAGAAGTTAATTGCCAGAAAGAACAAAAAAAAAAACGTATTTGCTTCCTTATGATGTGTGAAAATCTGAAAAATTGTCTCTTCTCTTTTCACACTTTTCATCTGCACTGTGCCTTACGATGCACTTCCTAAAAAAGTTACAAGGTCATCTTTCATGTATTAACGGGAGTTTTTGCTAGCATTTGTTTGCTTGGCAAGTTTTAACTTGAGACACTGTGTAATGGTTTTGTTGGTTTTGTGGCTACACTACATTTGTAGACTAAATTAGGATAAGTCTTTTCTCTTGTCCATGAAGACTCCAGGAAATGGACTGGCCATTTCCCTCAGTAAACAAACCAAAAACCAAATTTACTGTATCTACCAGCTCGGAAAATATTATTTCATATTTTTGAGGTTCTGAGCTTTTATTCACCTATTATGGAGTCAGTGATTGGCACACAGGCTTGTCAGGTTGGTACAGTGAAAGGACAACAGGTTTGATCTGGTTTGTCTTGCACGCTCAGTTATTCCAGAGAGATCGTGTCCTGAGATGACACACTTGACTGAAGAGTTCGAGAGTGAAAAATTCAAAATACTTCTCACTTTCATGTTGTTTTTGTGTGCTAAGAATAAATCTATTTTACCTTTGTGATTTCACTCTTGGCTTATAAACTACAATGAATGGAGATGCAGCTTACCATGGTTTCAAACTGAATGTGTTAATTTAATTTGAACAATTGACATCTGCAGTAAAGATCATTCTTACTACAATTTACTCTAATTCCACAGGGATTTTTTTTAATTACCTGCATTTAGAGGCTTGCAATATATATATGCTTAGATTGTATTAATCATTTAATGGAATCGGTTTACATTTAAATGTGTGGGGGGATTTTTTGTGCACATCATGGATTTTTAACGCTTGTTATCAAAACATCAATGCACTTTGCTGGTTTTCTTGAGAAGCACAAATCCCCAGTTCTTTGCTTTCCAAAACTTGACTAAGGACTGGTTTCACAAGTTCCAGTTAATTATTTGCATCACATTTTTACGTTTCCATTTACAGATTAATCCTAAGAGCAGTCATATTATACGACTAAAACACGAAAACCATTGTTATCGTTAAGGTCATTGAGCATTTAAAGAATGTTGAGTTTTCAGACATTTTTTTCAGTTCAAATTTACTGTATGGTTTAAAGACATTGTTTATAGCAGTGGTTCTCAACCGGTGGGGCGCGCCCCCCCAGGGGGGCGCGGACACTCTTGCGGGGGGGGCGCGAGTAGGCTACAGGATGGGAGCAAAAAAAACAGAAAAAAAAAAAAATGCAAATTCGTGATCTTTGTTTGGATTCATCGGATCTATTTTCGCTGCTAAAATAGACCAAAACAGTCATTATTTCATCAAAAATATAAGTGACTTAATATTATTAACTTGTTTGTTGAACTGTCATATGAAATCAGTGTCACATTTTCAATCGTGAGGTGAAATTAAGTGATGGTCAATTGTCAGCTCTCTTGGTCGTCAGGTCGTGTGATGTATGTTGCTGAACTGTATTCAAATGTTATAAATATAAAAACACCACATTTTGAAATTTAACTGCAGTATGTCAATTTAGTTTATTTGTGTGTGCTGCGCTCATAGACTTTAGAAAACGGCGCTCATTTGTTTGATCAGTGATGCGCGGGTTGATCCAAAATGAGCGGGTGCGAGCGGGTGCTTGCGGTCACCCGCGGTTACCCGCAGTTACGAGTCATCCAAAAATATTTTTAATGATATTCGGGTCGCGGCGGTCGGGTCGTTTGAAATAAAGATTCCAATTAAACCTTTGTAATTTATAGGAAATATTCAAGCAATAATATATAAATTATCTCATGTATATCCTTGTTTAAAACCAGGGATTAAAAACGAATTCCAAGTAAAAACGGTATTTTTCTTTACATTTCCAGAGAGCGAAACGAACGAAATTAAACATTACTTAATAAATTCAAGGCATAATTTCCTTATTCATTTGATACAACTATTATAGCTATACAACTAATATATAAAAAATAATATTATTTTGTCATATTCGTGATTCCTGAATTTATATATGAAAACTTCGTTTTGAAGTGCATTCGTTAAGTTTGTATAAGAAAATAAGTTTGTAAAACAAAATAACCTAATTAATGCCGAATGATTTTTGACAGTGAACGCATCTCCACCGCATAGCCGCATATAATCGCTGCTGTCAGTCGCAGATATTAAACATGCGGTTCAGGAAGCGGGTCGGGTACAATATTTTCTTTTTCTTTTTTTGCGGTCCGAGTTGCGGGCGGGTTATTTGAAAACTTCGGTCGGGTTCGGGTTGTTTATACATTGACCCGCGCATCACTGATATAAAACGAATAAACTAGTCAGAATATAGGCTACATTTAAAGCTTTCCTTTAGTTTTTGTGAAATACACGCACGCACACAGCCACGCACACACAAACATGTTTAAATACATTTATGTTGTTAATAAATAAATTACAATAAATTGTTGTAACAGCAATATCTCCAAGTTTTGTTTTTCACTGTAAAAATGTAATGATTTTCCAATGCAAATACCGCCACCTTTTCCCCCCACTTCAAGCACTGATTATAACACAAACAAATCATTCTCCTGGCGACTTTTATTTTTATTTATTTATTTATTTTTTTTGTCAAAAGCGACAAATCCAGTGATTTTTACTGATGTTTTTGGAGACTTTTGTGGTGTTTGGAGACTCGGAAGCACGAATCACCCTATAGTTAGGCCTACTGTGCTCAACGAGCAGCGGGTGCTGCCGTGAGCCCCTCTCCCGTTCAAAAGCACTCACAGGCGGTCAGTCTCTCAGTAGCCTCGCGCAGCAGTCAGAGCAGAGAGGAGACACACACCCCTCCGCGGGGGTGGGGGGTGGGGGGGGGGGGGGCCCAACTGCAATGAACCAGCTTTGGGGGGGCCCAGCTTGCAAAAGGTTGAGAACCCCTGGTTTATAGCGATAAAGTGAACATTGTAAATACTAGGCTAGCTGAACACTACCCTAGTTATAAAAAAAATATAGCAGTTGCATGTGTCTTTTTCTGTAGAAGTACGTGTGTCATGAGTTCCTCTGATTTGATTAAATCAAAAATAAAGCTTAAGTAAAAAAAACAAAAAAAGTGTTAGTATTTACTGTAAAACCTGTTTAAAGGCACAATGTTAATTATATGTGACCCTGGACCACAAAACCAGTTATAAGGGTCAATTTTTTGAAATTGAGATTTATACATCATCTGAAAGCTGAATAAATAATTCTGTACATTGGTGTATGGTTTGTTAGGATGGGACAATTGGCTGAGATACAACTCTTTGAACATTTGAGGGTGCAAAAAAAAATATTGAGAAAATCGCCCTTAAATTTGTCCAAGTGAAGTTCTTAGCAATGCCTATTACTAACTGAAAATTAAGTTTTGATATATTTACGGTAGGTAAATTTGCAAAATATCTTTACTTAATATCCTAATCCCAATTTTTGCCATAAAAAACAATAATTTTGAGCCATGCATTGTTGGCTATTGCTACAGATATATCCGTGCTACTTATGAAGGTTTTGTGGTCCGGGTCATATATGGAGATCATAAAATACAATATATAATCTTTAGGCAGTTATACATATGAATTTTTATGCAATCACATTATTTTAAATGCATGTCAGAGCTCTTTGATCCACCTGTACTTTCAACACAGCACTCATCTTCTGTCAGGACAGGATATATTAGGGACAGGATATAAAGACATTTGGTAATAGATTAGTTCCTCTGTAAAGTCTAAATACACAGTAATTTCCTTCAGCAGAATTGCTGCAAGTGTAACTATGGCTTAATGTGTCATCATGATTATTAAAAAACTGAACTACTACTGGAAGTGAGAATGTGGTAATTTGTTTCAAAATTGGTAGGTCACTGGTTAAAACAAGTTTTCTTCTCTTTGTTCAAAGTGTTTTTGTGAATGTAATGCTGTCTTTCTTCTTCTGCTTCTAATGTGTCTCTGTTTTTCCTCATGATGCTGCCATGTCCTATAGATTGAGGTCTAGGTAACTGCTTTTGTTGCACAAAAGTCTTTTCTTTTAAATATTTGTGCATGCAGTTGCTAAATCCTATGATTATATCCTGTAACTGAGTGTGTGTGAGTAAAAGAGACCATGTTAGCAGCTAATAACATGACTCTGAATCTCCCATTCCCAATCTCCCCTCAGATCTTGGAGGAGGATATGATGCGCTCCCTCCTGCAGAACTCGCTTCACGTGTTTCGTGCTATCAGTGGAACCTCCACTGACCTGAGCTAGAACCTGATGGTTGCTCCTGATTGTTCTGGACTATCAGGTTTCTTCACAAGTGAATGTACAAATCAAGATCCTAGGCCTTCAGCAAACATCTCCTCTTCGGGATACAAGAATGTCGGCATTTTCCGTGCCATGTTTTTACTTGTTGTGTACAGCCGATTTGTGTACATATTGCTTCTACAATTCATTTTAAAGGCAACATGAAGTTAAAATCAACTGCTTACTTTTTTAATGCACATTCCTGGTCTTATCATGTTTGCATCACTGCTCCTTTTTGAAAAACCGCATTGTTTTTCCAACTCTAACCTACTTACCATTATGTTAACCCATTTCCACCACACAAGAAAAAAATCATGCTTTGGTAAATCAAAAATAGTCCGAATTATAGCATGCCAAGTCATTATTATGACAAAGTCAAAATTGACATAAAAAGTCAACCCAAGTGAAAAAAGTGCACTTCCATAATGTACTTAAAATGCTCTATTTTCAAGCACTAATTTTGTTCGTAATGTACTAAAAATTGATCATCTTAAAAACATCTAAGTGTATTCAAATGTGCTATATTGGGACACCATGAATATGAATTAAAATGTGCTTTAACATACTATCTCTGTATTAAAAAATGTATATATTTAGTTACCACTTGTAGTACACTTGAACTCACTAGTGTATGAAAAATGGTTTCAAGTGTACTAAAGAATAATTTTTTGCATATTAAGTACAAAATTAGTGCATGAAATAGAACACTTTAAGTACATTGTTTTGGCCAAAAGTTGAAATTCTGACATAAAAACTCAAAATTGTGACATGCTAAGTCGTTATTATGAGATAAAAGTTGGAAATGACGTAACTCAGATATGACAAGTTAAACTAGGGCTGCCCTCGACTAAAGATTTTTCTGATCGGCTAGTAGTCGTCCGTTCACAGAGAGCGAGATGGCGGAAAGCGCAACCTGTTTACTTTCATTATTTTACAAAAGCGCAACGATTTGTTGTCTGAGTGCATGCAAATAAACGTAGAGTCTTTACAGATTTCAAAGATGTATTACTCTTATCAGTATGAGCAAAAATGGAGTATTTTAAGAGCAAGTGTCCACACTGACGCCTCCATCTGGCATCCGGTAAATGCGCTACTATTCAGCTTCCACACTCCGCACAAACACTTCAATTCGCCCATTTTTCTAGGTTAGCTTTAAATTGAGCTGCCGTATAAAGTTGAATGATAGGTGGTACTACATAACCACATAGACCAGCCGTTAACAATCTGTCTATTGCAGACTGTGTGACTTTGCAACTTCCTGTGGATTTTTTTTTTTCTGTGCCTAAGGGACTAGTAAAATTTTGGTCGATCAAGCCTCTTCTCGTTGACTGTTAGGGGGCAGCCCTAGCTGAAACTGACATAAGTTGAAATCATGAATAATTATGAGATGGAATTTATGAGTCATAATTTGTGAAAAAAAAAAAGTCAGAAATTTCACATTTTTTGTCATAATTATGATTTTTATGATCTCAGTGTATAGCATGTCAATGTAACTTAGCATTATAATTCGAACTTTTTATCTTATAATTATGTCTTAGCATGTTAGAATGTAACTTTCTGTTTAAAAAAAAAAAAAACTTTTTATGTCATCATTATGATTTACCAGAGTTTTGTTTTGTTTGTTTGTGGAAATGGTCTTTCATAGACCATATATCCAGTCATCTCTATAAGACCAATTTTGGTATCCAGTCAATTATTGATTGATACAATTAAGTCCAGGTTTCTTTTTTCTTTAAAATGTCACATTTAAGTAAAATGGGTTACCATTCCTATTACGTTTTGACTGTAAATGTTCTCTGTGTTATACAATCTATTTTGCATCTCAGCCATACTGTTTATTGCAGGGATGCCATACACTGCAAGAAAATAAAGCATGCAGTGTAGATCACCCAACACACCAAAGATCAAATGGACAGTTTATACTATATGCCTACATTTCTGTATTACTGTATTACATAACAGTTTTGTTTTCTTAAAATCAGGTGATCATAAGTCTAAAACGGAATCATTATTCTGAATAATAAAGTTAAGTTGGCAATGAATGAGATCAGACTAGAGCGTGGGAGTGAACGCCCACAATTTCAGAGGCATTTTTGCCAACCATTTTTTTTTACAGCATCTTTGATTTACTCGGGATTAAGAAACAGAAACTAATCCAACTAGCTTTTGAGATGAATCACAGCATTACAAACTTTCATTTGAAACCAAAAAAGTATGTGGAAGGCACATTTTGTTTATTTTTATGATTTTTTTTTATTATTATTATTATGCAATTAAAAAACAATGGTACGATAAAAGTTATACTTTTTAAATTATTGATATAATTATTGACATTTTTGCTGGATTAAATCATAATTATAACATTATTTTGTTGGCCTTTCCCTTATTTCTATTTGATGCTTTGTTATGTAGTTCAAGACAAACACGGTTGCCTGTTAAAGAGGTCAGTTTTCCTACTGCCAACTGCCGAAAAGAAGAATTTAAACTAGCTACTACTGTATGTGGTCAAATCACACCGTTCCTCTTCCTTATTTTCATTAGTACACATGTGTGTGGTGGTTGCTGGCTGCGCATTTCCTGGACTGAACTAAAACCATTGTGCATCATTTCTGTCATGAATTTGAATTAAACTGGAGTTGCAACGATGTTATATAAATATGTATATGTAAAGCTTTTTAAAATTATGGTAGAGAACAACTGACTTAATCAGCAGGAATGCTAAAATGCAGAATGTAACAGCATACTGATTAAGCAGATCTTTGTGATTCCCATTGTAAACATTTGTTTGTTGTTGGGCTGGTCCTTAGTAACTGCTCACGGATACAGCCGGTACAGTCTATCAAGGGCTGACTTATATGCTGTTAAATGCTGTTAATACTTATCGGACCCTGCTGCACTGAATATGCAAATTGCAAACAGAGGATATGTAGATTTATATAGAAAATTGTCCATTTGTTGTAAATGTATATGTGTGTGTGACTGAGTGTGTGTGTTCGCACACATGGAAATGCAACAGTATTGACAAAGCAGTATTTGCAGCAATGGACGCTGAATTTGCTATCAATAGGATAGCATGAGACAAGCTGCCATTTCTGAAGATTACTTTCATTTTTTCCTTCATGTCATGTCAGCATATCATGTATTTTTTTTTCCTCTGTGATCTGTAGTTAATGAGATAAAGTAAATATTTCTGAAAATAAATAAATAAAAAAATGTCTTTGGTGATGTTTATTCTGAGATCTTTTGAAAAGCACTGTTTTTCCAGGACACGTCTCCCCTTTCTCCAGACACAAACACACACACACACACACACATAAATTGTGGGAAAATACTTTCAAAAACGTTCGATTAAATCTATGACCCTTGTCTGTAAAACAGGTTTCAGATGTTATTTGATCCTTTACGCCAGTGAGAATGTATTACCTTTTAACAGATTTTGTCCAATAGTGGTGAAAGGGAAGTTGTCCAAGGTGGCATTTTACACAATCTGTTTTGTTTTGTTGTTAAGAAACAAAGACGATGACAATAATGACAGTTATGGTTGTCATTGACTTACTTAATGTTATGAAAGTTACTTTTATGATGTAGTTTAAACCTCACTGATGTAGAGTTTCCAGTTTTAGAAATGTTTAAATGTATTAACTGGTTGAAAATGATTGAAATTAATGATTTTTTCTGAGTAAATTTTCTTAATGAATTTTATCAATCAGTATTATAAATAAATACATCTTCATTCCCATTATTTTCCTTCTGGCATATGCCATAAAAATAGTACAAATCTAGTAAAAATAGGCTACTGTGACTTTGAGGTATACATTTTATCGGTTCATCACCGTTAAATTTCTTATAAAAACAAATTTAAATTTACTTTAGCAATATGGTACCCCTTTTTATTTCATTCCCTCAATAATTTTATTTGCATACATTTATTTGTCCATTGTGTACATATGTAATTTTGTGTAGCTTACTGCCAGTCACTACCAGTCGAAAGTTTTTGAACAGTAAGATTTTTAATGTTTTTTCAAAGAAGTCTCTTCTGCTCACCAAACCTGCATTTATTTGATCCAAAGTACAGCAAAAACAGTAAAATTGTTAAATATTTTACTATTTAAAATAACTATTTTCTATTTGAATATATTTCAAGATGTAATTTATTCCTGTGATTTCAAAGCTGATTTTTTAGCATCATTACTCCAGTCATGTGATCTTTCAGAAATCATTCTAATATTCTGATTTGCTGCTCAAAAAAACATTACATTGAAAACAGCTAAGTAGAATTTTCTCAGGTTTCTTTGATGAATAGAAAGTTCAGAAGAACAGCATTTATCTGAAATAGAAATCTTTTGTAACATTATAAGTGTCTTCATCATCACTTTTAAACAATTTAAAGCATCACTGCTAAAAAAAATAAAAAATAAAATAAAAATGACACTGACTTCAAGCTTGTGAATGATATACTGTATAATGTTATAAAAGCATTTTTATTTCAGATTTTTTTTTATCTCAAAAAAATGTACTCAGCTGTTTTAAATACTGATAATAATAACAAAACAAATGTTTCTTGAACAGCAAATCAGCATATTAGAATATGCTGAAAATTAGCCATGAAAATTCAGCTTTACATCATAGGAATAAATTACATTTTTAAATATGTTCAAATAGAAAACAGTTATTTTAAATAGTAAAGATATTTTTTTACTAATTAGTTTTCTTTCTGTACTTCGGATCAAATAAAAGCAGACTTGGTGAGCAGAAGAGACTTTTTTTGAAAACTGAAAATCTTACTGTTTTGACTAATGTGTTGACTTTTGACTGATAGTGTATGTATTATACATTGTATATGTATCTTATCTCTAGGAATTTTTTTTTTTTTACTGGTGTTTTACCTGTATTTTGTGTTTTACGATGCATTGGATTGTGTTTTAGTCTTAACGTCTGTGAAATTAATGGATACTGTCCCGGTAATGAGCTTCTTTTCCTGTTATTTTTATTTCCTACAGTGATTCCTACTGTATAATGTTCTCTTAATTCGACTGGGACGATATCCGTAATTTAATTTTGGTCACTCGACATTCAGCAGATTTACAAATCAGTAGAAATGAGGCAATGCCAATAGGTAGTTCCCTTTAGTCCATAGAGACCATGTGAGTGTGAGTGGGTGAATTTAAACACTCCACCCACTGTAGTCTGTCAGTGTCAGACTGTGTCTTAAGCTCCAGTAGCACTTTTGCTTTGAGCGCAAGGCTGACGGACGCGTCGATCGTCCTTTTACTTTTTAAGTATTATGTCGGCCACGAGTAAGATCGCTTGAAAAGTAAAGGAAAAGGGACTAATATCGCGGTTTGAGTAACGTAATATCAACACAGGATTTACGGGACTTTGGATTTTACACGCAATATCCGATAAATAGGATCAACAGGATGTTTCGACTTTGGGATACCTCGTTAATGATTTGCTTCTCTGTCTCGCTCATGTTCGTTGGAGTTGAAAGCATAACAGGTAGGTTTACTGCTGTTTTCTTACGTGTTTGTTAGGAACGCGTTTCCTCTAAAAGTTTTCCCAGTGACAGCGAGTGCGGGATATCCTGTATAATTCCCGAAACCTGTGACGTCAGAGAGCTTCTCCTGAAATACCGTCAGTGTTTTTCGACTAAACTTCTTCTTGTCTGAACTTGCTCCCCGTAGTAGTTTGTCATTACTACAAACAACAAAATGTTACCACCGCGACTTCTGTTACTTTCTTCTTGTTTTTGTTTTATATTTATATTTTTTCCTCTTTCAGTCTGCATAACGTTGTTCAACTTTTCTTGAACCCCACAGAGCTTCCTCCACTAAAGAACCTGACTTTCAAATGGGAAACACCTTTCACACTTAATTTGACATGGGAAAAGCCGAAGGATCTAGAACCAAATTGCAGAGTAAACTACACGGTGGACGTGCGCAATACACAGGTGAGTCACCTCTAAATTTGAATTAACTGCTTGAATGAAGCATTTCCTCTTCGAAACTAGAAAGTCTGTGAACTCTTAAAAATGTTTTATATTTCTACATACATATTTTCTTTTTTTTCGATTCTGTGATCAGATACTATCAAGCGCTTTGAGATGTAATTATATCATTATGCATTTTTTTTTATATTATTTATTTATGCAAGAAGTATGTGAACCTTTGGTATCAGTTAATACCAAAGTTTGGCTAAGTTTGCAAGATCTGCGCAGTTCCTGCACTATTGACGGAACATAAACCTGGGTCTTCTCAATCAAAGTCTGATCTTGGCCGCAACATTTTAATGGGTTTAAGGCTGGATTGTTCAAAAAACAATCACTCCAAGATTGGTCTTCCGGAGAATATGGTCTACTATTAAATTTTTAAATTAGAAATGAATTCGAAATTCCAGAGTCAAAGAGTAATTCCAGCAAAAAAGCCCACCCATGTAGCTGAGTTTAAGCAACATCAGTAGGCCAAAAAATTCCTCCGACCTAACTGTTTGGTTGATGTTATTGCTGTTCAAATAGTGGGTCACTCTGGACACACAAGGCAGAGGTTCACATATTTATTTTTGGCAAACATTTTAAGGGTTTAGGAACTTCCTACCGCAGATGTATTTTCCTACTCAAAAGGATGAAGGGATACAGATCCCCAAGGACCTATATATTATATTCAGTTTTGAGTTATGCAAGTGGCTTTGACAATCTGTACTATTTTTAATAACATTTTAATCTTCTCGATTCAGATAGCCTTGTAGTTTTACAGATAAACATTTGAAACGTACTTACATTCCATGTGGACTCTCAATTAGTTGAAGAATAAAAAGAAATGCGGTTTAAATTTACATGATGTATGCTATCGCATAACAGTAAAGGAGGGTAACAAAGACGATGGTTTTGTTGTCCTACTTTTTACTGAGTTTTATGAGTGTACTTGAGTCAAACCAGGACAGATGATAGTTTAATGGCACACTCTGTGTAGTATAGACAGCATGGTTTTACTCTGTAATCACACAATTAACCAGGTCTGAGCAGCCCATAACAAACTAAACTGGAATTCGTAGTGTTGTTTTGTCAGTAAGTCAGTAAAACAAAATTAGGTACGATGTACGTTAGCATTTATACTTTATTACCACATAAGTCAAAGTCTAAATCGGGTTTGTTGTTTTCTCATCATATGTTTAGTCTTTCATTTTTGTGTGTTTGTCTCTCTTTGCCCTTTTCCCTTTGCACATTAATGTGTTCTCCATTGAGTGTTATGGTATAGGGAAGGAAGTATACATAAAGATTTTCTAACAATACTACTAAGTACTAACATAACACATTCAATTTACTTTTAAGAACACAATGCCTGTCACTGTTTAAATTCTGTAGTGGCCGCTGATGGAAAGCTGGTAGTATGCCAGATAAAACTCTCAGTGAACAGCTTACACTGTGTACTTCTTTTTAAAGCCCTGTTTTCATGATGAACTCTTGGGATGATATTCACGCAAAGAAAATTAGCTCTAACGGAAATGCGTACACGCTGGAGCAATTATAGAAAATGCAAGGTTACAAATTGTGCCCTTCCAATCAGGCTTTTATCACACATGTGTTTCCTCAACAACACACATATGAAACTTATTGTGTTCCAATCCTTATGTACATGTACTTATACACGGATAATCTGATTTGGATGATCTTCAGTTGATTCGATTGGTACTTGTGGCATTTTAGGGAATTTCAGAGTTAAACATAGTACTTCTGAAAAATCACGTCCGTCTAGGTGAACCAGTCAGGTTAGCAAACAGCATGGCCAGTTGTACTGAGATCATAAAGTCTGACACAGGCTGTATTTAATTAGAAAAAAAAACATGATTTAATATGACATTAATATGATATTAAATCATACCATTAGATTAGACCACCTTCTAAGTCTAAGAGCCTCATCATACATTGATAACAGTAACAAGGTTTGGTAAAGTGAAAGGAAGAGGAAACCAAGTATTGTGCAAGTGCTGGAACTCTGTTATTTGGAATTATAGCAACTTGGCAACTTTCTTGTGTTTGTGTTCAAAATTTCAAAATAATATGGAACAGAATGTTAGTGTTACAGTATTAAAGTTTAAAACTTGTTTGAAACTCTACTGTACATATAGATTAGAAAAGTGATTTGTGTTGTCTAACAACATTATGTAACACTTGTGCTCTCGTGTAGTTTCCTTTTGGATCTGGTCTGCACTGCTTGTTCAGCGTGTAACCACTTGCTTTGCATTGTAATTCAATTTATGCACAAAAAGTCCCCAAAATATATTAAAATATATTACTTCTTTGTGCCTAGTAAAGAGAAATTTTCTTTAAATTATTTTTAATATATCATCTTGGAAAAGCTGTGGGGAAAACATTTTGGAAAGGAAGAATGGGAGTTTTCGTTAGAAACAAGTGACTCATCTTTACTCATTTTGGAGTAATGCACACACACACACACACACACACACACACACACACACACACACAGTAATACAAAATGAATACAAGGACAAACATACTGTCTGTATTTTTAATAGTGGCAATTAACATGAAAATCCTCTGTCGCCAACAGAACTGTTCTGAAAAACCCAAACAAGACAATGGTCAAACCAGAAGAGTCCAAAATGCAACCTGCAAATTGAATATCTCCAATGAGAATGGACTGTGCATCAGTGTTACAGTGAACCCTGAAAACTGTGGATACAAAAACCCTAGTCCACCTTTTGAAATTCACCTTCAGCCACCTCGAGGTACGCTGCATGATAGCCAACTATCTGATGTAAAATGCTTTTTGGGTCTTTGTCCATTTTTAATCATTCTATATTGATCCAGTGCCAGAGAAGTATGTTTATTGGTTTATTCAGTCTTAAAAGATACGTTCACTTCCAGTAAAAAAAAATCCTGATAATTTACTCACCCCCATGTCATCCAAGATGTTCATGTTTTTCTTTCTTCAGATGAAAAGAAATTGTGGTTTTTGAGGAAAACATTCCAGGATTTTTTTCCATATAGTGACCAATGGGTTGAAGGTCCAAACTGCAGCTTCAAAGGCACGATCCCAGCCGAGGAATAAGGGTCTCATCTAGCAAAACAATCTGTCTGAAAAAAAAAAAAAAAAAAACATATATATATATATATATATATAATTTCAATTTTGCTGTAAAAAAAAAAAATTATATATATATATATGAAGAGTTCAGATGCAAAACCAGCTAAATCAATCTGTCGTCTTTCTTTAAAAAATGCATTTTTATCCAGCTCAGATGCATAGGTTTCTATGTAAGTACCGGTACTTCTGATTGGGCTGAGGCTGGTATTTTAGCAAGTTTGAGGAAAAAAGTTTTTTTTTTTTTGTTTTTTTTGTTTTTTACGGCAAAACCGAAATTACATTATTTCTCCAACTTCAATATCGTCCGACATCATTGTTGTTTTGCATTTTTTGGTAAAGGCCATTTGACTTTCTTTGCATGAATCTTTTTAAGCAGATGAAAGATCGTTTTGCTAGATTAGAGCCTTATTCCTCAGCTGGGATCGTGTAGAGCCCTTTGAAGCTGCATTGAAACTGCAATTTGGACCTTTAACCCATTGATCCCACTGAAGTCCACTATATGGAGAAAAATCCTGGAATGTTTTCCTCAAAAAGCTTTATTTCATTTCAGCTGAGGAAATAAAGACATGGACATCTAGGATGACATGGGGATGAGTATCAGGAAATTTTTACTAAGCCTTTAAGTATGTTTATTTTATTACATATTATGGTATTAATGGATACAGATCAAAGAATCCTTTGATTCATTTTAGCTAAGAAGTCACAAGATGAACAGTTTCTATTAATCCTTTTTGAAGAGGGTTTTTTTTTAAAGTCTGCATTACATTGTGACAGTTTACATCACACTGAATCTCTGCTTTTTCCTTCTGCCTCTGCTTTAGTCATTTTTTTTAACTGTAAAATTTATCAATTTACACTTACCATTTAGTTTTCTTCAAATGCCTAATACAGAGTCAATTACAAATTTAAGCAAGAGTTCAGACAATGCTGTGACTGTTCACTAAATCATAAATAAATACATTAATTTTTATATATTTTCATGTTTTGCGTATATATATATATATATATATACACATACATACATGTGTGTGTATTTATATATACGTAATAAATATACACAGTACACACACATATGGTATGTAAACAAACTTTTATTTTGGATTGTTTCTTTTGTATTGTTTGACTGCTAAAATGCAGAATAGAAGCTTGTTTTTATATTTACTGTTAGTTCTTCTGTTTTTTAGGAATAATAGCATCCTTCCTGCTCTCCCCTTCTTGCCTCACTGTAACTGCATCACTTAATACATTGGCATGTAAATGTGCATATTCATGTGTTGATGCATTCATGTGCATGCAACTTTGTCACAGCGTCTCTTTGAGTTCTGAATGTTACAGTGAGTTTCAAACTTCGATCTTGAGGACTAATTTGAAATCTCCAAATTTATTACAGTGCCTTTGGTGACAAACAGGAACTACGAGTATTCCCACCACAGGCTGAAGTGCACTTGGAGTCCTGTTGCTGATGTCGAAGACTTAGGTTTTTATTACTGGTATGTAACTCTTTTTCTTATCATTGTTTTCTATATTTCCTTTTCATGTGTCATTTATATTCCTTTCATCCATGTATTCATTGTAAATGCGTGTGTTTCAGGTCATTTCAGAACAATACAGTAATAAAATGCAATGAGATGAAGACTGGAGAATGCATCATACACGATACATTTGACATGACACAGAGCATGTTCTACCTGTTCAATGGCACTTATAAGGGTGAACCTGTAAACAACACATTCATGGATAAACGCCCAGCACAATATGGTAAACATGCGTTATTTGCATAGAACATACACATGCACAGAAAGGCAGTTTTCTCAAATACAGCACACTATGTTGAGAGCTGTCATTTTCACAACAGCAAATTATTTGAGAAAAAAATATAGTTGATCACACCAAATGGAAAACCTATACTATATGCAATAGCTGTATTAGAGAATATGAGCTACATTTTTCACATTTTCTAACGTCACTAATTAAGTCTCTTTTTTTGGGATCGCTTTGCAGTGAAACTAAAAAAACCTAAACTCATAATCAAGAGGAACGGGAACTCTCTCCATTTTAAAACAAATGCATCAGATTTAACTGAGTTTGAACCTCAGTGCTACAAATTCAACTACACATACAGCATGTGCGATAAGGTAAATAATGTTCTGTATTTTTTACTTAATAGTATAAAATCAGGTTCTCTTTGTTAACTATTATCAGTCTTACTAAAGCTTTAAATACACATAAAACTTACCTCTTTTGATGCTTAATTTCATTTTCTGATCCTATATTTTTCTGTTGTTGTGTTTACAGATAGCACCAGAAAAATTGACATATGAGAATATGTGTGAAGTGGACTATGACTCAAACTGCAAGTACAGAGCCAGAGTGCAGATCATCTTCTCAGACAAATGTGGTGCAGGGAATAGTGACCCGAGTGACGAGGTGGAATATGGTACGTCTGAGCCTGTCAATTGGCTAGTTGCATATCTCCGCCATCTTCGATTTCCAGTCTAGCGAGTGTGTGCATGGTCGTGCGTGATGCTTCCGGTTTTGCTAAACGCCCGTGAAGAGAGTTGGAGTAATCGAAATATTACCTACTATATATGTTTACAGGATTTATAATCCTGTAATTTATAATCGCTAAAAATGCAAATAAGACCTACACTGCTAAGATTACTATACTATATATGTTAGCCAGTGGCATTTTAAACTCATGATGTACACGCAGCTACACAATGTCTTTTTTCCCTTACCAGCTATGTAAATGTACAAATTCCTTATTTCTCGAAAATGTTTGTATTACATTTACTTTTTTTTAAAACTAAAATTCATTTACCTTGTGAGACACCGTCTGCTCGTCTTTAATATCTGTTTCTCATACATAAGTTTGTTCCATCAACATTATCACAGCATATTTTAATACTTTACATATAGTTAACTTTGCATCAAGCATATTTGTAAATGAAAACATGGACTGTAAAAGAATAAAACTAATAAATAGTTATGCTTAATTTAAAGATTTGTTTTATTTGCAAAAATATATGTCGACTGTATGCGCTGCTTAGAGACAGAATGATTTGTGCTATGCAACATACAAAACAGATAGCCTAAATATTAATAAAAACACACAGGGGAATGCAAAACTATCTTTTAATAAATGTAAACCTGCCATGAATAAATTATGTTGAATTGTACAGATAGTTAAATAATGTTACAAAATAAAATTAATAAAACATACATTGAGCCCATAATGCAGAAATCTCTAATCGTCTCGTTTGACAGCTGCAAACCTTATGATCTTATAAATAGCAGTCAGAACACGATCAAGTCTCCCCAAATGTACAGTGTTGCACATTTAATTGGTTCGTGTATGAATGAAGAGATCCCCGTGGATTAAGGTTACCAGATTTTTTAAATGAAAACTGGGGACATTTCCTAGTTCAGTGGTAAAAATATCACTGAAATCTCACTTGTGATTATCTACGAATTCAAAAAGGGGGACAATGTTTTTTTTTGTTTTTTTTGTAGGTTCCATATAGGCCTATTATTATCATAATTTCATAATTGATAATTACAGTGATATTTGAGGATCAAACTTACTGTAGTGTTTTAATACAATCGTAAATAGTAACCACTGCAAATAGCAAACATATCAAAACAGTAGTATTATAAATTATGGCTTTAGAAAAAAGAATAAATATGATAACATATGATAAATAAAACTGTATTTAATAAATATGTTATTACGTTAAATATGCGAGTACAATAATTCTAACCTTTAAAATATTTTATCTATGCTTTTGGAAATTGATCTTTTCTACCCCTAATCAGGGACACGGTGTAGTTGATGGTTTATTATTGTTTTATATTATTCATATCGGAGTTGACGGCTGAAGTTTCATGAATGTTTAATAGGCCTATTGTGTGCAAAACAACTCCGCAACCTTTTCATACCTTGTTATACAGTACACACAAACATCATTACTTTGCTTTAACATGTATACTAGTATGTGACTACCTTAAAACTATTAACGGCGTCTCTTTCGATAACTGATGATAATAGCGCTCGGTTCTCGTCCAAGCTCTTCATCAGAGTAGCGACACACGGTCGAGTAATCAGTATAGCTCGCAGCGCCCTCTGCTGTTGAACATAATCATAATCGTACGACTGCCGCCTGGCTAAATTGTTTGGGCTTTTACAGTGTATTTGCGGGTTGTTTTGAGCGTGCTGTAAAACGGGGACATTTCCGGGGACAACTCCAGGCGGGGACAGGACGGTTGTGGCTAGAAGGGATACAGCTCCGACCGGAAACTAACAATGTAATGAACTGTTCTACCTATTGGATTGTGTTGTTTTTTTTTAACGTCTACATCAACCCCAACTTTAAACTTAGCCCTTACTATAATACAAAAACAGTTTTATTGTTGTACAGTGTGACAAAAATAACGTTAGATTGATGTGCGCATGCTCGGTAGCTAGAGCTGGATTCCTGCTAGCCTTAACCGGACAGGACACCAAAACCGGGACTGGATCCCCGGAAAACGTGGATTATTATTAACCAATGCAGCTGCCGCATAATCAACAGAAGAAAGAATGAAGAAATCTCCGCGTTGTATCTTGATGAATTTCCACACAGAGGTACGCAATAATACGAGGAGGACGTTTTCTCTGTGCTCTGATATACCACTATTCGCTATTTATTTTGAAAAACATCAGTTAAATCTATCTAGCTAAGTTTCCCTATACAGTAAATGCGAGCGCCGCAAAGACCGGTGTTGTGCCCATTTTCGACCCCAGCCAAATTATTACCCCCTCTCGTTGAAATCGCTACCTGATTTGCCTAATCCTAACCCCTCCCTCACACCTAACCCTAAACCTACCAATATAGGGGGGTAGTAATCTGGCGGAAGTCAGAATTCGGCATAACATCGGCATCTGCAAAAAGTTAATTATTTTACCAAAATAAAAGGGATCATGCAAAATGCATGTTATTTTTTATTTTTAAAAGTAAAATATTCCACATAAAATACGTTTACACGTATACGTCCAAAAGAAAAAATAATTAGTTGAATTTATGACCCTGTTCAAAAGTTACATACACTTGATTCTTAATACTGTGTTGTTAACTGAATGATCCACAGTTGAGTTGTTTAGTCATAGTTGTTCATGAGTCCCTTGTTTGTACAGTTCAACTCTGTTCTCAAATCCTTGGGATCCCACAAATTCTTTGGTTTTCCAGCATTTTTGTGTATTTGAACCCTTGCCAACAATGACTATATGATTTTGAGATCCATCTTTTCGCATTTGAAGATCAGGGTAAATTTAACTTATTTTGTGTAAATAAAAAAAGGACAATTTTAGTTTCCAGGACAGTCTTGAACTTTTGAATGGTCGTTTATGTATGGTTACTTGCTTCACATCCTGCAAATGAAATGTGCTGTCCTTTGGTCTTTGACCGTTGAACTTAAATGTTTTTCTTTTTGCTGTTTCGTAGGAGAGAACAAAGATCCGAAAATGTCTGCATTGCTGGCTGTCATTATTGTCCCGCTCATAGTTTCCTGTTGCCTAATAGTTTCCCTTGTGCTGCTCACAAGGTGAGGAATGATTTAGATTTTCATTGTTCTGCTCTTCTATTTAAAAAAGACAAACAATATTATTGCATCATCATATTTTATACATTACGTATAGGTTATTTTGAAGATTTCTTTATATCCTATTTGTGCATCCTGTGATGCACATTTTTAGCATAATTTCTCAAGTCACATGATCCTTCAGAAATCATTCTAATATTCTGATTTGCTGCTCCAAAAACATTACTAATATTATGTTGAAAACAGCTGAGTAGAATTTTTTCAGGTTTCTTTGATGAATAGAAGTTCAGGAGAACAACATTTATCTGAAATAGATTTTTTTTGTGTAACATTATAAATGTTTTTATCATCACTTTTGATCAAAACAAATTATACTGACTCCAAGCTTTTGAATAGTATAGTGTATAATATTACAAAAGCTTTTTATTTGAAATAAATGCTGATCTTTGGATCTTTCTACTCAAAGATTCCTGATAAAATTTACTCAGCTGTTTTGAATATTGATAATAATAATAATAATTATAATAATAATTAAAAATATTTCTTGAATAGGAAAAAAGCATATTAGAATGATTTCTGAAGACTGGAGTAACGATGCTGAAAATGTATCTTTGATCACAGGAATAAATTACATTTTAAAATATATTCAAATAGAAAACAGTTACTTTAAATTGTAAAAGTATTTCTAAATTGTACTCTTTTTGCTGCACTTTGGCGCAAATAAATGCAGGCTTGGTGAGCAGAAGAGATTTATTTAAAAAAACATAAAATCTTACTGTTCAAAAACTTTTGACTGATAGTGTACTTTAAATATATATGACTGAATATTGATTATTGAGTCCTGGAATGAACTGAAATCTGAATTTGCTTCTCTTCCTTCAGACATAAAGACATCATATTCCCAAAAATCCCAGAGCCGACGCTTATCTTTAAGGACATGCTCATCAACAACATCAGAATGGCAGAGGATCTGCGGGTAAATTGTTCAGCCAGTCATTACTCATTAGTTTCACAATCAGAAACCTTTCAGATTCACACATTATCCTGTAAAAAAAAACCCTGTAATTAACATTCTTTATTCAATCTCTTTCACCACCAGAGTCCTGCAGATGCCAGACTGTATGTCCCTATTGAAGAAATCGTAGAGAGCAAGATAAGTCTTGAACTTGAGACACCACTTGTACAAAATACGACACACAAGCAGGTATAAACAATTCTGATGGCTGAAAATATCCAGTGAATCAGTGGAATCAATGGACTCAGGGTTGAACTTAAAACTTACACTGACGGGAAAATGTGTATGCAAGGAGGAGGAATTAAACACCTGTTTTGTGTTTCATCTGTCAATGAATAATGAACTCAGGCTCCACCTACTTTTTCTGAAAGGACTTCGACCTCACTTATTACAGTTGCCAGTGAATTGCTCTTCTTGGCACGACAGTGGCTTGTTTTCATTGAATGTAGTGTGAAGATAAGAAAAGCAGTCAACAGACTTTCCTGGGGCAGCGGATGACATGAATAGCTTCATGCATCTTGATAGAGGAACACTGCAAAAAGATTCATGGAATGTGGAAATTGTGACTTTTGATCTCTTTCGCACCATTTCTGACCTTTACTATGCTCGTTTATACAGCCGCATTTATGGACTCGTGGGTGTTTTTACACATAGTTTACAAACTAGATGTACTGCTACAAAAGTGATTTTGCAAAAAAAATACTTTAAAGAAATTGTTTTCTAAGCACTGTGAATTGTTACATGTATTAAAGCGTGGTTTACTGTATGCCAGAAAGAAAAATGCTCTTGACTCTAAATGTGTATATATATATGTTCACAACTTTGGCTGGTGGATAAACAAATAGATATAGACAAAATAATTGATATAGAAAGTCACATGACGACATATTTGGACTTTAAAAATAAAATAAAAAAATAAAAATAAAATGATATATATATATATATATTCTAAATTGTACTGAAATATATACCTTGAAAGCTAAAATTGTTTTTTTTTTCATACTTTCTGTTTAATTTCCCTGTTATTAAACTGTTTGCATAACCGGGCATCCTGTTTAGAGTTGGATCATTTAATTATTCGACGAATAATAAAAGTAAACACTAGGATAGAAAATACAATTTTACAAACATTTTACAGTTCTATAGTAACTGGTATTTTTGCGGACAGTCTAGCAACTACGATAAATATTTGTATTTCTAAATCTAAAATCTTAAATGTTATTCAAGCTGCATAAACAGCACTTCGAGTCCGCCATGTTGGCTCAAAGCTGCTGTATAGTTGCATGTAGAGCTCCCCCTACTGGCGGTCTGCGGAGAACCAAAATGGCGGCGGTGTGGTCCTGATGCTGCTGGATGCTGATGAAGCTATACGCTGTGCAGTGTGTCTCTAAAGCGGGTCTGATCGATTTTTATTGGCTCGGTCTCTGTGGCGCAATGGAATAGCGCGCTGGACTTCTAATCCAGAGGCTCCGGGTTCGAGTCCCGGCAGAGATGCAGTGCAGCTCTCGGATGGGGCATGTTAATTGCTTTTATTGTGCATTTTGTACAGGTGAAAGATATGAGTGTAATGGTTTGAGGCAGCTTTGTATCGGTGTGCATTGACTAAAAGCATACAGAATAATGTAAGCAATGTAAAGCCTGAAAAAATGAAGAGCATTTTAAATGGACTGCTTTATTAAATTCAATATTAAATGACTGTAAACTTAAATGTATCAACAAACAAAAAAATGCTAAGATTTGCTTAATTTATTTTGTACAATTTTTATTTTCTCTCCCTCTTGCTCTCCCACACAAACAGACTGATGATTTAAAATGAGTTTAAATTAAAATTGCTTTTTAATTTTATAGCTATATTAATATTATATATTATTCTAACACACAATATTTCTTAACTCAACCATCTCACATGTGCATATATAATTTTATTTTAATCCCATAAAGCATTTCTAGTAATACAATGTTATTCATTTTATAAGTTTGAAATGTAATTCATTTAAAGAGTATGTTTCACACTCCATTTTGCCTGAACACAGTGATGCTGAGACAAAGGCAAATCTGACATACAAATTTAAATAGTAAAACAGCATTATAATATTTAAATAGCATTATCTAATTTGCACAAAGTGCTTCAATCCACCATAAATTACAAAATGTATCTAAGAATAAAAGGGAAAATGCAATACAAAAGCGCCAAAATGGTATTCAGCACTACCATTTGATATACAGTAGTAAACTGCCTGTATCAGAAGATATTTATGAATATCGTGCACATAATAGTAATGGACAGTTCGACTCAGTTCAGCGAATCGGTTTTTTCGAACGTTCGTTTCAAAGACTATTCAAAAATTAAAAAATTAAAAAATAGTTTAGCGAATATTTTAACATTTTAAAGTCACCTATAACGTTATGGTTCAAAACTATACCCTGTAATTTGGTCACTAGTTCAAATTCTGTCCTGTAGTTCAAATTCTGCCCAGCAGGTGGCAGAGCACACAAACATATACGTAATTATACGTCAAGTAAACGTTAGTCTGAAAGAGATCATGACAGTAACCCCAGGGTTTCATATTTGACAGTCAAGTGATCTAAATATCCTTGTATTGCCAAACTGTAATTACATCCCTACACAAGTCTGAATTCATAGCCTAACTGCTTTTCTCTATTTTCCATTTTTACAGTACATCCAGTGACCACCAGTTAGCCTATGCTATATCAACATTTTTGCCCCTCACGGTCCTTCTCCATACAACAGGGCTGTAAGGAGAAAAATGCGAGTCCAATCTGAACGATGCGCATGAAGGAGAAGGTTTATTTTCTTCGCACCCGCGGGGTCTATTCTTTTTGTCGCTGTGGAGTTCTAGAGAGGGAGGGCAACTGAACAGGGCTGGGTAAAAGGAAATAGTGATGGGCAGTTCGACTCAGTTCAGGGAATCGGTTCTTTCGAGCGTTCGTTTCAAAGAACCGGTTCAAAAATAGTTTGCGAATGTTTTAAGCGCTGCAAAGTATAGAGAATAAAGGCTCTTTCTGTAATATAGAAAATAAGTTTGAACATCTTTTTTGTTTATGTCAAAACATTTTCTCTTCATAAAAAATCATAATGTGTGTAAAGAATTGGTTTTCTTTATAAAAATACAAACTCTTGGATTCAGTGCACAGGTAACGTATTTATTACTGTTGATCAATTGTTAATACATTATTGCAAATTTTAGGTAAGAATCTACTAAAGTCAAACACTACTCTTATATCCTCATATAAATCTTGTTCTCTCTGCCTTTTTTTTTAAATTGTATTTTATGTATGCATGTATGATTTTATTGTACGTATGTATTTATGTAGGTATTATTGCTGTTGTTTAATACTTAATAGGCAATAATTTATGTAGTATAGTTTCATGCATGGAATATAAAGCTACATATAGGGAAAATAAATATAAATTCAAATTATTAATTAAAAAAATTATAACCTGCAATTGCGTCATGACGTCCTTGACATCCCAGCTTATGTAACTTTATATATAATATAGTATGTTTTCCAGCGACCATACAAGCTTTGAAGAATAAATGAATGATTCATCTTATAAAAACAAAGTCTATGTTTTATTAATCATTTCTAAAACAAGTAGGCCTACGTCTGCTTGTAGGCTTCATCAATCAAACCCGTACTTTTCTCTAAATGCTCTCTTTCAAATGCAGACTCGTTGTTTCTCAACTCACAATGAATCGGGCATGTCGATTCTTGGTTCATTTATTTCATTAATATGTTAAGGTTGAAGTTCACTTTCAGAATGAAAATTTACCTGATAATTTACCCTCTCATGTTATCCAAGATGTTCATGCCTGTCTTTCTTCATTCGCAAAGAAATCAGGTTTTCTCTGGAAAACATTCCAGGACTTTTCTCCATATAGATTTCAGAGGTGGCCAACGGGTTGAAAGTCCAAATTGCAGTTTCAGTGCAGCTTCAAAGGAGTCTACTCGATCCCAGCCAAGAAATACGGGTCTTATAGGAAACGATCTGCTATTTTCTTTAAAAAAAAATATATATATATATATATACTTTTTAATCACAAATGCTCATCTTGCACTAGCTCTGCGATGCCCATAGGGGTTCATTGTAACACACGTGGTTTAAGTATTTACACACATACTGGCGTAACCAAATTTACGGTATTTACTAGTTGCCATAGCAACACTATATAGAGAAAAAAGTGCACCAAAACTCAAAAGCCTTTTGAAGATGTCACTGAATATTTATTTTATCATAGTAAAAAGTACATTTTTGGCTGAAGTAATTTTTCATCTCTGTTTTTAGTATTAATTTAAAATGAGACAAATCTGCTACTATTTTAATCTCCAATCTGCTATTTATCAGTTTAGATAGTTCATTAATGGTTCGCTGGATCTAGTAGATGACACTATCCGGTTTTAAAGTCCAGTTGCGCAGATGGGGAAAGTTGTAATTACTTGCATTACAATCTGCCCCACCAAGTACAACATGTTCCTGGATCAACATCTTTGTTGATCCTGGAACAACATTTCAATCAACCAATCAGAATTGAGGGATAACTTTTCAGGAAATGTCAGTTTTAGGCTTATGATCAGAGGCAGATTCTTCTACACCCTTTTAATCAGCTATCATTTCCCTCTGATGTTAGGAATAAATTATGGTTAGGGTTAGATTTAGGGGTAGGGATTGGGTTAAGTTTATATTTTTGGACAGTAATGTTGATCCAGGATCAACAAAAGATGTTGATCCAGGAACATGTCTTACTTGGCAAAATAACGGCGACCAGTAAACTATGCTATTCTATGACTTTAGCGATGTAATTTACACTATTTACTTCTATGGATTTTAATGAGAAACCACAAGAAACAGGTGAATAAATATTGACAATCAATGTTTAATTTTCAGAAATTATTATTTCAGAAAATGTAAAGCATTTTGGCTTGTTTATATGTCTCATGTTCTGTGAGAGGGGCGCGTGGAGAGAGGGGAGTGTTTTTCTGAAGGTCTGAATGTGTTTCTTCATTTGCGCACATTGTTTTGAACTATACTGTATAGCTGTGTTTCGCGATCAGAGCCGTCCCAAGCGTGGTTGCGATGTGTTCATTGTCAAACTCCAAAATTAGATTATTTTTAATTACAAAAAAACACCATCATTTTATTTGAAAAAGTTAATAATTTTATTTCATTGATAAAATATTTCAGTCTGTCTTGCATATTTTTTCATTAGTTCAGATAACATTTTAAGCTGTCATATGGTCATATTACAACGTGCCCCTCGCACATTACAACGTACCCCACCTACGGGGCATGTTGTCACATTTCACTTCCTTTCTTTTGAGGTAAATGGCGAAAAACGTATACACCGTAATTATAAAAGGAAACGACATATTTGTACTAGACAAGTGAAACTAATGTGGATAAAAAAATTATACTCTGAACCCCATGTGGGTTTACAAAAACTGAGAAATTCAAAAAGTGTTAGGTTGTGCCCAGCGCTCCCCTACATTTCTCCATGCATTGCATAATCACGTTGGAAAAGTCACACACAGTTAGTTCTTTGTCTGTATATTTCGGTCAAAAAGGTATTGTAAGGCGAATCCTTTTATGTAAAGGGCGTTGGTCTTTCTTTGTACGTTTGCTTTGTAAACTGAGTCTGTACTTCCACCTTTCCAACAAGACAAGGTAATGCGTGAATTCAAGCTAGTGCAAGAGGAGCATTTGTGGTTAAAAGTATATAAATTTGTATTTATCTTAGAAAATGACTGATCGTTTTGCTAGATAAGACCCTTATTTCTCAGCTGGGATCATGTGCAGAACCTGATTTTACCAAGTACGACATGTTCCTGGATCAACATCTTTGTTGACCCTGGAACAAAATTGTGATTAACCAATCAGATTTGAAAAAACAGTTTATAGTTTTTGTGACGTTTAGGCTTACAATCGGTGTTTGGTGCTTGTACATCAGTGTCATTCATCTATCATTTCCTCTGATTTTAGGGATTACTCATGGGTAAGGTTAGGTTTAGGTGAAGGGATGTGGTCAAGATTAAACTTTTGGATTAAAATGTTGTCCCAGGGTCAACAAAATATGTTGACCCAGGAACACATCTAACTCAGCAAAATCAGGACGTGCGGGATCATGTAGAGCCCTTTGAAGCTGCACTGAAACTGCAATTTGGACTGTCAACTCGTTGGCCACCACTGAAGTCCACTACATGGAGAAAAATCCTGGAATGTTTTCCTCAAAAACCCTAGTTTCTTTTCGACTGAAGAAAGAAAGACATGAACATCTCGGATGACATGGGGATGAGTAAATTATCAGGATTTTTTTATTCTGGAAGTGAACTTCTTCTTTAACCCATACAGGACATACAGGGTCAAAGAACATGGATCAAAACACGGAGCATCAATGTAGTTATGTCTGGGAATGTAGATTGTACAACGTCTTCATAATGGTCCAAAATAATTGCTCCGAACTTTGCATGTAATTGCTTACTCTCTGTTCTGAAAAAGAATGCTCTGATACACGACTCATCTTTAACTCGAGAACCGCTCGGACAGATTCATTCCGATTCGTAAACCGCTGTTCAGACAGTTTTGTGAACCGATTCATTGAAAAGATTTAGTTCAAGAGAACGATTCGCTCACGAATTGGACATCGCTGAAAAGAAACAGAAAGGGAGGGAGCAGCTGCTGACACGAGAGAGAGAGAGAGAGAGAGAGAGAGAGAGAGAGAGAGAGAGAGAGAGAGAGAGAGAGAGAGAGAGCGATGAACAAGGAATGTGCCACTAATAAGAAACCGGAGCGTCGCTGAGGACGCAAGAGAGGAGGGCAAAAGAGGGAACGGCTGAAGAAAAACGACTAGAAATGCGCTAAAAAGTAGCGAAGGGCAGCGAAAAGGGGCAATACACAGCCAACACGTGAATGGAAGGATTATAATCCACCGTTGGAGGGATTTTGACGCTCCCCATGCGGAGATTTGAACCATGCAGGGACTGCTGCTGCTTCTGAGTTTGGCGTTGAGTTTTCACAGAGGTAAGTGACTCCGTTTAATGAACCGCGGGCGCAAAGTTGTGTGTGTGCGAGCGTCTACGAGAGAGAAAAGGGGGTAGATGTGCAGAGGATTTTATAGCGTTCACGTCTGTCCGGTCATAAAGGTGCAACGTGACCTTTGCATTCCAAGCGCAAAGTTAACGGTGCTGTCGTTCGATTCCGTTATGACGGGATGACTAAAAACTCTGCCAGTGCGGAAGACTGAAGAGCGGCGTTCCCTCCCGTCAAACATGCTCTCGTCATGAGAATACAAATTAGACGAGAGGTTTGAGGGGGGAAAGGACACGCGTACATGCACACACTCATGCAGGGGTTCTTTGACAGACTCCCGCATAAAGAAACGCACCGCTTCGTTTGCTTTTCCCGTGGTCGTGCAGGTAATTTCAGCACCTGCGCCCACAGTCAAGCACGCTGGATCACAAATAACCGACTATTTTCACTGCACATAGCACGGCTAATTAATGTCTCGCATTGTGCAAATCCAGGTGCGCCTGTATTAATGTATCCAGCGAGTTGCTAGGCGACAGCACCGAGCTCTACCTGTTAGATTACAGCATCTTTTCCCGTGATCGCGCCTATGCGGACACCCTCCCTATTGTCTACTGTCACACACTGTGCATGTGTCTGTATGTGAGTGAGTCAGGGAGGGAGAGCAGGTACAGACCACTCCATCATAGGTGAGGGGCGTGTTTTTGTCCCGGCAAGGTAGAACGGATGATGTAAGCGCCATTCTCACAAGGTCCACAATATCAAAGCAGAAACATGCATATTCATCGAGAAGTACCTTTTGAAAACAGGTCCAGGTGACTCTTGATGGAATGCTTTGAACGTAAGCATGCGACAAGATCTGGGGAGATTTGTCTTTCAGGAATTCAGGCTTTGTTCAGCATCACACAGTGTTTAAAGCTGTTATAAAATAAAGCAGAATACAGAATGACTCACTAGAATGAATGAAAGTACAGTGTGAAATGCACAATGTGCATTACAGGTAGCAGTGCACGCAGCTTAAAGGGAAAATACATTTTTTGCTCATTATTTTCTCAACCTTGGTGGAAAACACAAAGATTGACAATTTCATTGATTTTAAGTGACCACATTTTTGCCAACATTGGTTTAATTGCAACAACTGTACTGTAATGCACATGCACTGATGTCATTTGATTTATTGCATCTTAAGGTGGAACGTATTAAGGTATTAGTGCAATAAGAACGCTAATATACTCGGGTCACTCGCCTCTGCTCATAGAGCAACATGACTTGGCATGCAAGTTGGCCCTTCAGATATCTCTTTTAAAGAGGTGCATTATTGTAATGACTTTAACAAGACTAGCAGAGGCAATTGCGATGACCTCACAACAATGCAACCATTGTCTTTCTAATAACTGTTTGATGGTGTACGCAGTGTAGTAATATAGGTCAACATTAAACACACATTGTGAAGTAACCTGCCTAAGAAACGGCAGTGAAAATGTTGTCGACTACATGCGCACATACTGTAAGGGATGTTCTTTGTTGTCATGTTTGAACTCGTGACATGTATCCATTAGAATGCGTTAGAAATTGAATCAGGCTGCATATGTGATATTAGCTTTTCGATTTTAGTTACCCTATGTTTTTTCTCTTCATTATGGGTTGTCAGACACTCTTAAACACATCAGGTGTTGTTTTATTTGTGCACTGTGTACTTGTTTATAATGAAGAGGTCTGTAATTTTACAGTGACAAACTGTTGTAATGTGAGCTTAAGCATCAGACCCACGCCATCCTGCCAGCCAGGAGTCATTCAGAAGCAATGCCTCTAATAAAACCTGCAGTCGTCCCATGAATCACACTGTTACAGTGTGTAAAGGCATGTCCTGTAAGTGTTAACCCTTCATAAACTAAGACTTTGTACATGCAACACAGCATCATATCACTGAGGTGACCATGTGCATTTGTGTGGTGTCATCATGATTTTCTGTACTATCAGTATTTCTTATGGGTAGGTAGGATGTGTAAGTTTCATTCGAAAATGTAAAGAAAATTACTCAGAGCTGTGGAATGAATGTGTAGAAGTGGGTATTCAGATTCTGTTCATGGCTAGATCTGTGTTCCTGCTGAGTTGAGTTCCATCTAATCAAACTCACCTGAACCAGCTAATTATGGTCTTCAGGTTCACATGGCAATTACAGGCAGGTGTGTATGAGCAGGGTTAGAACTGAAGATAGATTTCCATGAGCTGTATTGAGCCCACCTGCTCTATTTGTGATGATAGCTCACTCTAAGCATCTCATTTACTGCTACATGTTATATTAAATGCATTGAATGTTTAAGGATTTTCATACAGTGCAACAGGATCTATCAAGCTCCAAAAACACCTATAAAAATATGTATGACTTTTGTGCCATTTTCAAAATTTCAAGCCACACAACAGCTTTGTGTGATCACTCCCTGATAAACTGGCACTAAATACCCTTAAAGGGTTCTTCACAGCAATGCTATAGAAGAACCATTTTTGGTTCCATAAAGAACCATTCAGCCAAAGGTTCTTTAAAAAAGCATCTCTTTCTTACTTTTTTATAATCTGAAGAGCCTGTAAAACAAAAAGGTTCTTCAAATATTAAAGGTTCTTTTTTTTTTTTCTTATGAAACCATTTAGACAAAAAAGTTCTTCTATGGCATCGTGAAGCACATTTATTTTTAAGAGTGTATCACTAAGAAAAGTAGGAGAAGCCACTGAGTATAATAATTTTCATATATAATAAATTACTTGTGCCTTAGAGAGAGCAGATGAAACACAACAAATGTGGTCACTGCTTTCAGAGGTTTATGCCTGCTGTTTGGGAACGCAGTCTTGTGAGACTGCTTGTACTTTGACAACAGACTTACTCAGGCATTTCAGAATGACCATAACAACATTTCAGATGCTGCACAATGAGATCGGTCTGCTGGTTAGTCAACTTATCCCTTCTCATAGCGCAAAGTCACATGACTTTTTTGGTGCGCGTGGAAGAATTTTTTGCAAAATGCGTTTCTATCTATTATTCACATTAACCCCTTTTAGCACAATGCAAAAACCAAGTAAGTGTAAAAACTTTTTTCCTCCCAAATTTTGGCATTTCTGATGTGATACTTCAAAATTCGCATAAAAACAGGGTGATGGAAACATAGTTATTGTCTCTTTCCTTGTGTCAGCGATGTGACATTGTGCTCGATTGAGAATCTACTTGTGTGATCCACAGAAAGAAAGCCATACAGGTTTATAACAACATGAGGATGAAGTGATGACAGAACTTTTATTTTTGGATGAGATGAGATCTGACTGAGGGATTGGTTTGTAATCTTTAGTTTCTACACTCTTAAAAATAAAGGTGCTTTAAAAGGTTCTTCACAGCTATGCTATAGAAGAACCATTTTTGGTTCCACAAAGAACCGTTCAGTCAGAGGTTCTCTAAAGAACCATCTCTCTCTTACCTTTTTGCAATCTTTTCTAAAAGGTTCTTCAGATGTTAAAGGTTCTTTATGGAACCATTTAGACAAAAAAAGTTCTTCTATGAACTAGAAGACTGCAGACACAATTGCTGTGTTTAGTCAGTTTAAGCATTCTGGCATGAGTGTTGCATTTTTCTTTTATGGTTTTTAAAATAAAAAGTAGTCTTTTTAACTTTTAAAAATGGGCATCAAGACCCCTGCATTGCACTCTCTTCATTTGCACGTTTTATTTATGGTTTGTTTTGGCCTTATACTTCTTAATCAGACTGTTCATTGAAAATTACAGACTTCTCTGTTGACGTATGCTGGATTTCTGCTTAAGCCCTGCCTCTTTTTTACAATCAGCCAGCTCTGCCTTCATCCAATCAACAACGAATGAGAGAACCAAGTCCCCACCCATTTTTTTCTTTTTCAATAATCTGTTTTACTCGAATGTGTCACAATATGGAAGAAAATATCTTTTGCTACTTACGGTTCATTGCGACTTTAAGAGCAATTAGACGAGTCATTGTTCAGGCAACCCACTGACTAGTTGATTTTGCAAATATGCAGATGTCCTTTTTCCTAATGAAAGCTAGTAGTGTGTTTGTGGGTGTCTGGAGGTGAGCCTGTAAGAAAAGACGGCACTGGGGACAGGTGGGTGAAGTTGAGGGACTGAACTGACAAAGATTGGAGTTTTCTTTTTGTTGTTGTTGGGGGGTGGATGGGTGAAGGGGGAGCTGGAGCGGGGAGTGCTTTAGGCCAGAGGGAGAGAAAGGCATTATTACTCATGCCTGACTGCTCTCATAGAAGAGGCTGCTCGCACCCTCTCTTCGCCAATCTCTCTCTTTCTCTTGCTTCCAATGAATATGAGGGGGGAAAAGTTCAAAGGCCCGGCTTAGACGAGGATCTTTGAACCCCCCTCGCCTCTTTTAGGGGCTCCCACATCCCTTCTCATTGAATCGATTTTGAACATGCCATGTTTCCCTTCACATGAACAGCCTTCCATTCATTCACATTGTGTTTTGTCAGCATTAGCTGTTATTGTGTCATGTTTAAAGAAATAGTTTAACCAAAAGTTAAAATTCCTTCTTTTTTCCCCTGAACTTTCTGTAGAACAAAGGAGAATTTGATAAATGAACTGGCCATTTTTCCATACAACAGTGAGCTTTGAAGCTTCAAAAAGAATGCAAAAGCACCAGAAAATACTTAAAAAATGTAAGTAATGATGTCAGTGAACATTATTCTTTATCTAGTCAGTTCTTTTCAATGATTCAGTTGATCTGGTTCGCTGAACCCCAGACGAATGATTCGTTCATGAACTGGAATGATTCAGATCTGACTCAGAAGTTGTATTTCAGTCATTTTTTTTAAAATGTCATGTAAACACTGACTTGGATAACCTAGTAGTACTTAACTCTTAAAATATATATACGATGACACACTGTTTAATGTTTTCTTAGATCAATGTAGACTGTAACTCCATTATAACAGCATATGTCGAGTCATATAGTCTGCTTTTGACACTTTTTTGTGTTCTTGTTGAAGCTTGAAAGCTCCAGCGCCGATTCTTTGTGACTGTAAGGACAAAAACCAACCTTAACTTTTTTCATAATTTCACTTTTTGAGTTTCGCAGCTGAAAAAAGTTATACAGGTTTGCAGCAACAAGATGGCAAGTAAATAATGAGAGAATTTTAATTTCCCGCTGAACTGTTTCTTTAAAATTGGTCCTCGCTCCTGCATTTGCACATCTCTTTCTTTCCAGAAATGGTTTTGTCGAGTGGCCCCTTGTTCTGGCCCTCGCTCTGCTTTTCATTCTTTTGTCGTTCCTCACTCCCTCAGTCTTCTCATTTTTCCCTTCTCCCTCTTTCCATCCCCCAGTTCGTTTTCCCCCTTCCCTCTTTCTAATAAGTTCCAGATGTGTTTCTTACATTCCTGTAGTCAGAGGAGAGGGGGAGGGGTCACGGAATGGGAGAGGGAAACAGGGACAGAGGAAAAAAAAAAGAGAGGGAGAGAGAGAGAGATGGAGAAGCACATGAATTAAAAGAGAGCACATGATGAAGAGGCCACTCTGTACTGTAGACACTGATGAGATTCTCCTCTGTTGTGTGTGTGTGTTTATCTGTGCGTGTGTGTGTGTGTGTGTGTGTGTGAGGAGTTTTTCAGACATCCCTCCCACCGCTTCCCCTCCCCCTCTGCAATGGAATGTGGCTGATGATGATGGTGATGTCATTTCTCGTTCTCTGAAGTTTTCAAATCAGGGAGGGCTGATCGACAAATTCAGCCTATCAGGCAGCCCGCAATAAAACGGATTCACAGTTGGGGAGACAGCGAGGCGTTCTGCATCAAAAGCATTATTACCGGTCACCCGGTGAGGTTGTGGACCAAAATGTAGAGCTGTTAAAACGCTAGCTGTTCCGGTGCTGACTCAATACAAAGATGCATTGTAAATGTTTTTTTTTTCTTCTCTAAAGTCAATGTGAAATCAAAATGGCCTCTTTTACTTTTCTAAGGCTTATTCATGGGCTTATTGAGGATCGTTCATTAGTGCAAGTTGATTCAAAAACAAAAAAAGCTGAAGGGATAGTTCACCCAAAAATGGAAATTCTGTCATGTATTCACCCTCAAGTTGTCCCAAACCTCTATGAGTAGATGGTAGCCATTGACTTCAGTAGTATGGAAAAAATACTGTAAATGTCAGTGGCTACCCATCAAGTGTTTGGTTACCAACATTACCAAAATATCTTTTGTTCCAAACCTGTAAGACCTTCTTTGGAAAACAAATTAAGATATGTTTGCTGAAATAAAGAGACAGCAATGCAACTACTATGTTCAAGGCCCAGAAAGGTAGTAAGGACATTATTAAAATAGTCCATATAATTAAAGTCGTTATTTTAGTTGTTTTTTTTTGCGCACAAAAAATATTCTTGTAGCTTCATAAAATTAAGGTTGAACCACTAATGTCACACAGACAATTTTAATGATGTCCTTACTACCTTTCTGGGCCTTGAACGTGCCAGTTGTGTTGCTGTCTATGCAGGGTCAGAAAGCTTTTGGATTTCATCAAAAATATCTTAATTTGTGTTCCAAAGATAAACAAAGGTCTTACAGGTTTGGAACGACATGAGAGTAATTATTGACATAATTTTCATTTTCGGGTGAACTATCGCTTTAAATATGTAAATAGTGCTATATTTGTAGAAATTAACATTAATTTAGATTAATAAATGCTGTAAAGTGTTGCTCATTGTTGCTTTATGATACCTAATGCATATAATACTAATATTAACAAATATTAGCAAAAAATAGCGAAAAAAAATATTTGATTTCATAATCTTATATCAAACTCTAGTAACTTGCTTCGTCTTTGAAACAACTACTCCTCCACCACTTGTTTCCATTCTGGTATGTGACGCCCACTTTTCACTATTCAGTCAATAGAGTGGAACAGTTGGGTTCCGGGAGTAAAAATCCCATTCATCTTCTTCATAGGGGAATTGTTTTGTTTTGTTTTGTTTTGTTTTGTTTTCAAGAAAACTCAAGATTACTTTATTTGTCCCTAGGGAAATTTATCTTGGACATGAATGTTGCCACATACAAAAATACATACAACTGTAGTACAATAGCAAAATACTTTTTTTAGATTATTAATTTAAAAAGCAAGACAGACCTACTGTGAGCTACGAGGTTTGTAATCAATGACATATGCTTTTTTTAAGCCATCAGCCTGCATTATGTCAACTTACTGTTAACATAATGGTGTTTCATCGTTGGAATCCTGGTGAGAAACTACTTTTTTGTTTGTGCAATTCTTCAAAAAAATCTCCACCAGTTACATAACTGTGACAAGCAACTTGCACCAAAACACTCTTATGACACACTTTGAATGATTAGTTTTATATTTATGCAACGTTTCTTTAGATTGTCGTTCACATTAAAGTTATTATTAAAGGAGAAGTTCACTTCCAGAACAAAAATTTACACATAATGTACTCACCCCCTTGTCATCCAAGATGTTCATTTCTTTCAGTCGTAAAGAAATTCTGTTTTTTGAAAAAAAAAAAAAAAACATTTCAGGATTTCTCTCCATATAATGGACTTCTATGGTGCCTCCGTGTTTGAACTTCCAAAATGCAGTTTAAACGCAGCTTTGAAAGTCTCTAAACAATCCCAGCCGAGGAGGAAGGGTCTTATCTAGCAATCAGGTTATTTTCTTTAAAAAATTACAGTTTCTATACTTTTAACTGCAAACGCTCGTCTTGCTAAACTCTGTCTATTCCTGTTTATGACAGTTAGGGTATATCGAAAAACTCCAATCTCAACTTCAGAATCGTCCTACATCGCTGTTTTAACTTTTTTTTGTAAAGGGCATTTGATTTTCTTTGCATGCTCACTTTGTAAACACTGGGTCGGTACTTCTGCAGCGATGTAGGATGATTCTGAAGTTGAGATGGGAGTTTTTTGACATACCCTAACTGTCATAAACAGGAATAGACACAGTTCATGCAGAGCTAGACCAAGATGAGCATTTGTGGTTAAAAAGTATTGAAATTGTAATTTTTTTATTTATTTTTTTTTTAACAAAATAACCGATCGTTTTGCTAGATAAGACCCTCCTTCCTCGGCTGGGATCGTTTAGAGCCCTTTGAACCTGCATTTAAACTGCATTTTGGACATTCAAACTCAGAGCACCATTGAAGTCCACTATATGGAGAGAAATCCTGAAATGTTTACCTCAAAAAACATAATTCTTCACGACTGAAGAACGAAAGACATGAATATCTTGGATGACAAACGGGTGAGTACATTATCTGTAATTTTTTGTTCTGGAAGTCAACTACTCCATTAAAGCGTTTACACAGTTAACAGTTCTGTACCTTCGTCTTTTTGTCTTATTTTGAAAAAACTTATTTTGTTAAAACCAAAGTTTTTAATGTTGTGAATCACCTTTGTTTCATGTATACCTCTTTAACTAAAAAAAAAAAAAATCTCTATGGGAAAAATACTTTAGAAACCAAAGCCTCTGTTGCACTTTATTGCCAAAAGATAAAATGTGATAAAATATGAAAAATCAATCGTAAATGGGTTACAATTTCTTTGGGAAGTAAAATGGGTTGCGTTTTAAGTTGACTTGAAGCTAGTGATGAATGCATTAAGAGCGTGTAAACATCAATCAGACGTTAATGACTCCTGGCTAGTTACTCATCAGCGTTGCTCATCTTTAGATCGGCATTGAAGGAAATTCCCACAGTCGAGTGGAACGCTGGCTTTTAATATGACTAGCGTTTTCCATTCGTTTGCATCAAAGTATGTCAAAGTCATAAAATAAAAGGCATATGATGAAACGGCAATAAATTCTCTCTGTCTTCTGAGAGCGAGTTTAATGTCAGGTTGTGCGTGTTTCCTCATATGCGCACACACACAAACCACATCTGGCATTCCCAGCCTCTTGATATTTGTTTGGAAAGCCAAATATTTAGTGCATTAAAAGTGCGTCTGTGAGGTATTAGGTAATACTTCAAGCCTCGGCCCATTGGAAGTGGACAGTCCGTCCAAGCATTAGCATAGCACTCTGCTGATGACCCTTGAGGTTGCCATGGTCACTGTATGTAATATTATGTCAATGTTCCCACAGTAGTCATGGCAACAATAGCTCCGGCAGCGATTCTCACAAATAAATAATGTTAAAAATCAACTGTATCAATGCTGCAGGAGATGAGACCCGGTGGCCGAGAACGGAGCGAAATGGGGGAAGAGTAGGAGCCAGCGAGAAATAATTTTCCTTCCCTCTTATTTCAAATAGATCGGTTTCTATAGCGACGTGGGGCTGCGCGGATAGAGGGACAAAGAGCGAGAAGGAGAGGAACGAGGGATGGAGGGGGAGAAAAGGATGAGGAGAGGGAGGTGTGAAGAGGGAGATGAGAATGAGAGAGCGACACGGGGAAAGAGGTGTTTCTCCTCGCTGTCAGGGATGGCAAGGGCGAATCAAGAGAAGCAAAGCGGGAAGATGATGGAGGGAGAGCGTTGGATGAGGCTGCAGACAAATAAGAGACGACATGAGGAAATGTTGACGAAGGAGAGACACGCAGACCTGTATATAACAAAGCAAAGCACTCGTACACGGTTAGCTGCCTGAGTGGTTTAGGGTTTTCTTGACCATTTTTCATTACAGTTGTTCCCGCTTGACATTTATTTAACTGTTTAAATGTTAAAAAGCACATTTTTTTTTGCCTGTTTAAATGTTAAAACACACATTTATTCAACTCTTTAAATGTTAAATAAGCATAACCAGGCATGCTGCACATGCAATCACATGCATTGTCATGCATACACACATAAATGCATACAAACTTGGATATACACACACACATGCATGCACAATTGTAATTTTTAAAAACATTGGGTATGGATTAACTGGTCAATTATTTAACAGATTAAATGTTAAAAAGCACAAACAAGCATCAGGAGGCATAGACAGAAACACGCATACACACATATGCATTCTCAATTGTAATCTTTCAAAACACTGGTTAAATCGGACAACCATTTAATACTAAAAAGCACATTTATTTGACCATTAAAAGGTAAAAAGCACGTTTAACTGTTTAAGTTTTAAATAAGCAAAGATGCATTCCCTTACCAAAAAGAAGCATAGTTCAAATTTATTTTATTAAGTATACTTAAGTCAAGTTCAAGTATATTTTCAAGTATACTTTATGTAGTAAGTATACAAATACCAGTGTACTAGTAGTATACTTGTAAGTGTACTATTTCAATACTCCTTGGGACTAAATTGGCCCACTTTCTAGTATATAAAACTATACTTTTAGTAGTATATGCAAGTATACTCGTAAGTTATCTTTAAATTAATACTTTAAGTATACTACTGTTCCTATTTAGGTATTAATTTGTATTTGTTTAGTTATGTTAATATCTGAACATACAAAACATTGAAAGAAAGAACAAAATATCTGCTTGGAAACAAAAACATTTTATTCTAGCTCCATGCATTCTTTTTTATTAACACTTGAATGTGGGTAAGTTATAAAGAAATAAACAACATTTTGAACAAAAAGATGAAAAAAGACTGAATTGGATTTAGAATGATAATCAAAATGTAGATGGAGTTGATCAACACTCCAAAGCTTGACAGTCATTATTACCTCTTCATGGGTCAACATTTTATTTCACAACGTTACACAGTTTTGATGCTGTTTTATGTCTGATGATTGTCTAGATTACACGTGGAAGCATCTGTTGTCTCGGTTTCTTCTTTACTTGTGTTTTGGAAATTCTGTTCAGTAGACACACACATGCATTCTCAGTTGTAATCTTCCAAAACATTGGGTAACTGGACATTTATTTAACTGTTTAATGTCAAAAAGCACATTTATTTAACTTTTTAAATGTTAAATAAGCATAACTAGGCCTACTGCATATGCAAATACACACATAAACACACACATACGTGCATACACACACACGCGTGTTGTGTTGCCACGTTTTATGGGGACATTCCATAGGTGTAATGGTTATAATTTACACTGTACAAACAATATATTCTATCGCTCTACACCTACCCTACACCTAAACCTAGCCCTCACAGGAGACTGTGCACACTTTTACTTTCTCAAAAAAACTCATTCTGCATGATTTTTCACAAATGTCCCCACACGGTCAAAATTTACTGGTATTACTATCCTTGTGGGGACATTTGGTCCCCATAATGTGATAAATACCAGGTATACACACACAGACATGTATTCTCAATTGTAATCTTCAAAAACAATGGGTATTGTTTAACTGGACATTTATTTAACAGGCTAAATGTTAAAAAGCACATTTATCTGACCATTTAAATATTAAAAAGGATTTAGTTAATTGTTTAAATGTTAAATAAGCATAAGGAGGGCTCCTGCACACGCAAACACATGCATTGCCATGGATACGCACATTATAACACATGCATTCTGAACTGTAATCCTCAAAAACTTTGGGTAATTGTCTAACTGGACATTTATTTAACTGTTTAATGTTAAAAAGCACATTTATTTAACTGTTCAAATGTTAAAAAGCACATTTATCTGATGGTTAATAAGCATACAGAGGACTCCTACATACACAAACCCATGCATTGTCATGCATACACTCATAAACACATACAAACATGCATTCACACACATGCATTCTCAATTGTAATCTTCCAAAACATTGGAAAACTGGACATTTATTGAACTGTTTAATGCTAAAAAGTATTTGACTGTTTAAATGTTAAATAAGCATATGGTGGCCTCCTGCACATGCAATTCCACACATAAACACATATGTACATGCATGCACACATGCATTCTCAACTGTAATCTTTAGAAACTTTGCGTAATTGTCCGACTGTACATTTATTTAACTGTTTAAGTGTCAAATAAGCGTAAAGAGACCTGCTGCACATGCAAACACATGCATTGTCATGCATATACAAACACATACAAACATGCATGTACACACACATGCATTCTCAACTGTAATTTTCAAAAACATTGCCTAACTGGATGTTTATTTAACTGTTTAATGGTTAAAAAGCACACTTATCTGACCTTTGAAATGTTAAAAAGCACAATTTTTTAACTGTTTAAATGTCAAATAAGCATAAGGAGGCCTCCTGCACACGCAATCACATGCATACACACATAAACACATGCTAACATCCATATACACACATGCATTCTGAACTGTTATCTTCAAAAACATTGCGTAATTATTTAACTGGACATTAATTTAATTGTTTATTGTTAAAAAGCACACTTATCTGACCTTTGAAATGTTAAAAAGCACATTTATTTAACTGTTTAAATGTCAAATAAGCATCAAGAGGCCTCCTGCACATGCAACCACATACATTGTCATGCATACACATAAACACATGCAAACATGCATGTAAACACATGCATTCTGAACTGTAATCTAATTTAAATGTTAGAAAGCACATTTATTTAACTGTTTAAATGTAAAATAAGCATAAGAAGGCCTCCTGCATATGCAGATACACACATAAACAAATATGTACTTCTACATGCATATACACACACGCATTCTCAATCGTAATCTTAGAAAACATCAGGTAACTGGACAACCATTAAACGGTTTAATGTTCAAAACCACATTTATTCGTCTGTTTAAATGTTAAAAACATTTTATTTAACTGTTTAAATTATAAATAAGCGTAAGGAGGCTTCCTACACATGCAAACATGCATACACACATGCATTCTCAACTGTAATCTTCTAAAATATTGGGTAACTGGACATTTATTTAACTGTTTAATGTTAAAAAGCACATTTATTTGACCGTTTAAAGGTTAAATAAGCATAAGGAGGCCTCCTGCACATGCAAATGCACATGTACATACACACATGCATTCTCAATCGTAAGCTTCCAAAATATTGGGTAACTGGACATTTATTTACTTTATAAATGTTAAAAAGCACAAAGATGCCTCCTGCATGCACCAACACACAAGCAAACCTCATGCATACACACACATGCCTACAAACAAGCAAAAAAACTTTTGGGGTAGTTTTTTGCATACGTCAGCTGTTGCTATGGTGACGCAACACTATGAGCCAGTGAAAGTGCCTGATTGGTTGAAGAGCTGGAGAGCAGGGGATGAAAAAAGGCATGGAGAGAGGGGTTACGATATAGGATGCATTAAAACCGGGACGGATGTAATGATTATGGCAGCTTTATGTGCACTAATAAATCATAGGGTGTTAATTCATCAATGACAGCAATGCACAGAGCGCTTTATCGAGCCAGCAACATCTGAAATCAGAAACGGCCAATAAAATAATTTGTGCATCGAAAGCATTGAAAGCAGCTGTCTGGTCTTTGTCGAGGTGTCAAATGTTCACTCTGAGTCGTTTGTTTTTTCCCGTCGCTCCGGCACAGGCACCTTGACCGCAGCAGGTGACGTATTCCTTGTCCAGACATACTCCTTTGTTGTCTGAGAGTGGCTAGCGCATGAAGTCACACAAGTGTCTGGTCCATTGCGCTGCATGCGCACCAAGGAGTTTGAACAGCTCGGCTCTTTTTGTCTGACGTTGTGACAGTGCTGCTTTTACTGGTATCGAGGATTTTTACCTCGAAGGGTCTGTTTTGATTAAAGTATGCTAAGGAAGGTAATGGGGACAGTCTTTTTTTGTCTTTGATTCTCATTTGCCATCTCGGAAAAAATTAAAAAAATAATATCAAAACCATAAGATGGGATGGGACACTAAAAATGCTGTCTCCAGGGTGACTTCATTTTAAAACATTTTGAAACAAGTTACAGTGAATCAATAATGTTTCTACCCTCAAGAGTGTTGCAAATTAAACAAATAAATAGGAAACAAATTACAATATTATATTTTCTTCAACGACTTTTTTTGTCTTGCTTTCCAATACAAATGTTTAAATCGAGATATAAGCAAAATGTCATTAGGTAATTGTTTAATTGGTACAAAAAAAAAAAAAAAAAAATATATATATATATATATATATATATATATATACAAAAAAAGTGTAATTTTTTAGTTATTTTTTTTTAGTTGGTACAAAAAATAAAATATAACATAATTTAAATAAATAAATAAATTACAGAATGGTTTTCTTATTTAGTATTTTTGTCTTGTTTTCAGTCTAAATATCTAAACATTCTAAAATCAAGATACAAGCAAAATGACTAAAAAATATTGTCTTGTTTTCTGAAAAATTATTACAATTAAGTGTTTAACAAGAAAAAGTGGTACAACAAGAAAAAAATCTGTCAGTGGTGCAAGAAAAATAAAACAAGTTGAGCATAAACTCAATACAAATGTTTAAATCGAGATATAAGCAAAATGTCATTAGTAAAATAAATAAATAAAATAGAACATTAATAAATAAATAAATTATAGTGTCAATTTTTGAACAACACTGCAAGAAATGGGTTTTTTTTTTAGTATTTTTGTCTTGTTTTCAGTCTAAATATCAAAACATTCTAAAATCAAGATGACTGAAAATATTGTATTGTTTTCTGAAAAATTATTACAAGTGTTTAACAAGAAAAAGTGTTAAAACAAGAAAAAAAATCTGTCAGTGGTGCAACAAAAATAAAACCAGTTAAGCATAAACCCAATGAATTGTGAGAATTTTTATTTATTTAGAAAAACAACACTTAATACCATTTTTCTTCTTCGGTTAATGTACAGTATCTTGATGAAAGTCAAAAATACTAAGTAGGAAAATGATCAATTTTTTATTAAAGGTCTCCCTTTTCATCATCTAATCCACAGAGTTCTCTCTGGTTAATGGGAAAGGGGTGGAGCCTATCCATTTTTATCTCTATTCATGAAGGGGTTTATATTTAAAATGACATCATCTCTATCTTTGCTGCGCATTTGAATATTTCCATACTGTAAGGCGCACATCCGAAGGCATTCCATCGGATCCAGTTAGTCCTGGAGCACAAACTGATAATCTTCAGGATTTATGTTTGTTGACAGAAGTGAATTTGCTGCCGTGCTGGGTTTGCGATCCGCCGATCCCTTGATGAGAGGCTGTTCTCTCAGGTCGGTCAAGTGGTGTGTTCCTGACACGAGTGTGGTGTGTAAGTGCGGTCGGAGTGTGTGTGTGACCACGTCTTTGTGCGGTCAGGACGTTGGCAGTGTGGCACGGACTACTGCTGGTACCCAGGGATCAGTGACTCAAGAAAATCAGGACACTCTAAATTTGTCACTGCAGCATAACCCACATAATGAAAACTATACAAGCCCTCTCTCGCTCTCTCTCAGGTCCTCTCTCATTAGTTGTCTTTTACTCCCTCTCTAGCCATGTCTCTCTACATCTATGTATTTGTGTTTCTGTCCTCATCTCCCCTGTGTTTTTTTTTTACTCTTCCCCCTTTCCCTTTTTTGTTTCCGTTTGGTTGATTCATAAATAACAAGCTCATGTAGTGAGCACTTACAGGGGAGACCGGGGCTAGTTGTCACAAGTTGTCAGAAGCGGTGTATCTCAGTAAATATTAGGCTTTGAGTCAAAATGTTAAAATCCAATTTAAAATTACAATGATATTTTTGCTATAGCTATTGGGTGAACAAGTAAACACAATAAAACAACACGGACATGCATTTAAGCAAAAGTTAACAATATCTAATGAAGGTAGATTTGAATGCTTGAACTGTTTTTAGGATAATTTTTAAATAAATGTCATGTGTTTTAAATGTTATCCATTTACAGAATTTAATTACAGTATTTTTGGATGTTAATTAACATTTTTTCTTATGAATTTTGAGTTTTATGATTGTTTTAGATTTTGCTAAAAATCTAGGCTGTTTAATAGAGTACTTCACCCAAAAATTATGAAATTCCTGAAAATGTACTCACCCTCAGGCCATCCAAGATGTGGATGAGTTTGTTTCTTCATCAGAACAGATTTGGAGAAATTTAGCATTACATCACTTGCTCACTAATGGATCTTCTGCAGTGAATGGGTGCTGTCAAAATGAGAGTCCAAACAGCTGATAAAAACATTACAATAATCCACACCACTCCAGTCCATCAGTTATCATCTTAGGAAGTGAAAAACTGCATGTTTTGTAATAAACAAATCTATCATTTAGGCATTTTTAACTTCGAACCATTGCTTCCGGCTGAAGACCTTTATCCATCATTTTGCTTTCTCCAGTGAAATCAGGAGAGAAATAAGCACAGGTCAAGCACTGCTTACAAGTGAAAACAATTATAAACAATTATGTTGGTGGATTTGGATGTGAGTGGACAACAGAGTTATAGACCTTTTCACTGGAGGAAGCGTTATTATGGATTATGGACGGTTGACAGGTAAATAATGGCATGTTTTTGGCAATTTACCACATACATTGTGATAAGTGTGACTGTATTAGATTGTTAAATATATAATTTACTCAAAAATGAAAATTCTGTCATCATACTGTCACACCCTCATGTCATGTCTTAATTGTAAAAACACTCTTTTTACCTTGTCAAAATCAGCCCTGTTCAGAGCGAGTCATTCTATTGCATGTTCCTTTAAATGCTAATGAGCTCTGCTCACCCCGCCCCTCTCTACTGTGGGCTGACGAGCTGGTCTGTTTACTTTAGCCACATTTAGCCATTTTTAGCTGCAAAACTTGCTAACTAGCACATTATTAAGAGAGGCAATTTGCAAAGATGCATAAAAACCCTTTACTTACTTCTACTGTGGGTGAAGCTGTATCACGAATGATTCATGCGAACATAGACGCATTTATGTAGATCGCCGGGTGCATTTTCTTCTAAAACAAAAGTAACGTTAATCCTCTGCGTCTTCAGTGGCTCAGATGTCGGGAGTAAATGTTGACTGCTGTAATCATTATTACATCCAACAACAGAACTCCTAAATCACTCAATCGTAGACATTCTTGTCTTCCCCTACACCGGAGTCAAAACAATGGCATTCGGATTTGAACTGTTCACAGCTCAGTCAGGGCGGGTCTAAGGTAAGACAGTCATGTTAATCAACTATCGTGGGAGCGGCCTTTGTCGGTGTGACGTCATACTGACAAGCAGCTAAGAATGGCTTGATTTGAAAAAGGAGTTATTTCTTATAAAGATTACAAAAATACCACTGAGTGGATTTTTATCATAATATATAACATAGTATACCAGAGATGGCAAAAGTACACACTTCCTTCACTCAAGTAGAAGTACAGATACTCATGTTTAAAAATACTCTGGTAAAAGTAGAAGTAGTGACTACACTTTTTTACTGAAATTAAAGTAAAGAAGTATGGGCTCAGACATGTACTTAAGTAAAAAGTACTCATTACTACCACCTGTTTTAGTGTCACGCTGGTAACTGGACCTCACATCATATTAACACATTAATACGAAATAACTTACATTTAAAATTTGTTAGCTAATGAATGCATCAAGGCTAAACAACCGTCATGTAGAACAGGGCCGGACTGGGACAAAATTTCAGGCTGGGAAATTTCACACTCATCCAGGCCATCCCATAAGAAAAAATAAGAAAAAGGCTGTCTCTTGAACTGCACCTTCACTTCCATTTTCCTTTTCAGTCTCTTCATTTTCCATGATATCTCTCTACATCTCACTTTGTGTATGTTTGCTTTTTTCACTAATTTTCTTGTTCCTGTCACTTTTCCCTTCAGCCATCTACTGTTATGAGTAGAAGTGTCTCCACCTTGTTGCAAAGCAACCACTTCATTATATTCTATTTGCAGTAACAATTTTATTTAAGTTCAATTTAAAGTATCACACATCATGACCATGTTTTATCTTAAAATGACTTAAATATTATAGATCTAACAAAACTATTTTTTCTAAATGTCAAAATGAGTCCAATAATGATTACACCATGACAATATCTTTACAGAAAAATCCTAATATTGAACATGTTATTGCATTATCATGAGTCATATTTTTCTCTTACCAAAATTAACTATGGTTTATTACAGTAAAAGTGTAGTAACCATTTTTTTGGCAGATTTATTTACAATCTGTTTTAATTTACAACCATAGTTTTACTACACATCTAATCTCTTAGACTATGGTTAGTGTAGCAAAACCATGGTTTATTTGTGGTTACCATGGTTTAACTATAGTAACCATGGATTTTGGTTTTAATTTTCCTAAGGGTTGTGTTGTTATCTGCCCTAGCTCCCTCTGAACGTATTACAAAACAATGTTTTATAACATTTGTTTGCTAAATTACTACTGTAACTTTACAGCAGATAATAATGATGTCCTTTAGCATAGAGTATTTTGAGTAATGATAGTAATTTAGTTTAGTTTCGTTTATAGTACTGCTGCTTTAGTTTTGTCTTTGTTTACTTTGTTAAGCATTAAACTGCTAGCAACTCTTAGCGGCCTGTTTACAGATGAAACTGACGTGCACTTGAAGTCCTGAACAGGTCATTTTGCCTCTATGATCCATTCGGCGCTTCCACTCCATTCTCGAGTCACCTGCAATGATTACTCTCATAAAAACTGTTTGGCGGAGACGCGGAGTGCGCGCGAGCCGAATTGCATTGCCAGTAAAGACTAACTGATTCATGATTTATTAAAGATTTGTTATCGAACCAAATCCACCAAATGCTGATTAAAACTAAAGTAACGAGCCTAGTTTGAAAATGTAAGAAGTAGAAAGTGCAGATATTTGTGTAAAAATGTAAGGAGTAAAAGTAAAAAGTAGTCAAAAAAATAAATTGTGAAGTAAAGTACTGATACCAAAAGTACAGTAACGAAGTATCTCTGGTGTACACACACTGCCAACACACATTTATGTTCAAACAACATGTAAAAGTGAGTTTTGCATCCGATGACCCCTTTAAAGTTATTTTTAGTGGTTGACTGATGTTGTTTTTTGACAGCCAATGCCAATATTTTAGAGAGCAGCGTGGCCAATATAAAACCCAATATTGAATATTTAAGAAGTCTGGTGCGCTGCCAAAATAAAAGTCACCTCAAACATATCGCCAAACAGAAAAACTTATGAGTTTTTCTGTCTCAGTATTGGCTATATATTGGTCAACGACTAGTTATTTTATTTCTGTTAGTTACCAAAGCAACGTTTCTCATTAAAGGCCCCGCCCCCTTTTCCAGAACAGGGCTGTGCTATTGTAGCTGGTATCTCAGACCTCAGCCAAAAACCATCTGTTTGGTTTTGATAATCATGTATATCTTGCTAAAATCTTGCGTTTTAAAGCCATATCAGTTTAAATTTCTGATATACATTTTTCTGGACGCACACATCCGAAGCATGCGAACAGAAAGTGGCTGTCACTCAGCATTTAAGTACTAAATTACGTTGTCTTTCACACACAAGTTTATGTTAAAAAGAAGCATGAGTTACAAAAACACAGTCGGTTATGTCACAGCTGGAAAAGAAATCGCATATTTATATTAGATCAGTGTATTAAGTGACAGCAGCGTAATATGAAGTACCTATACTGTTGTTTGGGTCTACGCTGCTGATATGACCCAAACAATAAAATAAAATCAGAAAATCACTCACGGCTCTGGACTGAACAACTTCTATAGCTGTAATAAGTTGATATTTCTTACTTGAATGCTGCTTTTAAATGCTCTTGCTTGATGATAAACATGGCAAATTGTGTGCGGATCTCTCAGGGCAGGTCTCTGCTGATATGGCAGTGTCCGTTAACAATAGTGGGCGGGGCTTGTAAAGTGTGATGTCACACTTTATGGATTCTGTGATTGGTAAGCTCTGAGACACTGCTTATGATTTATGGGGATTAAAAAAGGAGCGGGCAGATTTTTATCATTATAGGGTGATTGTGTGCACACACTGCCAACACACTTATATGTTTAAACAACATGTCACATTTTGCATAATAGGTGCCCTTTAAGTTTTTTTTTTTTTAATTTAAGTGTCTTATACTGCACTATATTGATCACCTTAACACTGCTGCGTGCAGAGCTCTACAGTACTGTAGACACACTGCAATGAATTATATAGCATACACACACACAATTCCCATATTTGATTTAACTTTACAAATATACTGGCATAATTCATTACAGTGTATGAGGTAATTACTGTAATTATTTAATAATTTAGCTGTAGAATGAAATACAGTTTAAGCGAAATTACACAAGTACAGTTTAACAATGAGGAACATCTTTGTTGGTACCTATAGCACTTGAAAAAAGCTGCCTGAATCAGTTCTCTCCTCTTTTTTTATTTTTTTTTACCTTTTTGAATCTGACAGCTCCTAGGCTCTGGTGGCCTCATGGGATAGCAAAATGTCCTTTGGCTGCACACCTCACAGTCTCAGTGGATATTGGATCCGCATATTGTTCACCGACTGTTTCACGAAAACTACTCATTTGACATACTGCTTTTCGCACACTGTACACACTCTAAACATATCGAAGCCTACAGAGAGTTATCCATCCACCAGCATGCTCATTTTAGCATTTTATACCCTATGAACATACATTTCTATGTGCACAAAACTCTTTAGGTGGAGGATGAATGCAGTTGAGTAATCTTCTATAGAAAGGAGTCATAAATGCACTGCTGCTTTACAGGATGGGCAGCTGTAGACTGCTTTGTCACATTGGGTTGCATGACCTCCCTGTGATGTAATACTGTTAATGGATAGATATGGATTTCAGCAAAGGCCAAATGCCGCCCTGTTGTATAATAACAACAACTATAATAATTCAATGCAATATTTTCTGTAGAGCATGCAATGCAAAACAACGTTAGAATGTTGCCACAAAGTGATCGTGCAGTTGCTAAGGTGTTTTGAGTGTGTGTTTATGTGGTTGCTAGGTGGTTGCTTACTGGCTTAAGTCATAGGAGCCCACCCATATATCTCTATGATATTCTGGACCCTTGGGATGTCTCGAGTCCTTGTTTCTCTGCATGTTTATGTTTCGTACGTCACCCTTTTATTAAATTGACAAAAGCAGTTGAAACATTCTTCAACAAAAAAAAATAAATAAATAATAATTATATATATATATATATAATTTTTATTTAGCTATTATTTTATATTTTTTTTAGTTACTTAAAAATTTAGTTTTAGTAATTATGTGCTTTTGTCATGTTTATTTGTTTTTATTATTTCTGTTTACTGTTTTTTTTAGTGTCATTTTTTTCAATTCTTATTTCAGTTTTAGCAGTTGTATTACTTCAACATTTTAATAAAAAATAAAACAAAGTTTATTTTTAGTGGTCGACCGATAATGTTTTTTGGACAGTCGGTGCTGTCATCTTAGAAAGCAGGGTGGCTGATGGCCAATACAGAGCTGATATAAAATAAAAGTCCCACCTCAAACACATCGGCCAAACAAAAAACGTATTGGCCAATGCTGATATTTTAAAAAATGCAAAATTTTGGCCGATATATCGACCTTGTTATTTAAACAATGGCCAAAATAAATGGCCAGAATAAAGCTGATATAAAATAAAAGTCCCACATTTAACACATTGGCCAAAAAAAAAGGTATCAGCCGATGTTGATATTTAATAAATGCCAAATATTAACTGATATATGAGACTTGTTTTATTTCAGTTAGTTACGAAAGTAACATTTCTCTTTAAGAGCAGGGTGGCTAATGGCCAATATAAAGCTGATATAATATAAAAGTCCCACCTCGAACACATCAGCCAAACAAAAAATATTGGCCCATGCCGATATTTAAAAAATGCCAAATATCAGCCGATACATAGTAGTTGACATAAGTGGATCAAAACCTTTCATCAAAGTTGTCCTAAAACCAAAACAATACCCGATCTTGTCTTAGAACAACTTTTTTTGATCCACTTCAAATGTTGACTACTGAATATTGGCCTTGTTATTTTATTTCAGTTAGTTACCAAAGCAACATTTCTCATTAAGAGCAGGGTGGCCAATGGCCAAAATAAAGCTGATATAAAATAAAAGCCCCGCCTCAAACGCATTGGCCAAACAAAAAAACTTATCGGCCAATGCGATATTTAAAAAATGCCAAATATAGAATGATATATGGGCCTTGTTATTTTATTTCAGTTAGTTACCAAAGCATAATTTCTCATTTAGTGCAGAGTAGCCAATGGCCAATATACAGCTAATCTAAAATAAAAGTCCCGCCTTTAAAACATCGTCCAAAAAAAAAAAAACGTATCGGCCAATGGCGATATTTAGAAAATGCCAAATTTTGGCCGATATATCGACCTTGTTATTTAATTTCAATTAATTACCAAAGCAACATTTTTCATTAAGAGCAGGGTAGCCAATGGCCAATATATATAAAATAAAAGTCCCGCCTCGAACACATCGGCCAAAGAAAAAGAAGTTATCGTAACTTACTGATATTTGGAAAAAATACCAAATATCGAACGATATATCAGCCTTGTTATTTTATGTCAGTTAGTTGCTAAAGCAACTTTCTCATTAAGGGTTTTATTTATATTTAATTTAGCTTCATTTCAATTACCAAGAGCGATTTAGTTAACAAAAACAATGGTTCTACAGAAAAAAATCGCTCAGGTTTGCAGTGACATGAGGGTGAGTAAATAAACAGCATTTTTCAGTTTGGCATAAAGGAATTTGGGATGCCAGAGTAAACATATTAACTGCATTATCTTACAGAATATATGATGTGTTTCATGGTCATTAGAGCATTGTTTCCTCTTGTTTGCCTTCATTAAATTTCACTCAAAGTGATCACGGATGTTGCACGAGAAGGAGAGGAAACAGACATGGAGACAGAAAGAGAGAGGGATGGGGTCATGGGGGGATGAGTGGGCATATGCCAGTTGTTAAGAAACTGAGAGAGATGGGGACCTACAGAGGAATGCTGGAGGGATGAGAGACGTGAGTGAGGGAGCGAGAGAACAAGAGAGGGCTAGAGGGCTGATATTTAATGTGATAAATGGATTGTGACAGCGTATCTCCAAACCCCCTCCAACCAGAGAGGAAGACCACAGAAATAGAAGGCAGAGCTGGGGAGAGAAAAATGTATTTAAACAAGAAGGATAGAAAACTGCAAGGAATTGTGCAAAAATGACAAAACGGATCAAAAGTTACGGCTGCTCTTGTTAATATAGCTCCAAACTAGATGATAGCGTTACCAGGGATTCCCATAGGAATGTGAAGTTAAAGGGAAAGTTAATTTTGTCATTCTTTACTCACCCTCATGGCTTTAGTGGAACACAAAATGAGAAATACTGAAAACTCTGCTGGTCTTGTCCATGCAATATTATTTAATGGGGTTTCAAGCTTCATAATGGACACAAAAGAATTAGCACGAAAGTGCTCCATGTGATGATGCTTTAGCATTATATATTACAGCACCATTAACATTATTCATTAGTATTCTGAATAGTCTTTTATTTCTATATTTTCCCTTTTAATTTTAGTATTTGTACTTTTGTCATTTTATTTAATTTTTATTAGTTTTAGGTAGTGTTAAAAAGTTGTTTTTATTTATTTAAATAGTTGCCAAGTCAATTCATTTTCAGTTGTTTTTCATATAATATTTACATAATATTTTATTTTATTTTAGCTATATTTCAGTTAATTTTTTAATTTTTCACTCTTTTCCATTTTTCTTCTTTTTAGTTTTGCACACGAAATAATTTTTTTGCAAGTTTTTTCATCTAATATTTATATTTTATTTAATCTTTACTTTCATTAACAAAAAAAAGTTTGTTTTAATTAACAATAACAACACTGGTTTGAAGCCATACGATAGAAACAAACTAAAATTTAAGTTCTAATATTCACTGAAAATTGTGACACTCGCCGTAGTGATTCATAAATAACTGAGTTCTGAATCAGTTGATCCAGTTCACATAAACAGAATGATTTGTTCATGAATCAGACTCTAAAGTTCAACTCTCTTGACTTATGATGGTCAGAGACATTCTCAGTTCACTGGAGAGGTAGATTGAACACTAACAACATTAAACTAGTCCATACACAAGTTGTATGGACTACTTTTATGATACTTTTCTGATTACTATAGTGTGTCATTTTCAATTTTATAAACTTAAAGGGATAGTTCAGTTTAAAAATGAAAATTCGAACATTATTTACACGCGCTTGCACATTTTTTAGTCCCCATTCCTTATGCTGTAGTGCATGGAAAAGAGAAACTGACACTCTTCACAAGAAAAAAGAAAGTCATACGACAATGTGAGGGTGGATAAAAATGATGACAGGACTTTCATTTTTGAAAGGAGGAGAAAAAAAGAGAACTGGGAAGGTTGAAAACTGCTTCCTGATGGAAAAGAAAGAGAGAGAAGCATTGAGCGAAGAAAAGAAGAATGCAGGGAAAATATGAGTTGCCCTTACTTAATTTACAACATTCTTGATTTCAGTCCAATTAAAGATCCACAACTCAGGCACTGAATGAAAGCTTTCATTGTAAGTCGGTTCTTCAAGCTGGAGACTCAGGCTTGTCTGGAGTATCAAATATCCTCCTGTGTGTCAGAGAAAGAGAGCGACTCTGGTGGATACCATGTTTTGCGGGTGAAGAAATGTGTCTGGAATTTGGTATCAAGGGACACATTTCTTCTTCCAAGGAACCACATTGAGAAGAGTGATTGTAAGAGTGAAGCTGCTGTGGATGTAGGCGTCCAGTCAGTGACTCTTTACGATTGTTGCTTAGATTTAGTCCGTTATATATTTACTTCGATCACTCTTAGTTTTAGTTTGAAATTCTCTAAATACATGTCATCATTGACTCACCCTCATGTCATTCCAAGCAAAATCGTCTGACTTTCTTCCATGAAACACAAAAGAAGTTTGTATGAAATTGTTCTGTTTTGACCTTCGCTGCATCAAACACATAAAGTAAACTGAACTAGAGGCTCAGTTCTTTCAGTAATTGTTCTGTTATTGTTATGCTTGCTCATGACGTTTTAAATAATAATTGAAAACTGTTGTGTTTCAGTGCGGACGGCACGGTTCTCTCAGGAGCCTGCAGACCAGTCAGTGGTTTTGGGCCAGAGGGTGGTCCTGTCCTGCGTGGTCTTCAACTATTCGGGCATTGTGCAGTGGACCAAGGATGGACTGGCCTTAGGCATCGGAGAAGACCTCCGGGGTCAGTGATACACAGCGCTCTTTCTCTCTTTCTGTTTTCATCTGCTTTTCCCTTTTTTACTCTGCCTATTTGGTCTCTCACTTTTGGTCGCTTCAGAAACTGCTTAACCTCTTTCCTTCTTTCTTTCATTCTTTTTCTGTACTTTCCCATTTTTTCCTATGTATACTCTTTCAGTTTCATCTCTCATCTGTCTCACTCTTTTCCATGTCTCCTTGTTTGTTTTTTCATTTTTTTGTACTCTCTTCAACCATGTAGCAACACAATGAAACCACTCAGAACATTTCAGCAACCACATAGCAAAACACTAAAAACTAAAGGTCGACCGACAGTGGATTTTACCGATAACTAGGTTGGACCACATGGGATGATAGTTTTTGAAATGGAAACTAAAATAGTGATGAACTTTAGTGCAAAAATAAAAATAAATAGTACTGACTGATGAAAATTTATTGTACTTTTTAAATGAAATAAATATGAACAAAAATATTAGGGTATTAAACCTTGATCATTCATATAAGTTTAAAGTGCATTACCTAACGCAAACATACAACAAAAATTAAAAATGTATTACTAAGTGTTGAAATTAACATAATTTACTGATGAACAATTCTTTTATAACATTTATTATCCATAGCATTTAAATTAGCCACAAATATATGGTATGTATCCACCTTATTTTTCTGTAAATGCATTTGTAAAATTTTATGGGTCTGGCTTCTGGTCCCATCTGCGTCCAACTATTCTTAGCTATACAAAACAGCTTGTTTTGCTGCTTGGTATTGCAAATTAGGCTGTCTTACCATATTATTTTAATATATTATCTAAATTATAAACACTCTGATTTATAATGCAAACAGTTTAACCGTTTACTGCACGTTGTTATTCTTCTCGTTATTTCCTTATAGCGGCTAATGAACTGGAAGTCTCGCCCATAGGCTTACTTAGGTGTTGAGGAATAAGGTGGATACTCTCACTCTTTATTTTCTTATATTTTAGAGCACTTGGTGACTTGGTTATCTAATATGTTTTTGTCAGCTGCATGAACATCTAAATTTGCTTTCTCACATCACTAGCTTTAAATATGCAACTTCGCTCGATAACAAATGCATAAAAGATGTATGATATTAATGCAAAAAGATGGTAAAAAATCGTGACATTAAACATTTAGGTCAGACTTGTTTGTTTTGGTCACATTGTTTAACCGCTTGATGTGCTACTAATGTTAGCGTTTTCTTAGCTTTGGTTGAAAACATACTGCTTTCTCTACTAATGCAGCATCTAGCAAACAAATGAATTACTTTATATTGATATGAAAACACATACTGTAGTATACTGTATACACACCATTTCATTGTCATTGTTTAAAATCCGCATCTGGAGTGCACAGATTCATGTAGCGCACAGCCTAACGTGTCAAAACAAATCGCACGAGACGTCAGTGATTCGCCTCTAGAGGCTGCTCTCGTACTGTATAATGATAAACTATCAGCGTGAGTTTATGCCTTAAAATGATTTTTCCAATAATCGGTTAAAGGTGACATCATAAAAATCTGACTTTTTCCGTGTGTAAGTGCCATACTCGAGTCCCCGGTGCATCTACCAAACCAGAAAACATGAAAAAAACAACCCAGCAACTTTGTTTTGGTAAAACTTTTTCTGCAAGCACGTGAAAAAAAGATTTCGCTCCCCTGTGAGATAGAAACTGCATCTTATTATAATATTACCACCCCTTAATCTGCATGTTTCCACCCATGGTGCTGTCATTTTGTTTTTGTAAACAACATTGATGTACCAGTTCTATTGCCATAGCAAAAGTTCAAGCAAAGTATGCTAACTGTTTTGTCGTTGGCTGCACAGAACACTAGTTAGAGACCCAGCCTCAGGGAAGACAAAAGAGCAGTAGATTTATTGATTTATTTACTGTGTATTACGGTGCTGCCACACAGATCTAAGTAACGTTAAACATGCGTTTTTTTCCCCAGCTGTTTACCTTCAGAGACATAACTGACTGTTTTTGTGAAAAATTATGTGTTTTTAACACAAACTTGTGTGTATTTGACAGTTTAAGTGCAATAAGACATGAAGGAGAACTTAGTTTAGTACTTACTTATGCTGTGTGACAGCCGCTTTCTGTGCACCTGCCAGAAATGTGTGCGCTCAGAAAACAGAATATCATAAGTTTAAACTAATATGTCTTTAAAACGCATGATTTCAGCGCCATAGACATCATGATCAAAACCAAACAGATGTTTTTAGCAGATTATCGGAGGTACGAGCTGTAAAGACGCATCCTTATTCTGGAAAAGGGGGCAAGGAACAAAAGCTCATTTGCATTTAAAGAGACATGCACAAAAACAGCGTGTTTCTGCAAGCACTCAATATAGGAAAAAATTATATAATAAATGATCTGTGGGGTATTTTGAGCTGAAACTTCACAGACACATTCTGGGGACACCTGAGATTTATTACATATTGTAAAAAAGAGGCATACGAGGTCTCCTTTAACAGTCTATTAAAGGCACAATATGTAGGTTTTTGCCGCTAGATGGCGCATGTTTAAAACAAAACAAAGAACCAAAGGCGCAGTTTGATGACGCCGTGAATGAGTGTGGAATCATGGAAGTTATAGTCTTCATCCCCACAGCTGATGGAATCCGTCGGGACCCTGACAGAAATCATGTCCATGGATTAGCTAATGTATTAAAGACTTATTAAGGTCACTGTAGTATGAAGCAGGGTGGGGCTGAAAGTCGTGGAAGTAAAATGAGGACGCTGGAGCAATTGCTAATGAAGGACAAGCACGATACACGGCTTGAAAGCAGCGGAGCTTTTATTATGCCAAAGTCGAGCGCTTCCGCTTCTTCCGGTCATGCGTACATAGGAAAAATCAGCGCTGTTTTTTCATACTAGATACATTTGAGTGTGTTGAAAATTCTGTTATAATGCTACTCTGTGCATTTGTCACCTGTGTAGTAAAATGCATAACATATTTAAGTGTCTTTGGGGTTTCCATATTTTCTACAAAATAAAAATGGAAAATCAAGGGTGAATGACGTCATTAGCAGGTGACACAATGATGCGGTCCGTTACACTAGTTAAAATTGCTTATTTCTCTGGATTTAAACATTCTTCGAAAGATTTGGGATAACGTAAATATACAAGTCAGCAAAATATATAACACTTTTCAAGTTTTTTTGGATATTTAAATAAAAAAATCTTACACATTGTGCCTTTAATAGGCAAAACTGATTAACTGGTTGATATCTACTAAAAACCAACCTTAGCAACACACTATAAACATCCCAGATCACTTTAGCAATGGCATAGCAACACTGAAAACCACCCAGAACACCTTAGTAATTGCTCAGCAACAGCTTTTCGTCAGAAAATGTAAGAATGTGTGCTTTTTTTTTTCTTTCTTTTCGGTTTTCCCTATGTACGCTCTTTCAGTTTAGTCTCTCATCGTCCTCGCTGTATTCTGTGTTTCCCCGTTTGCTTGTTTTCTCACTTTTGTCCTCTCTTCCCCTTTGCTCTTTTGCTTTCTGCTCCACTAGCTCATCTTTTCTCACTCCTCATGGACTGTCATGAGAACAGTGAGGGCAGGATGTGGTATTTTTAACCTCTGCCATTATAAATAGATAAATGTGGACCTGATAAACTACATTTGCTGCATTCGCCAGATTCATTAAAAGGCACGAGGAAGATTTCCCTCTCTTGCTCTCTCACTTCGACTCAGTGTAGTTGTATTTACACTGTGATGCTTCACTGGTTCGTCCCCGTGGCTTTCATATAAAAGCATGTGAACAAATCCTGCAGTCACACACACACACACACACGCACACGTACACAAATGTGCACACGCAGAAATGCATGCGCACAGCACACACTGATAACTCAATCCCACAGTAGAGAGAGGGCTGTGTGGGTTGGGGATGCGTGATGTAATTCACAGCAGAATTTTTGTCATTTCTCTTGCAGGAGAAGCTGGAAATGTCCATGTCATAGCGCTAGCATATATCATGCAAACTCTACTGCCACTCAGTGGTGGAAAACTTAATTGCACTGCATGCAATTTTTTTCCTTGTTAGTAGGCAAACGTCACTATTGCTTACAATTAGACTTTTTTTTTTTTTTTTCAAATCTCAGATTTCTAAGTAAATTAAGCGTCTCACAGCATTTTTGATGCAGATATGATTGATACCATAAATCAAATGGCTAATGCACTAAAAACCAGTCTGACCACTGACTTTCCCTCAGTAAATTTTGTGTGTTTAGTGTGTGAAATGAAGAATGTTGTTGTTGTGGTGTGTGTCTCCTGCAGCCTGGCCGCGGTATCGAGTGTTGCGGCTGGTGGATGTCGGGCAGTATAATTTGGAGATCTCATCTGCTGAACTCTCAGACGACTCTCTCTATGAGTGCCAGGCCACAGAGGCAGCGCTGCGCTCTCGACGGGCCAAACTCACCGTCCTCAGTGAGTGCTGTGTGTTTGCTTAGAAGAGAGTCTGAATGGTCCATGCATGCTGTTTTAGATGGAATGAAGGAGTTAATGTGTTATGAAATGAATAGATTTATGAGTTGTTGCTATTAATTATTGAACTCCATATGTGTTTGTGTGTGTAGTTCCTCCTGATGAGCCGGTGATTGAGGGCGCCCCGGAGATCCTCCTCACAGCGGGGGTCCCATACAACATGAGCTGCGTCTCCCGCGGAGCCAAACCCGCCTCCGTCATAGAGTGGCAGAAAGACGGCCTGCCGATAGAGGGGGCCGTCAGCACCACGGTGAGACACATGCATGAGTTTGTATGTATATAATAGCTTATGTACTCAAGCACAGAGGTAATGATATGCAATGTCTATGTCTTTTTATTGCTATGCAGGAGGTGCTTCCAGACAGGAAACGTGTGACCACACGCAGTTACCTGCCCGTTCTACCAGTAGATACAGACACGGGGAAGAACTTCACCTGTGTTGCTACTAATCTGGCCGTGCCAATGGGCAAACGGACCACCATCTCCCTCAACGTACACCGTAAGTCTAAAACCCTTTCCAGCTTCAGTAACATTTATGAGGAAAAAGAAATGAGATGAAGTCTCACCCATTAAGGGAGCAAATGATCCCAATATGTTTTATTTTATTTTATTTTTATTAGTTTTTATTTTATTTATTATGATGCAATGTGAAAAACAGCTATTTCAGACATCTAAACTACACTGAAAATTAATATATATTTGAAATAAATAATCAGGCAATAGTTTGCAAAGTACGCCGTAAATCTGTAACCCTTTCCATCGTCAGTAACAGTTAAGAGGAAAAAGAAATGAGACAAAGTCTCACCCACTGATGGAGCCAACAATACCAATATATTTTTGTTTTATTTAAATAAACAATCAGGCAGTGTTTTGACAATCAGTTTTGCACCATGCGTATCATTCAGGTTGCAGCAAAGAGTTTTTTTTTCCTGAACTTCCTATTCATCAATGAAAATTTTTTGCGGAAAATGTATCACCGTTTTAGCCAAAATATTAAGCAGCATAATTTTTTTTCAACATTGGTAATAAGAAATGTTTTTGAGCACCAAATCAGCATATTAGAATGATTTCTGATGGACCATGTGATACTGTTTTTACTGTATTTCTACTTGATCTAACCCTAAAAAATGTCTTTTGTTGGCATAGCCTAATTTAGTCAGGTGAATTCAGTCATACTAAAAACTATCTTTGGCTTCAGTAAATCCCTTCAATTTACATGTTACCACATGAATCACATTTTAAGGCTACCTAAACAAACATATTTTACAGTGTAGGAAAAGAGTATTCATTGGCCGTCTTCTCAACCCACAAGTCAGTACAAAAGCAGCTTTAAAACCTTCCAAGAGGTTAAAACCTCTTTAAGATGATAGCAAGAAGCATTAGGAGGAACCGTGACATTCATCTACATTTTGGCGGTATTTTAGAAGTGTCCCTTGCATAGACTTCCACGGCTCCAGTCCACTCCAGCTCCTTACCGTCAGTCCTTCAACTTGCCTTTGGTCTAATGAATGGCTATGGCTTTATTATGTATTCTGAATGCTCTCTGCAGACCCACCGGTGGTGACGTTATCCATTGAGCCTCGCTCTGTATTGGAAGGAGACAGAGTGACCTTCACCTGCCAAGCTACTGCCAACCCACCTATTATGGGTTATAAGTATGTCTCTTACTAAATGCAATGCTTAAAGTGGTTCCTTTTACATTCTGTGAGATGAAAAATTAATGACTTGTTTTATCAGGGAGATAAAGACGTCCTTTAAGTAGTATTAAGCCCCATATATCTTCAGTTATTTTCTGTTACGGCAGTTGTACCCTTGAATTCCTTTCTGTACATGCTTCATGGGTCTCTCTTCATATATCTGCTTATGCGTCACTGATGGGCCCTTTTGGCTTCACTAGGTGGGCAAAGGGAGGTGTGGTCATACAGGGGGCGAGAGAGAGTGTTTTTGTCACCAAGGCTGATCACTCTTTCTTCACCGAGCCTGTGTCCTGCCAAGTGTTCAATGCTGTGGGCAGCACAAACGTCAGCATACTCGTCGATGTCCACTGTGAGTATTAACTTTAGAAATTCAGTGTGTACAGCTTGCAAACAAGTTCTGAACATCTTAGAGTGAAAATCTGTCTGTCTATCTATCTATCTATCTATCTATCTATCTATCTATCTATCTGTCTGTCTGTCTGTCTGTCTCTGTCTGTCTATCTGTCTATCTATCTATCTATCTATCTATCTGTCTGTCTGTCTGTCTGTCTGTCTATCTATCTATCTATCTATCTATCTATCTATCTATCTATCTGTCTGTCTGTCTATCTATCTTCTATCTATCTATCTATCTATCTATCTGTCTGTCTGTCTGTCTGTCTGTCTTCTGTCTATCTATCTATCTATCTATCTATCTATCTATCTATCTGTCTGTCAATCTATATCTATCTATCTATCTATCTATCTATCTATCTATCTGTCTGTCTGTCTGTCTTCTGTCTGTCTTCTATCTATCTATCTATCTATCTATCTATCTATCTATCTGTCTGTCTGTCTGTCAATCTATATCTATCTATCTATCTATCTATCTATCTATCTATCTATCTATCTATCTATCTATCTATCTGTCTGTCTGTCTGTCTGTCTATCTATCAATCTATATCTATCTTTCTATCTATCTATCTATCTGTCTGTCTAATCTATCTGTTTGTCTGTCTGTCTGTCTGTCTATCTATCTATCTATCTATCTGTCTGTCTGTCTGTCTGTCTTCTGTCTATCTGTCTATCTATCTATCTATCTATCTATCTATCTATCTGTCTGTCTGTCTGTCTGTCTGTCTAATCTATCTGTCTGTCTGTCTGTCTGTCTGTCTGTCAATCTATATCTATCTATCTATCTATCTATCTATCTATCTATCTATCTGTCTGTCTGTCTGTCTAATCTATCTGTCTGTCTGTCTGTCTGTCTCTGTCTGTCTATCTGTCTATCTATCTATCTATCTATCTATCTATCTATCTATCTGTCTGTCTGTCTGTCTGTCTATCTATCTATCTATCTATCTATCTATCTATCTATCTATCTGTCTGTCTGTCTATCTATCTTCTATCTATCTATCTATCTATCTATCTATCTGTCTGTCTGTCTGTCTGTCTGTCTTCTGTCTATCTATCTATCTATCTATCTATCTATCTATCTATCTATCTATCTATCTATCTGTCTGTCAATCTATATCTATCTATCTATCTATCTATCTATCTATCTATCTATCTATCTATCTATCTGTCTGTCTGTCTGTCTTCTGTCTGTCTTCTATCTATCTATCTATCTATCTATCTATGTATCTATCTATCTATCTATCTATCTATCTATCTGTCTGTCTGTCTGTCTGTCAATCTATATCTATCTATCTATCTATCTATCTATCTATCTATCTATCTATCTATCTGTCTGTCTGTCTGTCTGTCTGTCTATCTATCAATCTATATCTATCTTTCTATCTATCTATCTATCTGTCTGTCTAATCTATCTGTTTGTCTGTCTGTCTGTCTGTCTATCTATCTATCTATCTATCTATCTGTCTGTCTGTCTGTCTGTCTTCTGTCTATCTATCTATCTATCTATCTATCTATCTATCTATCTATCTATCTATCTATCTGTCTGTCTGTCTGTCTGTCTGTCTAATCTATCTGTCTGTCTGTCTGTCTGTCTGTCTGTCAATCTATATCTATCTATCTATCTATCTATCTATCTATCTATCTATCTATCTATCTATCTATCTATCTATCTATCTATCTATCTATCTATCTGTCTGTCTGTCTAATCTATCTGTCTGTCTGTCTGTCTGTCTGTCTGTCTTCTGTCTATCTATCTATCTATCTATCTATCTATCTATCTATCTATCTATCTGTCTGTCTGTCTTCTATCTATCTATCTATCTATCTATCTATCTATCTATCTATCTATCTATCTATCTATCTATCTATCTATCTATCTATCTATCTATCTATCTGTCTGTCTGTCTGTCTGTCTGTCTAATCTATCTGTCTGTCTGTCAATCTATATCTATCTATCTATCTATCTATCTATCTATCTATCTATCTATCTATCTATCTATCTGTCTGTCTGTCTAATCTATCTGTTTGTCTGTCTGTCTATCTATCTATCTATCTATCTATCTATCTATCTATCTATCTATCTATCTGTCTGTCTGTCTAATCTATCTGTCTGTCTGTCTGTCTGTCTTATGTCTATCTATCTATCTATCTATCTATCTATCTATCTATCTATCTATCTATCTATCTATCTATCTATCTATCTATCTATCTATCTATCTGTCTGTCTGTCTGTCTGTCTAATCTATCTGTCTGTCTGTCAATCTATATCTATCTATCTATCTATCTATCTATCTATCTATCTATCTATCTATCTATCTATCTATCTATCTGTCTGTCTGTCTAATCTATCTGTCTGTCTGTCTGTCTATCTATCTATCTATCTATCTATCTATCTATCTATCTATCTATCTATCTATCTATCTGTCTGTCTGTCTGTCTATCTGTCTGTCTATCTATCTATCTATCTATCTATCTATCTATCTCTATCTATCTATCTATCTATCTATCTATCTATCTATCTATCTGTCTGTCTGTCTGTCTGTCAATCTATATCTATCTATCTATCTATCTATCTATCTATCTATCTATCTATCTATCTATCTATCTATCTATCTGTCTGTCTGTCTGTCTGTCTGTCTGTCTTCTATCAATCTGTCTATCCATCCGTTTTCATCATAATTGTCATATAAATATTCACATTAAATGCAAAAACCTGACCTGTTTTTAATCTCTGTTTCATGCAGTTGGACCGATTCTGGTTGTAGAGCCTAAACCAGTAACGGTGGACGTAGACTCAGACGTCACTTTAAATTGCAAGTGGGCGGGAAATCCTCCCCTCACACTAACCTGGACAAAAAAGGGCTCAAGCATGGTGAGAATCTGCTTGTGGATCTGTTTAGTGAAAGCTCTTTTCTTTTACATGTTCAGTTTTTTCTTCCTTCTCTTTTACTAAAATACAGGCTATGCATTTTTTTCTGTACAGTTTACTTTTTTGTCTGACTATGACATTTTCCCTCTAACTTTATCTCCCTTCAGTGAGTGTGTTCTCCATATGTGTCCTTCTTTTTCTGGCTCTGCTTCTTTTCCAAATTTATCTTCTAACTGTGTTTTGATGTTGAGACTGCAATCCTTCATTCCATTTGTTTCTTTTTTAGATAATGTCTACAGTGAACAGGTTTTACAGCATTTTTGTCCTTTTTCCCCCTCCCTCTTTCTCTCCCCCTCTCTAATGCACAGGTTTTGAGTAATAATAACCAGCTCTATCTGAAGTCAGTAAGTCAGGCAGATGCTGGTCAGTACGTGTGTAAGGCCATCGTGCCCAGGATCGGAGTGGGCGAGACAGAGGTCACACTCACCGTCAACGGTCAGTACAGCTCTTTTGCCTTGTTGTGTTAAGAAATAATAAATGCTTTTTAAAACCATGCTGCTTTCAAGGTTTTTTTATCAATATTTACCTTATTGTGAGTTGTGCTTTCAGTGATTAATCAAGCTTTGATTAAGTTACTAGTTTTTATATTGATGCTTAACTCTCAGGTCATAATCCAAACAATAAGTCATAGACTCTCGGGGAGAAAGCATGTTAAATGCAAATAATGAAATGCAACTAACAGTAATTGCATATAGTTAAAATAGCAGAATAAATAAGCTAATCAAGATTTAAAAGGGAAGAGTAAACACTTCAAAACACATTTGTTGTTGGTGTCAAAGTTCATGCATTCTCAAACAGTATAGTTACTTAGACACCATTTAGTTTAACAATGTACTCAAATAATTAAATCTAAAACTGAAACAAAAATTAATAAAAACTATATAGACATTTAAACATTTTTTTTTACAAAAACAACAAAATTGCTAAAACTTTAACTAAAGCTAAAATTAAAATATAGAAAATATAAAAAAAAAAATCTGTAGTGTTTCTAGTAATATAGTTTCTGTTGTTTCTTGATTTTGTTTTGGACTGTTTATTTATTTATTTATTTTTTGAATCAGGTCCACCCATCATCTCAAGTGAACCGGTCCAGTATGCAGTTCGAGGTGAGAGAGGGGAAGTCAAGTGTTATATCGCCAGCACGCCTCCTCCTGACAAGATTGTAAGTTACATTACATGTGCTTGCATTTACCTTTATGCTATTTTCCACAGAAGGATTCCTGAAAAATTCTAATAACTGATACTTATTGTTTTATAATGTTTACTGATATTGTTTTCTATTATTCACCATATGGATACCCATGGCAAAGATGGTTTCAAAATATAATCTTAGCCTAAAACACCAGATGAACTCACCTTAAACTAGTTTGTAGAGTTTTTAGTTTAAGACCAACTCAAACTAGGTCTGAACTCAAATTAACTCTCTGCTGTAGATAGTTTTGCTGTAGCTCTATGCTCTATATGTGGCTTTCAGACGCATCCCTTCTCTGAAACTACAAGTGATTCTAATTTAAAATGACGTGCAGCTCAGTCCTAGTGCATCTCCAGGATGAGATTTATGAAATATGAAATATGGGAACAGAGAAGTCGTTCTTTTAATGCTGTAGCTTTTTCAAATGTCTTGGTTTGTGAGGTAAATGGAAGCTTACCATGAACATGTGGAGGTATGCATTTTTAAATATTCTCACAGCTCAGTATAAATAATACAACAGGTTTAGTGGTTTTGAAAGGAGAACTGGTGCTTTCTCACCATTATCCAGCCCCATGTTTCAGCACGGAAAGGCCATTTATCCCATTGCCGGTGTGAAATACGTGTTCATGTGGGCAATGTGAAGCAGATAGAGTTCAGGTGCATTTTATGGACTTGAATATGCTTTTTAAATCCTAAATATTTATAAAGGATTTCCTTTTTCACTCCTGTATGAAATGTACAGATTATGTTGCACTGTACTGCATTATTTTTGGTCCATTTGCTTCTTGCAGGACCCTCCACTGCAGCTTTATACTATTTATTTCCCAGCCGTTACCTGATAGAATTTAAATTGTTTTCTTTTGGAAACGTCATTTTTTTACATGTACAAAATTATAGCACAGCCAAAAGTTTGGAATAATTTTTTTTATGTTTTTGAAAGAAGTCTGCATTTATTTAATCAAAAATACAGTAGAAACTGTGAAGATGTTGACATAATTGGTTTATATTTTAATTAGTGGTGGCAATCGATTAAAAAAATTAATTAATCGTGATTAATCCCACCTAACATTACAATTTTTAATTATACTTTTATATTGCAATAATTTCATATTCAATCTTTAAATTAATGTAGAAACAACATAAAGAAATTATATTTTTGATATTTGTTTAATGCCATCTATTTTTTTTATGACTGAAGGCAAGTATCACTGATACCAACTGATATCTCTTAATTGTTTCTTAATATTAACCAATGACTATAGCCATTCAACATTAAACTGAGCTTTCAATTTAACATTTATTGGACTTGTAATTTAAGTGAACTTAAAACAATCTTCGCATAAACCTATTATAACTGTGCCCTTCATCAAGAAAATATAGCCACATTTAATAAAGTTATCAAGCACTAAATTCTAAATTAAATAAAAGATAAAGCTTAAAACTACAGAAGTTATTAATTTCCTCTTTTTTATTTTTTTCCTTTGATTAACAGACATCACAGCAGCTGGTTATTAGGATATTTTGGCTGCTATTACTTTAAAAGCTGCCGCCGCTGAACTTGAAGCGGATCTGACAATGCTTTAAATGTGACAAATAATAAACACTTACATACACAGTTTTAAATCAGCTTTAGTTGCCTTTTTTTGTAACTTCATGACTTAACTGAGGACATAACTACGACTAACTACATACTCGTAGTTTCATTTGGGTTTGAATATGATACAGCGCTTCAATAGGCTATAGCCTAATATAGCGCGCGCCGGCATATTTGCGCGTGCACTTGAAGATATATGACCAGACAACACGTCATGTGACCGCAGTTCACGGACGTTCTACTAAAGCTTCTCGTCACAGGTACCGTTTCCGCTCGTTTGACTCGCGCCTGGCGCTGAGGTGACGTTAAAAGTTTCCCGTTTGATGTGCTCGTTATTACGTTCTGCGCAGGGTTGCCAGGTTTTTACAACAAAACCCACCCAATCGTTATTCAAAACTAGCCCAAAAGTAGCCCAATTGCGTTTTGAAGGGGTTCCCCCCTTTAAAATCGCGTTCCAGGGGGTAAAATACACGTTTTTTTGGCGAGGTTTCTCTGGTAAAATTAGCATTCAAGGGGCTAAATATTACAGTACTGGTGTAGCGTAAACCCGCGGCAACAGTGTCAAAGTAGCCCAATTCTGCGGGAAAACCGCGGACTTGGCAACACTGGGTCTGCGTCTAAATAAACGCAATTCTTTAGTGGTTGTGGGTGGGGTGGCCAAACCTATGTGTATATATATATATATATAGAGAGAGAGAGAGAGAGAGAGAGAGAGAGAAAGAAAGAGAGAGAGAGAGAGAGATAGAAAGAATTATCTGTCATCTTGAACCTGCACATTATTTTTCCTGCGGATTTCCCAAAATTCAGCCTTTCGCTTATATATACTGGAGATTTCAATGTGAAGTGCATTTGAGTGATCTCTCACACCATTTGTGTGTGTGTTTCCCAGGTGTGGGCATGGAAGGAAAATGTGTGGGAAAAAGAAAAGGGGACCCTATCAGAACGATACACGGTAGAACAGAGCAAAATGCCCGCACAGGGCGGCGCAGTGCTCTCCACCCTCACCATCAACAACGTCATGGAGTCAGACTTCCAGTCCACATACAACTGCACCGCCTGGAATTCATTCGGACCTGGGACCATGATCATCACACTGGAAGAGACTGGTGAGGATATGTGCCTGCATGTGCACATATGTGATGCTTCTGAATAAAAAGTACAGTTTATTCCATTAGTCATGAAACGTCATACAGTACATGTCTTCAAAAATTCACCGTGCTGCTGTGTCATCTTTAGAGTACAGTGGAGTTCTCTACTGAGGTAAAAGAGCAGTCTTCAATATTAAATAGCTTGAGCGGAATCTTCTAAATTTGTTTCAGGTCACATCAACTCAGGTTAAGAGTACTCTCTATTTAATATACAGTACAGTATTGTAGTGGTTAAAGCACCTGTGTCGCATGAGTCATGAGTCTGCATCATATCATATGATAATATTCCTTCTTTTCTTTCTTCTTCCTATCTATCCATTTCTGTCCTGCTGATTAAAAGCAAAACGGTCATCAACAAAAGCCAAAAATGAAAAATGCAATTGTGGTGCTTATCTTTTTTTGTCTTTTTTTTAATTGATATTATAGAAAGAGTGCCGGTCGGGATCATTGTGGGAGTCACCGTCTGCTGTTCGATTCTGCTTCTCCTGTTTTTGCTAGCATTAGTGCTGTTTTTGTATCGGCAACGCAAAGGAAGTAAGTTATCAAAGTCCACCGATGCAAACCTACAATTTATAATAAATGTTTTCTGTTTTAAGTGTTTATTCCTCTGATGGCAATCATTATTTCAGATTTAATATGCCGATTTGCCACTTAAGAAACATTTCTTATTATCATCAATGTTGAAGATATTTGAATATATTTTTCAGAACCCATGATACATTGACTGTCACTTGATCAATTTAATAATTACATTTTTATTTCTTTTGACTTTTGAACAGGAGAGTAAATTAATTAAATTACTAAAAATATTGTTTTATATTCATTTACAATAATTTGTCAGCCTGTCTAGTGAGCTGTGTAAACATCACCTAATATATATCTTACAAAAATCTGAAATAATGTGTCTTTCAAACAGCGACATGGAAAGTTTGTCTTTAAGAATGTAGAAGTAAAAGTCTCTAAATGTGCACAAAACCCAAGTGCATATTTAGCCATATTTAAGAACATCAATAATAGCCACAAACACGTCAAAAAGCATGTTCACAGCTGTGATGAACCAGATGTTTACTGGGATGTTTACTTTCCAGGTCGTCGAGGGGTCACGCTCGGCAAGCCAGATATCAAGGTAGAGACTATAAACAAAGAGACCCACAGCCTGGAGGAAGACTCGGGGAGCGTCTCCACGGCAACACGCATGGTTAAGGCCATGTACTCGGTGAGTAATTTTGACAACACACACAGAGCAATAACTGAAGGATGGAGAGGGACTTTGAGATAGTGAAGCTTTTAACATCACACATAATTGTTCAATTATTACAAGTAAAATGTTACTGATCCTGAAAACAAACATTCTTTTTTTTAAATTATTCAGTATTGCATTAAAACATTTTGTTGAGATGAGCGGAGTTAAAACTATGGAAGCCCGTTTTCTGCCACTGAATAAAAAATTAAAAAAGGTAATTGCGAATTTTTATCTCACACATATGACTTTTTTTCTTGCAATTGCAAGTTTACATCTCGCAATTCTGACTTTTTTCTCAGAATTGTGAGATATAAACCAGCGACTGCGAGTTATAAAGTCAGAATTGCATGATATAAACTCACAATTGCAATTTGTAAAGTCAGAATTATGAGACATAAACTCACAATTTTGAGAAATAAAGTCAGAATTGCGAGATATAAATTCAGAATTGCTAGATATAAACTCATAACTTCTGACTTTTTCCCAGAATTGAGTTTATATCTCACAGTTGTGAGTTGTTTTTTTTTTTTCTCAAAAAGCAATTTTGACTTTATAACACGCAATTGCGAGTTTATAAAAAATAAACAAGAATTGCAAGAAAAAAGTCAGAATTGCGAAATATATACTTGCAATTGCGAGGAAAAAAAGTCAGAATTGTGAGATTTGTGAGATTGTGAGAGTTTTTATCTCCCAATTCTGACTTTTTTTCTTGTAATTGTGAGTTTATATCATGCAATTCTGAGAAAAAAAGTCCGAATTCGGAGTTTATATCTTGCACTTTGGACTTTATAACTCTGCAACTGTGAGTTTACATCATGCAATTCTGAGAAAAAAAGTTAATATTTCACAATTCTGAATATTAAATCTTGCAATTCTGACTTTATTTCTCGCAATTGTGAGTTGAGGAAAAAATCAATTGTGAGATAAAAAGTCACAGTAACCTTTTTTATTTTTAATTCAGTGGCAAAAACAAGCTTCCATATAAAACTCATGAACAGTTTGATAGCTGATTTTTTTCAACAGTATTGTAATTTATAATGTATTATTCTGACAAGAGCTGCACTATTATGTACAATGTAAGAAGGGAGATCTACAATTTATATTATGAATTAAATTAATGTTTTTAATTATTAATATTACTGTGCTAATATTAATTAAAAATGTATCTTGATGTAATGTTGTGTCTTTTGCTGGTGGTGATTGTGCCTTGTCTTGTGAATCTTGTGAAGAGCACTACACTGACAGTTAACTAATTAATAACTCTTACACTTTTCTGTTATTACAGCACTGACACTAATTAATTGATAACACTGAAATGTACAATTATTTGATCTGTATGAACAAATTTTCCCTAAAATTATTCAGCGTTATTTCACTAACACTTGTGTTTCACAATGCTTTCAGTATATAATAACTGCTACTAAATTTCGAAAACCTGCCTAACACATAACAAAAACACTTCTATCTTTTACAAAAATTAATTACTAATCATCTTTACTTCCTCCAATGTATTTCCTCTTAAATAACATTTCCAAAGCTGAAATTAATCCCTTTTTCTCTCTCAACCTCTCTTCCTTTATATCCTTCTTCTCTTCTCCTCCTCTTATCTCTTGTTGGTTTTCCTCCCCTCTTCCGTTGCATCTTTCTCCCCCTCTTGGTTGCTCTCTTGTCGTTTATGGTTTAGTTTTTACCTTCTGTGACCCTCTCTCCCTCCTCCCAGCCTTTTAAAGATGACATTGACCTCAAACAGGAGTTACGCAGTGACACGCTGGACACGCGCCAGGACTACGAGCTCAAGGTGAACAGACACACCGATACTTCTGCACACACTAATATAAGTGATATATGGCCTGTACTTTGTTTTACAAAAAAACGCAGCTTAGACCTCAGCAGACGGGTTCCATGCGTAAAAATTCCATTCATTTCTCTGTAGAAAATTTAGTGACATCATATTAACCTTTCTTGAAAGATCAGTCATTAGATCCAAGATTGGTTTTGGTTGGTATTCTGCTTGTTTTAGATTTAAAGGGATAGTTCACCCAAAAATGAAAATTCTGTAATTACTCACCCTCATGTCGTTCCAAACCCATAAGACCTTTGTTCATCTTCGTAACACAAATTAAGATATTTTTGATGAAATCCGAGAGCTTTCTCACCCTGCAAAGACCTAGAAAGGTAGTAAGGACATTGTTAAAATAGTCTTTGTGACATCACTGGTTCAACTGTAATTTTGTGAAGCTACAAGAATTCTTTTTATGTGCAAAGAAAGCAAAAATAACGACTTTTCAGTTCCGTGTCAGTCTTTGACGCGCGTTCACGAAAGTACCACAATGCATTTGTGTGGTGCTGTTGACGCAGGAGCCTGCGTTCTTTCTGTTTTCTTTGTGCACAAAAATTTATTTTATAGCTTTATAAAATTGGGGTTGAACCACTGATGTCACGTGAACTATTTTATGTCCTTTACTACTTTTCTGGACCTTGAATGTGGTAGTTGTTGCTGCCTATGGAGAATCAGAAAGCTCTTGGATTTCATCAAAAAAAAATCTTAATTTGTGTTCCGTAGATGAACGAAGGTCTTACTGTTTTGGAACGGCATGTGAGTGAGCAATTATTGACAGAATTTTCATTTTTGTGTGAACTAACCCTTTAAGCTTGTAATGTTGTTTTTCATTCAGCTGGTTAGTTTGCATCAGTTCATAGCTTAAAACTCTTTTAATTAAAAAATGTTTTAAACTGTGTAGAACATAAAAAGACTGATTTTGAAATAGAGTATTCACATATGTGACCCTGGACCACAAAACCAGTCATAAGGGTCAAGTTTATGAAACTGAGATTTATGCATCATCTAAAAGCTGAATAAATAACCTTTCCATTGATACAACTATTTGACAATCTGGAATCTGAGGGTGGCAAAAATCAAAATACTGATAAAATCGCTTTTAACGTTATCCAAAAATCAAGTTCTTAGCAATGCATATTACTAATCAAAACTTAAGTTTTGACATATTTATGGTAAGAAATTTACAAAATTAGAACATGATCTTTACTTAATATCCTAATGATTTTTGGCATAAAAGAAAAATCCATAATTTCGACCCATTCAATGTATTATTGTCTATTGCTGTAAATATACCTGTGCTACTTACGACTGGTTTTGTGGTCCAGTGTCATATATAAAAGCTTCACTGAATATGCCTGTTGCCTTTTGCAGGACCCAACAAACGGCTACTACAACGTGCGAGCTTCCACCCACGATGAGGGACGTCCCGCCTCCCGATCCATGCACTACTCAGACTATCGCACCTCTGGACAGCCAGGGGGCGCCGCGGCCGTTGTGAGCAGTAGCTCAGGAGCTCCCGGAGCTACGGCAGGTCCGGGAACACCGAGCAGCTTGGCACCAGGCTCACGAGCGGGCTGCTATGACCCTCGCCCTCCCTCTAGACTCTCGCACAACAGCTACGCCCAATTCAACACGTTCACCCGCGCCGGGCAGTCCCAGCAGCCTCCGCCCAGCTCTGGCCCACAGACTAGCGACTTCACCGCTGAATGCAGCCTCTTGGACTCTACTGGTCAGCTTGGATACGAAAATTACGGCTACCCACACTATCCCACGTTTCGGATGGGTTTTGGTCCACCTAGCCTCGCCCCGTTAGAAGGCAGCCCGGCGTATGAGATGTACGGAGTCGGGCCGAGCGTCAGCGCAGGAGGAACCGGAACCCCAGAGACTGGACTTGGGAAATACGGCAGTTCCACACGGTTCTCCTACACCTCCCAGCATTCCGATTATTCCCACCGACACACACAGAGGATGCAGACACATGTGTAAGAGAGAAGCGTCACGTGTACGTAACATAAGTTACGCTGATGTTATGCCGATAACGGCCATATAAGTACACACACTCACACAGGTACACAGGATGGAAATAATGAATGAAACGGAGATTAACATGAAGGGTGAACAAACAAAGAGAAGCTCTGAGTAAACGGAGGCTGAGAAATGAGAATGGGATCCAGGGCAGGAGCGTCTTAGCGTTTATTTCCCAGCTCCAGGAGCTGAAAGCGAAAGTCACAATCAAGACTGGTGTCTAGAAAAGATCTAAGATCTTTATACCGTTCACTAAATCCTGAATGCTTTTTATGAGCATGATCACAAAGGTAATTCCTGAGAAATGAAGGGTGCCTCTTATAGGCTTATAGTCTTGTTTTACAATGGTCTCTGACAGAGATGGTCATGTACATGTATGAATTCTCTTCAATGGCTTCTTCAACTTCTCTCCTTAGGCTTAGCGTAGTTTAAAGGGCATTTAATGACAAATTGCACAATATACAGTGGGGTCCAAAAATCTGAGACCACCATAATTATTTTTAATTTTTATTTAAATTTTGGAGTAAACTGAAAATTTAAAAATTTAAAAAAATATAAAACCCGGTTAATGAAGGCTACACAATTTTTAGGCCGCTAATCAAAAGTAAATTTTTACAAAAGATTTCCTTGCTTCCATTGAAACCCAAAATGCTTTTTCTCAAAACTTCCTCAAATCATGCTGGATTACATGACTAAAAATCTAGATATGTTTTGAACAAACTCTGCGGAATTGTGTATGATGGATTTAAATATACTAATAGGGATGAAACGATATTATCAACATCAGGATATCGCGATATTATCGTGGTCACATGATGATATGAAACGATAGGTCTTTTGGGCAAAAAGTATAGTTTTGAAATATATTTAAACTTCTTATTCTAACATAAAAGGTCTTTAAAATTGTGTTTTGAGGCATTGTGATATATTTGACACAGTGTCTGTCAAACTAAAACCGAAAGCACAATATGGAATCCCTTCAAGTATGATTTCACTGCGCGTTTCAAGGCGATCAGCTCGTGATCCTATGTTGGCCGTGCCTCACAACGGCACCGCTCACAGTGAATGAATGCAGTGAACTCGTTTATTGCATGTGCTGTGAGTTTAGCGCAAAGTTGCTGTGAGTTTAGTGAGTTTGAGAACGCAAAGTTCAGCAGTTATGCTTTATTTTCACGGCAGATGATTACAGCATTTTTACTAGATTTGTAGTGAAACGTGTTTTTGTAAGCCTGTATTCGCTAAAGCTGGACTTTTCCTTCAAAATAAAAGCTCTACTGGCTCTTCCGTCAAAATAAAAGCTTAAAAGTGCGGTATGAATTGCCGACAACTAGTGGCTTAAATGGGTGACCTAACTGCGGTCCAAATTCAAAATATCTCTTTCAAGTGTAGAAATTAGGAAAGAAGTATTGTAATTACCCTGCTGTAGTGTAAAGCAAAAATAATATACCTGTGAAATATTCGTTTTCATTTATTTTACATTGCAGTTGTTTTACATTAAATGGTTATTACTGTCATAGGAATAACAATAATGTAAAATTATTATATTAATTTGCTTGGCTTCTAAAACGCCAGTGTGAATGTAATTTAGACTGTGACAGTATATCACAACTTTATACATCACCTTTAAAGTTCAGGTACACGTTCAGGTAAAATACTTTTTCTGACTTAAGTTTTCTTAGGAACGTGTTGGAGCTCTTAATTTTGAACTTTCAAAGTGCATTAGACAGAATAATTTAACTTTAAAATGTACAAAAAATTATTTTTTTTTCCAATTTTTCATTTGTCTTTTTCTAAAAAAAAAAAAATCGCAATAAATATCACATTGTGGACTTCATATCGCGATATTATCGTATTGTGAGATTCTGATATTGTTACATCCCTATATAATAATAATAATGTGTTTACCATATTTAAAGGGATAGTTCACCTAAAAAATGAGCATTTTTCCATTAATTACTTAACCTCAAGCTGATGGTTCCCACTGACTTCCATAGTATTTTTCCAAACCAAGGAAGTCAATAGGGACCAACAACTGTTTGGTTACCAACATTCTTCAAAATATCTTCTTTTGTGTTCCAAGGAAGAAAGAATGTAGAGTAAATAATGTCCAAAGATGTCCAAATGTCCAAAGATGACTTAAAATTATTTAAAATAGGACAAAAGAAATATTTAAATATGATAAAAGTACTAAAAATTGGGAAAACGACTTTTTTCTTTGAAGAACCAGGGTTTCTACTGCCTTAAAAACAAGAATACTATATATAATGTAGCCTGGAAAACAGGGTTGCCAGGTTTTCACAACAAAACCCACTCAATTGCTACTCAAAATTAGCCCAATTGTTTTTTGAGGGGAGTCCCCTGGTAAAAATTGCGTTCCGCTTCAACCTGCAGACATCAAAAACGACCAGCGGCAACAGTGTTAAAGTAGCCCAATTCCGCGGGAAAACAGTGGACTTGGCAACACTTGGCATCACATAAATTAATAAAATCTTTCCCAATTTTTTAATGAATATACAATTTTGTAGTATTTTTAATCTTTATCTTTATCCAGCAATTCACAAACACATTAGCCAGTTTATTTAAAAACAAATAATAATAATAATATTAAGATATTAGAAAATAAGACTTTTAGACCTCACTGTAAACGGTTACCAGTGTCACAAAATCTCTTTATTTTTCCATTCATTCTCAAATGAAGGTCGACAAAGGAAATGAAGAGCACACAACACTCGTACAACACTCTTGATCACCAAAGCAACGTATTTTGAGACTAGATGATTCTTTATTATTTTGTGTGTAAATCAGCATCTACCTGGCTATCCAGCTTGCTGAGCTACCTCGTTAAACAGGTTACTAGCCTTCCAGTGCAGCGACCATCTCAATTGAAAAAAGCACTTTTTGGCATTTGCAATAAATCACATTACCCTTTAAATTTCAACATTATGATGGAGAGCAGTTGAGGAAGCCATTTGACCGTTTTCAGACATGCCATTTAGTTCACTATCCTACAAATAGTTCAGAACCATGGAATATATATAAATCTATATACATATTCATATACAGGAATGCCCCACTCTTTTCCATGGTGCTTTTGTAGTGGGGTCATTGTTTGCACTGCATTCCAGTATTCTAGCTTAGATTACCCTCATAATCGATATGTAATCTCTCATTTGCACACTAGGCTAGAGCGTTCTCTCTCTATGTTTCGAATATTACCGAAAATCTTCTTTTTTTGTCATATTTCTGTAAGTGATTCTGGACCAAAGGTTCAACGTTAGAGTATCAGTCTTTATTTGGGTGATATTCACCTCAACGAACAAGAAAATATGCAGATTTGTTTGTTATCGTTGTTTGCGAATTTATTCGGTCGCGAGTGACCTAGAGTTTTTCTTCTTTCTTCTTCTTTTTTTTTTTTTTAATTTGAGGGTTGGGAACAGCATGGAAGGTCTGAAACTGATCCAGCCTTAGGTATCCAAACTCACCCTTACTGATCTAAGATCAGGCTGCTATCACATTCGTCTTAAAGATTACGAAGATCAAATTGGAATTAATTTAAGGTCAAAGGTCCGGAGTGTTTTTTAACCGTTATTAGGACTTTCAAGTGAAGTTTGAGATCGGAGAGTCTTTCACTCACTTATTCACACAGACACACACCTGATATTTGTGCCAAACACAAACGACTAACTTGAAGTATTTTCCGCCAATTAAGAAAAACTACCTTACGGGGACCAGAGATGGTCTTTGGCTATGAACTGTCTTCAACGGGTTTTGAAGGATGCCATTATCAAAGCAATGATGACAAAGGAGAAACGTGAGGATGAAGACAATCCCTCCGAACAGTGAGGTACTCGCTCTCTGCGACTAGTTTTCGTCTTCGTCCGCATTTCGAACGAGCCTTGTAAATACTTTCCCATGTGTAATTCCGACTTCAAGTATTATTTTACATCATCCAATGTGATGCACTCTTTAAATGCAGTATTGTTATGTTTTCAATTGCGCGAAGAAGGCTGACAAACACTATAGCGATGGTACTTTCTTGACTTGAGCGGACGATGAGTAGCTTGGTTGGAGCCAGTACGATACCAAGAGGATCCGGAAACATCTTGATGACCTGCTTGAGCTGCCAATTACTCATCCTTTATATCGATGGCCTGGGGAAAACCTTGTGGGACACATGACCCACTAAGACAGTATTTTGCATTCCCCGTCCCATCTAAGAACTTGAAGCTCCATGAAGACGAGAAGAAGGAATATATGAAGGAGTGAACAAAATAAAGAGTGGCCTTAGGAAAACATGACTTTTATATTCTCTCACTTTATAAACCGGCTAAGGCCAGAGGAGTGCGTGCAGATGACGGTATGTGTGCGTTTTTGTGTGTGCGATTGAGCGCGAGTGTGCGTATATGAAAATCTTTATGTAATCCGTTCATTTACTTCTCTCACGTTCCTGCTCCAATACTTTTCTTCTGCTGGTAGGAGTGTATCCTGTATAATTGTGTCTTAGAAAATAAACGTTGACCTTACTGTACTGTTCTTGGTAGCTGAAAAATGTTTGACAGATGTACAACAAAAGTTATTGATTTTTTTTTATTTCCCTTTGATTTTTTTCCAATATTTTTTAAAAATGTTACGTAATTATTTTTTCACAGTATATCAGAAATAAAAGCACTGTTTTTCTAAGAATCAATGAAGTATTGAATGTGTGGTTTATATGCAGTTTACACATACAAATATATTTAATGTTTATTCTTGGGTTAGAAATTTGTTATTTAAAAACTGGTGTCGGCAACAATAAAATTTAAGGAAAAATATGAGAACATTATTTTTTATAGGAACACATCCAGTTTTCATGAATGTAGTAGCCTAATATAGGCCAGTTATAAATGCTGTTTTTAAAGAAAGTTCCTTAAGGACCTGCCACTACACATACACAAGAAATACAGACCTAGTAATAATCATATTATGAAATATTATTACAATTTAAAATAAATGTTTTCCTTTTAAACACATTGTAAAATGTAATTCATTCCTGTCATGTTAAAGCTGCATATGCAGCAATCTTCAATGCCACATGATCCTTCAAAAATCATTCTAATTCCTGATTTGTTCAAGGAACATTTACTGTTGTTATTATCAAAGTGGAAACAGTTGTGCTGTGTTTTTGTGGAAACTATGATACATTTTTCAGGAATCTTTGTCTCTGATAAATAGAGAGTTAAAAATAACATCATTCATTTGAAATAATACAAATATTTTGTAATGTGATAAATATTTTTCTTGTAACTTTCGATCAATTTAATGCATTCTTGCTGAATAAGAGTATGAATATCTTCTTCTTCTTCTTCTTCTTCAAAAATGCTATACTTTTATATAGCAAGCATGCTTTTGCATCAAAAGTGATCAAAAGTGAAGATAAAGACATTTATAATGTTACAATAGATTTCTATTTCAGATAAATGTTCTTCTGAACTTTGTTCATCAAAGAAGCCTGAAAAATTCTACTGAGCTGTTTTCAACATAATAATAATAAAAAACGTTTTTTGAGCAGCAAATCAGAATATTAGAATGATTTCTGAAGGATCATGTGACTGGAGTAATGATACTAAAAATTCAGCTTTAATGTCAGGAATAAATTACATTTTAAAATATATTAAAATAGAGAACCGTTATTTTAAATAGTAAAACTATTTCACAATTTTACTGTTTTTGCTGTACTTTAGATCAAATAAATGCAGGCTTGGTGAGCAGTTGAGACTTCTTTAAAAAAAAAAAACTCTTAAAAAGTAAGTAAAAATCTTACTGTTCAAAAACTTTTGACTGGTAGTGTACATACAACATTACAGAGTATCTACAATATACATAATTAACTACAAATATCACTTACATTCATACTAGTAAACATACCATATATCATGCCAAAGCATGTTTACCTCATTATCTAGGCCTACTGCACTTAGACAGCGCGCTGTGACCGGAACATCGAGTCGGTGAATTGAGCTCAAGAGTCGATTCGCGAATGAATCAGTCAGTAAGATTTGTTCGATATATTCAAAGGAACCGGCTAAAAAGAATGATTCGCTCATGAAGGTCAGTCGCAACGATTCTTCACTAAGATTATTTGTGGCTAAATCATGGCTAAATATTTTACTTTAAAGCACCTACTTATTCCACACTGGCAGCTGCATCTATCCACAAAACTATAACTATAGAGTCGACTGACATCTAGTGGCTGTTTGCGCGTAGCTATAATACGCACTGAACCTTAACTTCAAACCTCCTACAGGCAAGTGGCGCCAGAGCCGCAGTAAAACAATCCACCGTAAAGAATTTTCCACAGAAGCAGTAGGGTGACCGAGGGGAAGATGGCGGCGACAATGCTGAGGTCGCTCTCCAGACTGGGACGTCCTTCAGTGCTATTAAACAGTAATGTCAGCACTCCAGCCTGTGCTCTGCTTCAGAAGAGGTACACACATTATAGTTGTCAATACGGTGTGATTAAAAAATGGGTTTAGTTAGTTAGCGGCTTGCTAGTGGCCTGTTATTGGGGTTAGATAACCAGTGTTTTTTTTTGCCTGCGATTTTTTTTAACAAGCATTGACATGTACAGTTTTACACAATATTACTAAACTGCCCTTTTCAAATTCTAATTATTGCATGACAATATTTGTAATCGTTTCCCCCCTCCACCGATGTTTTAATTAACTGCCAAAATGAGCATGAAGCCGGTTGAGATGAAACATGAGCTATTAACTTAATAGTTTTACAATTTCACTTATAAATCATAGATTTAAGATCTACTTACTTGCACATCTGATTTGCTTAACCTTTTGTTTTGAAATTTTCACCAACGCAGACATATTAACATATATAAGCACCGTAAAAAGCCACTCATGACAATGTCATTGCATTAAACAACAAAATATCAAAACAAATTTCATTTATTTTGAAGAAATACAGCACAATAATAATTTTCCAACAAACACTTTACTCAAATGTTTTGTTGATGGTGTTTTAATTTAGAAAAAATTAATAAAGAGTTGTAAATAAAGATGATTTTTAAAGTCATCCTTAAAAATTAATTGTATTCCATTAAACAATTCATGCATTTTAAGTTGTTTTCAGATATACATACTGATGCCACTGTGTGCAGTAAATGCTAACACCTTGCAAATTCACACGTCTTGTTCTCGAAGTTGAAACGTATACCTGTGTGCATTATGTATGCAAATCAATGACACAACTGTATTTTTTTTCATCTTCTGTTCAGGCTGAAGCAATGGCAGCCAGATGTGGAGTGGGCAGAGCAGTACTCTGGAGCTGTGATGTATCCCAGTGTCATCACTGAGAAATGGGCACCTCCACCTTGGAATGGTTGGTTTCATTTTGGCCAGGCGACTTCCGTATTTACAGTTCGACCCACCACGTTATAAAAAATATCTTCGTCTTTTTTAGATAAGGACCCACCAGCAGAGAAGGAGGTGTCCAACCTGACCATCAACTTTGGGCCTCAGCACCCAGCAGCTCATGGAGTGCTCCGTCTGGTGATGGAGCTCAGTGGAGAGTCAGTGAAGAAATGTGACCCTCACATCGGCCTCCTGCACCGCGGCACTGAGAAACTGATTGAGTACAAGACTTATTTACAGGTAATTAAAGACTGCAGACCTTAATGGATGACACTATATTATTAAATGTTTGCTGGTTAACACACATAAACACAGCAACTTAACACTAGAACCGCCAGAGGTCGCTGTATAGCTAAAACCGCCATGCAGGTAAATTTTACCCACGCGGAAACAAGTGTTTTGATATGGCTAAAGAAGATTTTTTTTTTTCACTGTATTATGCCACTGTCTTGATAAAGAAGTGTCTAGTGTCATAAAAAATGATTGTCTAGTCATCAACTTTTATTTTTGCTCTGTTGTTTTATGTTTATAGATTTTTATGCAGGCTACAGTCCGTTTTCATAACAGTTAGTTTAACATAAGACTGCGCTGACAAAGGGAATTAAAAGGAAGTAAATACATAATTGTGTGGTGTAATATTAGAATTCATTGTTATTATTCAATAAATTAAGAGAATTCATGTTATTTAAATTACTAAAATAGCCCATAGACAACAATGTGTAATAATAACTCATGCACACCGCATAGGATGATGCGATGTCAAATGAATGATTAATTTGTTTATTTATATCACTTATAATTTTAATAAGAGAACAACACAAATCAACTTAGGGTGATCAAAAAAAAAAAAAAAAAAAAAAGGTTGTATTCATTACACAGATCTGAATTTCTTTTTTTTTTCTTCTTCAGGAAATTGCACAGTAACACAGTAGCGAACAATAATCAATAGAAATTGCAAAACAAAAATTAAATAAATAATCCAAAGTTTTAACAATATGTGTAACGTTATTCTAAAACATCTAAATATGAGATGTCAGATGAGTCGTCAGATGCTGAGGCGACCCAGGACGCATAACAGACTCTCCAATAATCATGGTATTTAGTGCTTCTATACCTCTTCGGCATCAATAGACTGCCTTCTTTTACTCGTATTGGCTTTATTTATGAAACTGATAACCACTAATTTAGTGAGTAAAAGGCACTGCCTAGCAGTGTACAATGTAAAAACATAACCAGCAAGATTATGACAGTGCGAAAATACATGCATTATATAGTGGGTAAATTTGACCCGCGCTGGCGCTTTTAGGTATAAATGCTCAGTTTTTCGATCTGGTATTATCTAAATACTTTTTAACACCAGGGGATTTAAAATTACACAATTTTAGTAAAAGTCAATGACTGGGAGACTTGTGTGTTTTATTGAAAATCTGTTATGTACGTTTAAATAACAGGTGCGGGTAAAATTTCCCCCGTGGCGGTTCTAGTGTTAAAGGGACAGTTCACCCAAAAATGAAAAATCTGTAACGAGTTACTCGCCCTCATGTCGTTCCAAACCGTAAGATATTTTAGATGAAATCTAAGAGCTTTCTGACCTTGCATAGACAGCAATGCATTTAGTACATTCAGGCTCTAGAAAGGTAGTAAGAACCTCGTTAAAACAGTTCATCTAACATTAGGATAAACTTACATTTCAGAAATGTTATGGTTTACATCAGAATCTCATGGCTGTCTTATGCATGACTTTATAAGCTGTCAAAACTGTGCTGTTGTATGAATCTGTATGCTTTATTCTGTTGTCTGTGATGAAGTATCATTTACTGTAATGTTGTCTTGTGTGTTTGTGTTGCTGCAGGCACTTCCATACTTCGACAGGCTTGACTATGTTTCCATGATGTGTAATGAGCAGGCATATTCTCTAGCCGTAGAAAAGCTTCTTAACATTCAGGCTCCGCCACGTGCACAGTGGATTAGAGGTGAGATACAAGAACTAAAATACTTTAGATTAGGGTTGTGCTATATATGTCATCTAGGATGACATTATAATTGTTGTTTACACAATATGTGATTTGGCATTGAGTATATTGCAAAAACCAAACAAAAACACACCTAGAGAGTGCACATACACACGGTGAGATGCGGGTAAGACTACTGTGCAAGCACATTTAGAGTTAATGCTTTCTCGGCATGATTTAGTCTATTAAAATGCATTCTGAATTCCCCCAAAATTCAAGATGCCCCTGTTTAATATTTTTATGTATTTATATCATCTGATGTAGTTAATATCACACAGAGTAGTTTTTCTCTAAACATCAGCACAATTTTTAAATGTGATATCAATTTCATAAAACAGTCCAATAAACAAGAAGTTAATATTAATTTACTTACATTTTAGACACATGTTCCTGTTTTTGCCCTGTTTCATCAATGAAAAAAGTTCCAAACAAAGCCATAGCAGAACTGTTTTGTGACTTGAGCAATGCACAAGTGTTTAGTTGCTAAAGCTATAAGATGTTTGAATGAATTGGTTGAATGAATAACTCCTTGACTCACTTATGGAGTGATTTGCCACCACCTTCTTAATTTTAGGCTTATATTAAGTATTCTTTTCCTTTTTCCCAAAATCATTTCAAATATCACTATTGAACAATTTGTTTTTAAAACATCAAAACATTATTTGTGCATTTGTAACTGCAGGTTAACGGCATTCATTTCTTGCATTAAACAGTCTGTGTAAATGCACCTAAATACCACTTCAGATGAGGATTCTGTGCCACCTCTGTATTGCAAACACAAATTTTGTAGATACTGATTTCATTTAATTTGTAACAGCCCAGTGTGTTACAACTTAAATTTATTGACACAAAAAATGATGCATGCATTTAATTAAGTTAGAAAAATGGCCTTATAAAGGTAAAAATGCTCATAAAAAGGTAAAAATCAATTTAAACTTATTGGAAAAATTAATTTCTGTTACTCCTGCAAACTAACCACCGCACAGAGAAGAATATGAAGAATATTAAAAGCTTTGGGGGTCAGCTGTCCACAGCTTTTCTGTCAAAGTACCAGTACAATAACATGCTCAGTTAAATATTGTATATTTATCGTTATAGGGCAAATCCAGCGTTATGGATGTGACATATAAATGCTTAGAGAATGTATGTGTTACCAATATACCGAACCATCTGTTTATATTTTAATAAATAGTTGTTGATAGTCTTTGGAGTGTTTTTGAGGCTGCAGCTACTGATCTGGATGAGCTCACTGACAATGTGACATCCTACATCAGTTTCTGTGAGGACATGTATGTACCCTCCAGGACTTATTTAACATTTAACAATGACAAACCTTGGTTCAGTGCAAAACTCAAACAGCTTCACCAGGCCAAAGAGGACACTTACAGGAGTGGGGACAAAGCCTTGTACAAACAGGCCAAATACACACTGAATAGGGAGATAAGAGTGGCAAAGTTAAACTACTCGGGAAAGCTAAAAAAAACAGCTTTCAAGAAATGACTCGAAATCCGTGTGGAACGGCCTGAAAGCCATCACCAGCTACAAGAGCCCGTCCCCCAGCACTGAGGCCAATCAACAACTGGCTGATGACCTGAATGAGTCACACAACATAGCCATCAACACCCTCCTCCCCCCTCCCCCCTACTGTTTCTCAACCTGCCCTTAAGATCTGTGAAGGTGATGTTTGCAAAGTCTTCAGAAAGCAGAAGATAAGGAAAGCCAAAGGCCCAGACGGTGTCTCTCCAGCCTGCCTTAAAGCCTGTGCTGTCCAGCTATCATCCATCTTCACATTGATCTTCAACAGATCCCTGGAGCTGTATATAGTCCCATCCTGCTTCAAATGTTCCACCATCATCCCTGTACCCAAGAAACCAAAAATCACAGGACTTAATGACTACAGACCTGTTGCTTTAACATCTGTGGTCATGAAGTCATTCGAAAGACTGGTGTTGGCCTACTTGAAGGACATTACTGGACGCTTGCTGGACCCCCTGCAGTTTGCTTACCGAGCGAACAGGTCTGTGGATGATGCAGTCAATATGGGATTGCACTACATCCTTCAACATCTGGACAAACCAGAGACCTATGCAAGGATCTTGTTTGTGGACTTTAGCTCTGCTTTCAACACCATCATTCCAGATATCCTTCAGATTAAACTGTCACAGCTCTCTGTACCCACCTCCATCTGTCAGTGGATCACCAGCTTCCTGACAGATAGGCAGCAGCTAGTGAGGCTGGGAAAACTCACATCCGGCACCCGCACCATCAGCACTGGAGCTCCTCAGGGCTGCGTTCTCTCCCCACTGCTCTTCTCCCTCTACACAAATGACTGCACCTCTAAAGACCCCTCTGTCAAACTTCTGAAGTTTGCAATGACACTACAGTCACCGGTCTCATCCAGGATGGTGACGAATCTGCTTAGAGACAGGAGGTTGAGCAGCTGTCTCTCTGGTGCAGTCACAACAACCTGGAGCTTAACACGCTCAAAACTATAGAGATGACAGTGGACTTCCAGAGGAAGCCCCCTGCGCTCACCCCTCTCACCATCATGAACAGCACTGTGGCTGCAGTGGACTCATTCAAGTTCCTAGGAACTAACATCTCCCAGGACCTGAAGTGGGACATTCACATTGACTCCACTGTGAAAAAAGCCCAGCAGAGGTTGTACTTTCTTCGTCAACTGAAAAAGTTCAATCTACTACAGGCACTGATGACACAGTTTTACTCAGCTGTTATTGAGTCAGTTCTGTGCCCTTCTATAACTGTCTGGTTTGGGGCAGCCAGGAAATCAGATATAAGAAGGCTGCAACGGACTGTTAGGACAGCAGAAAAGATCATTGGTGTGCACCTGCCCAACCTTCAGGACTTGTACATCTCCAGAGTGAAGAAACAGGCAGGAAACATCATCCAAGACCCTTCTCACCCCGGATACAACCTGTTTGCACTTCTCCCCTCAGGCAGACGCTACAGATCTCAGAGCACTAGAACATCTAGGCATAAAAACAGCTTTTTCGCAAATGCCATCTCCAGCTTAAACAGATAAAACATGAATCATTACCTGTTCTACAATTCATTTCTGTATTTCTTTCTCCATTCTAATTATTGTCTCTTTCTGTAGTATTATAATGTAAATACACATGCACATCTCTTATTTATAAAAGCTGTATATAGAGTAAATAATGCACAAATCTATACATAAATCTTCTGTTCCAGATTCATACACATTATTATTTATTTTAAGTTTTTATTTTTATTTTTTTAAAATGTTTTTCTCTGTTCTCATGTCAGTTATGTATGTATGCATGTATGTACCAGGAGCACCTTAAAAAAACACAAGAAATTCCTTGTGTGTTTGCGCACACTTGGCGAATAAAGCTGATTCTGATTCTGATTCTGAAAAATGAGAAAAAAAAAAATAAGCCTATGCACGAGTTTTCTATGTTAAAAAAGGGAAATAATCATGCGTTATGGATGTGGCAAAAGGACACCGTTTTTGAGAGACTACATGCTTTGTAGGATTTCTGTGAATTAAAATGCACAAACCAGATGCAATAATAACCAATAAATAGAGAAGTGATGGCACTTCACAGAACATATAATTGTTACTTTATTTTAATTTTGATGTGTCTATATATGAGGAATATGTACTGTTATGGATGCGATAAGCCTGAAAATAGCACTTACGAGACTATGGAAAATCATACACTAAAAATATAAAAAAGCTTAAAGAGAGATCTCACATGGGTATTTGAACCACCAAATGTTGACATCAGTGCTATCAGTATAGTAAAAACCTTTGGTAAACACTTTATTTTTTCACGGTATGGTTGACTTTTGCATGGAATTACCATATAGACAAAATTCCAGAAAATATCGAGATATCATTTTAGGTCATTATCGCACAACCCTACTTTTAGTCTGGTTTACACTAATTAGATTTGCTTTAAAAATCCCCAAAAATTGCGTTAAAAGATGTTGCAATTACACAATTAAGACTGCATTGATATTTTTCTTTGAATGTACCTACTTGGCTTTATCAGCTGCATAAAGTTATTGTATATGGCCTCCACAGTGCTGTATGGAGAGATGACCCGTATCCTGAACCACATTATGGGCATCACCACCCACGCCCTGGACATCGGAGCCATGACCCCCTTCTTCTGGATGTTTGAGGAGAGAGAGAAGGTAACAACTTTTTATTGCGCTTCTTCAAACAGAAAAACAAATAGAATTTAAATATGCATTTTGTCAGGCATTAAATGCAAATTTATTAATAAGAAAAATCACAGTTCGTTTCAAAAAATCATACTATTTTTATCCTAGTTACCATTGAATTGGTTGATATCTTGCAGATGTTTGAGTTCTATGAGAGAGTGTCTGGAGCAAGGATGCATGCCGCATACGTCAGACCCGGTGGAGTTCATCAGGCATGCTTTGACAAACACAATCTTTTTAAATGAAAAGCCCTTTTCTGGTTATGCTGAAATAACTTAATGTCATCTCATAACCTGCGAGCATTTTTGTTGCAGGACATGCCTCTTGGTCTCATGGATGACATCTATGAATGGTGCAAGAATTTCTCTATTCGCGTTGATGAAGTTGAGGAGGTATGTAGACCAAACTGCAACCAGTGTATAGAATAGTGCTAGTTAATCTAAAGTATATCTCTGTAATGTGATATTTGCCTTTGTGATCATGCAGATGGATGTTTTGTTTTGTTTTTTTCAAAATGCATGTGTTTTTAATTGAATTGAATTTAATAAACAGAGTTTCTAAATGAATATGACCGCAATATTTCAGATGCTGACCAACAATCGTATCTGGAGGAACAGAACTGTTGGTATTGGTGTTATTTCAGCAGAGGATGCACTCAATTATGGATTCAGGTAAAACATTGTGTTATTATGAAGCAGATCTGATCGGTAAGAGTTGCAGCTCAAGTTTCACCCACATATACACACAGAAGTTGCTAGAGTAGATCTATCTGACAGCAAGTAATGGAGAAAAAGCATCTTTATGAGTAATTTAAAATCAAACCCAAATGGGGAAAAAAGAAGTGAAGTAATTTGCAGTCTTTGTGTGGTGAGATCTAATCACCATCATCATCACCATAGCTTAACTAATAAAATCACCCGCAAGTGCAACGCAAAACTAATTCATACAGATTATAAATTGACCAGAGTGAAATCTGAGCTCAGTTAACTAAGATTGTCAATAATGTGTGTATTTGTCCTCCTTCAGCGGAGTGATGCTCAGAGGTTCTGGTATTAAATGGGATCTGAGGAAGAGTCAACCATACGACAAATACGATGAGGTGGAGTTCGACGTGGCTGTTGGAAGTAACGGTGACTGCTATGACAGGTGACCGCACATGTTAATATTTTAGACTGCGTTAAGAGCTTCAGGAAGCTCAGAATGACAGGAAATCTAAATGCAACCACAGGCTATAAATTGGTCTTAGACTCTACTAAGCTTTCTCACCGCATATGCTGATACTATCACATATGAAATGTAGTGTGATGTGTGCCGCTTAAAAACGATAAACTTGGTTGTGAGAACTTGAGACTGTGACCAAACATGATTACTAATGAGTTTAATAAAACTCAGACATATAAAAATAAGGTTGTTACAATTTATACAGATGTTACTGTATTTGGTAATTTACATCAATTTACATCTGCATCCTAACTCAAGCTTCTGTAAAATGTGCATTAATAGGAGACAAAAAATGTAGTATTATTAATATTTCAGACTGCACTGCAAACTGCGGAAAATACATGTCATCAAAGTCAGGCAACGCAAACCTGTTTCATGATTTGAAACAATATCACTCATTAGAACGTGCAGAAACTAAGAAATAATTTTTTCTGTTAAGATATTTTGTTTTGAAACATGGCTTTAAAAAATGGCTGGAAAAGTGTTAAGAATTTCAAAAACATGAAGGGTTTGTCATATTCTGATCACAAAGAGTAGTTTAAAAACACAATTCTACAGTTTTCACTTAGGAACAAAAATCTGCCAGATTCGTGATCATTATCAATATTGACTGATATGAAAAATTTTGCGATAATTTTTTCGGCCATACCGCTCAGCCATATTTTAAACCATTTATTAATCTTAGTTAATAATAATAATAATAATAATTTACATTTACTAATACATTATTAAAATCAAAACTCTGTTCACATTATTTAATGGACCTGAACTAACGTGAAATACCAATAAACGGTTGTATTTTTATTAACTAATGTTAAATTCTGTTATAAATGGGTTACTCATTGTTATTTAATGCATTAAGCAATGGTAACTAATGGGACTTTACTGTAACATATTTACAAATATTGCCTTGCTTTTTGGATGTTATCAGTGACAAATATGAACTTTTTTTTTAGATATCTGTGCCGAGTGGAGGAAATGAGACAGTCGCTGCGCATCATGCTTCAGTGTCTCAACAAAATGCCTGCTGGAGAAATCAAGGTAGATGATGCTAAAATAGCCCCACCCAAGAGATCTGAAATGAAGGTAAGCTATACTTGCATATCCATCTTGCATTCAAATGGCAAAAAAGCAGAATAGAAAAAGTAGTTGGGATCTTTTAAGTATCACAATGATTTGGACATGCTTGCTAAGCTAATTTAAAGGTGCAGAGTGTCTTTTTTTTTTTTTTTTTTTTTTTTCCCAAACACTTCTCTCATATTCTTTTAGTCAGTCAGATACATAGCGTTGCCACAAACTTAAGCCATAGCCAGTGTTGCATAGCTCAGATGTTCACACATTTTGAAACACCACAGTGTTAAGCATAGTTTTCGTGACTATGAGAAGTTGTAAGAATATGTTCCTATATAGAAAATGCACACTTCCTCTTTAAGAAAATGAGATTTCTAATGTATGCATATTTGTGTGCTTTAATGTTAACTAACATTCCTCTCATCCCATGACTTTTGTTTTCATGCAGATGTCAATGGAATCTCTCATTCATCACTTTAAGCTGTACACTGAGGGCTACCAGGTTCCTCCAGGAGCCACATATACTGCTGTAGAGGCACCTAAGGTGAGTGCTGTACCAACAATTACATGCACACCATTGCTGTTCTCAAGAGAATTTTTTGTGTTGGCCTTATTGGCAGTTTTCGGTGGTTTTTGGTCATCTTCTCATCCAGCATATTTGTAACTCCGTTTGCACATGTGGGAAATGTGGGTTTCAAAAGTTGTTGTCATTGTGGTGCTGTCTAAAGGTACTTTTTTTGTGGCAGTGCAACAACTCAATTTGCAGCACGACCAGTGTATTTTTGACTCCTGAATTAATGACAACAATCTGGTTATTTTCAGTGAATCAAAACCATACAGTGCAACCAGGGTATTTTACTGATTTGTTAAACTTCTACTGCAGTCTGAACTGAACTCACTAATTTTTATCCCAAAAAACTTTTTCAAATGCTAACAGAATAATCTAATAGAACCATTAAGGAACTAGACTTAAGAAAAATCAGAACAAGTGTTGTTATAGTATATTCCCATTCCTGCTTTAAACACAGTTGTGTTGTACTGCAGGGTGAGTTTGGTGTGTACCTGGTGTCTGACGGTTCCAGCAGACCTTACCGCTGCAAGATCAAGGCACCTGGCTTTGCTCACTTGGTAAGTAAATCATTTTACTCTTTTGATCATGTACTCACCAGTTATAAAATAAGCTTTATAAATAATAAAAAAAACATGCATCATTCCAGAGTTTTAGATCAGTAACATGGAAAGAAGAATCTTACTCTACTTTTTTGATCAAAAAAAAAACAAAAACAGTAAAAACAGGAATACTGTGAAATATTTAGACTATTTTAAATAATAATAAAACAGTAAATATATTTTAAAATGTAATTTATTCCTGTGATGGCAAAACAGTCTTCACTGTTACATGATCCTTCAGAAAACATTCTGATTTGCTGCTCAAGAAACATTTTTTACAATTATCAATGTTGAAAACATTTGTGCTGCTAAATATGCGTGTGGAAACCATTAAAAAACAGCATTTATTTTAAATATAATTTTTTAGAATTATGAATATAATCAATGTAATTTTTGATCAATTTATTGCTAAATAAAGTATTCGTTTCTTCTTCAAAAAAGAAGATCATAGTTTAAACCTTTGAATGGTAGTGTATGTAAAAAGGCTCCAAATACTGTAGGCCTTATCTTTTATCTTTTCCTGTTTGTGTGGATGTTGCTCAGTGATGTGTTTTTTGTCCCTCAGGCTGGTTTAGATAAAATGTCTAAAGGACACATGCTTGCTGATGTGGTGGCGATCATTGGTAAGTCTTTTTTTCTTTTTTTTTTTTTTTTATAATTGATAGACTTCTCAGTTGTGTTTGTTTTGTAGATTTGCGTATCCCAGCAATGAATGAAGTATTACATTTTAATAAGAGGCCAGTAGCACTATATAATATAATAATCTTATATAATATAATAAAATAATGATTATATTATATTATATATAAAATAATATATTATATTATAATATATAATAAAACTCTGTTTTCACTAATTCTTAAATTCCTCCCTGTTCTACCCTGCACTCTTCTAAACAATGTACGAAACTTTGTATTGTTAGCACTTTTCATGTTATTGTCTTCTTAAAGGGATAGTTCACCCAAAAATGAAAATTACCCCATGATTTACTCACGCTCATGCCATCCTAGCTGTAAATTACTTTTTTTTTTTTTTTTTTTTAGACAAATACAATCAGAGTTATATTAAAAAATACTCTGGCTTTTCCAAGCTTTATAATGGCAGTGAATGGTTGTTGAGATTTTGAAGCAAAATAAAGTGCATCCATCCATCATAAAAAGCACTCCACACGGCTCCGGGTGGTTAACAAAGGCCTTCTGAAGTGAATTGATGCTTTTTTTATTTGCTTCAAAATCTTGACCAGCATTCACTGGCATTACAAAGCTTGGAAGAGCCAGGACATTCTTTAATGTAGCTCCTAATTGTATTCATCTGAGAGAAGAAAGTCGTATACACCTAGGATGGCTTGAGTAAATCATGGGGAAATTTTCATTTTTGGGTGAACTATACATTTAAGATAAATCGCTGTTTATATTCCTCATTTGTAGGTCACCTTGTATATGAGTCTGCTATATGAATAAATGTAAATGTTATGATTTTGACTTCATAGTATTACAGCTGCTTTGGCGAAACTCATGCCTTCTTAGTCCCACCCCAGTGTTGCTGTATTGGACTACTCAAATTAACAGAGCAAATTTGAATGCGCCGCAGAGTTTACACTTTGCTTACAAATATTTTATTTGCTTATATTTTCTGACATTCTCCAAACACTTCAATGATCCATTCAGCTGCCACACTCTCTTCCTGCACATGTATATCCCTACAAACAAATGACTGACAGTTAGAATTTTGCTTATATTATTACACAGAGAAAAAAAATGGTGTTAAAAATGAAATTGCTAGTAGATGTCACAAATAATTAAAAGAAAATGGCAAGTGGCAGACAGAATTAAATGTGATAATTTTAAATTATAAAATAAATGTTTAAAAATGTATAATTAGTATTAAAATGAAAACATAAATAGTATTTCTAGTAAAAGATACTCCAATAATCTTTGTTTTATTTATAACTTAATTTTCTTAACTTAAGTTTTTACTTAATTTTTTTAAGGTTATATAATGCTTAACAAAACATTATATAATTAACATTTTATATTGTTACAAATGGCATTAAACCTTAATTTATATATTTTCATATTCATATTTGAATGTCTGTCAAAAGCTGATGTGATTTATATCTTTGAGGCTCATAAATGTTGGTCAGTGTAGTGATATTGTTTATTTTTTAATCATATGGTGTATATTTTGAATGAATGTACAGTCAATCTGCAAGAACAAATGATTTTCATTATGAATGTATAGGAGTGATGTCAACACAGGAAATATAGGGGATATTGTAGCCAGTTGTTTCAGTGTGCTGGTTCCTGTTGCAAAAGATTAAACTGTTGTCGTCTTTCTGGTGTTTACAGAGTTCTTAACCCTATAAAAATTTGAATACACATATTTCTAAAGCCACTAAATTAACAACATGATCTGAAAAATGATTGCTAAAAAAAGTGCACAATCTACTACATGCCTTTTGCCTTTTGTTTTTTTTTAGCAAGTAAAAAGCTTTTTAGTGTAATTCTAAAAATGTTCACCTTCATATTGTAGTACAAATATTTTTTGTAATTAGTTGCATATATATATATATATATATGTATAATGTGCTATTCACTGTGCCTAAAATGTATAATCGCGGAAAATTTTTTACATGCGTTGTATTGAACATTAATGGAACAACAAATTTTGTGTGAAAATATATCATTCAGATTGTTTATTTAAATGCATGAGGTGGCAAGGGGGCCTTTTACCCCACACACAGGGGAAAAGGTTCACCAGCATGGGGTAAAAGGCACACGGTATTTATACAAATACTTTAGCTAAAATAATGTTTTTTAAAATAATCTCTAAGTTAATACTTGTTCAAAACAATCACTTTAGCAAAGTTTGTTCTATTTTCTGCTTATTTTGAAAAATAAAAGAATTCATTTTTGTTCAATAAATGTACTGTCATTAAAATGTTAATATAAAAAATATATTTTAAAATACAGAAACAAAATCATTTTAATAAGTAAAGATTCTAAATGTATTGAAGGAGATCCAATAATAATTGAATATATATTTACACTAGTAACAACAAATTATATTTTATCATATGATTAATATCATGTTTTTAAATATGATGGTTTCATTCTAAACATGGTGATTACCTAGCATGAATATGGGCACCCAACCTAATTATGATATTGACCATCTGAATCTAACCATGTCATGTCAGCAAATGGAAAAGTCAGCCTTCTATTAATTATCATGTTAATTACTGTGTGCCTTTAGCCCCAACAGCAGGGGTGCTTTTTACCCCAAATACCATACTTTTACATATTCTTTCGTTATTTAAAAACTGTTACTTTAATTATCTTAAACAAAACTAAAAATCATAGAGTCTTAAAATATATGCATTTTAGCGATTCTCATTTGTTACTTAAATCTACAACATTTAAAAGCATGAAATATTAGATCAAGTTAAACTCAGAATCAATGCAATCGTGTCAGGGATCAAACAAATTTACACGTACATCTTGAAAAGTGAATGTTCTGGAAAGTGCTGCGCTATATTTTTGATATTCTTATTTATATATATATATATATATATATATATATATATATATATATATATATATATATATATATATATATATATATATATATATGTATATGTGTTTTATTTATAAGTAGTCGTCTGTACTGTTATGTAGTGTTGATTTACATTGCAAGCAATCTTTTTTTTTTTTTTTAATAAATATCAGCAACTGCACCAAATTACATATTTTAGTTTAGCTTGCGCATGTTTTTTTTTTTTGTCCCCTTCTTGAGTATGAGCGCCATTTTTCTCTTATATTTTGCTATATGAGCCATTAAAATTCTGATGTATCAAATATGATATTATTATTACTATTATTTAGATTTTGTCTAGAGGTTCAATAAACTGTTCAATTTCAGAAAATGTGATTTTTCAAACCGTTATTTTATATTGTCAGGCTTTACAGGGTTAGTGCAATATGAACATTTCTGGAATTTAACCTGACATAGGACAGAGTATAAATTAATAATAATAATAATAATAATAAAATAAAAACACTTTTAGTGTATTTTTAGTGTTTGATTAGCAATTTGATGTCGCCCTGAACCTCAACCCGTTGTCTTTTTCCACAGGCACTCAGGACATCGTGTTTGGTGAAGTGGACCGTTGAGGACACCAGTGTCTGATCTTGATTCTGTCTTTGTGATCCATTCTAGTGATATTATGACAGAAGTTACTCTGATTTCTCTATGTAAATGCTTATAAAACCGAATAAATATTTTAAAACTTGGAAAAACTGTGAATTCTCTTTATTCACACTTAGCAAGTGTTTTTATCTGATGTGACATATATATATATATTCAGAATAACTGCTATTAACCCTGCTGAATCAGCATTTCCAAGGATCAGCCGTCTTATAGCAGATCACATGGTTTTTCGGCCCTTTTCCTCTTCGTCACTGAGGGGTGGGGGTGGTTTATTCTTCAAAACTGACATATTTTCACCACAACTTCCCTCTTGCCTGACTCTGATGTGCTTTACACATCTGTTCACTGAAAGTCTTCTTTGGAGGCGTGTGTCCCGTGAGATTGTTTGCAGAAACAAATCCAAGTTTTTTTGATGACGATGTTGATGAAGGTCGGGTTGCCCTTCTCTCTTCTGTCTATTTGGCTGAGCTTCGGAAGTGCTGGTAAGTGTTAAGCGTTAGCACTCTTTAACTCAAGCGAATGTAGTGTTTTGCATGTCGTTACGTTGATAAAGTTAGAGGTTGACAAAATTTGTATCAACTATTTTAGGTTTCCAACCTCAACTCTAAGCTGTTTTTTCATCTTCAAAATATGCTGAAAAATGTTTAGTAATTTGAAAATGGTGGTTAACGATTGTAAATGTGTTATATTAACAACTTTACTATAATATAGAGAAGGTCTGAAGGCTTTTTCAAATTTGTTATAGTATATAACAACCTTGCGAGAACAGTGGAAATTTTTATAAAATTTAATTGTCTTATTCATTTGTTGTTTTCAGGTAGTCATTTTCTGTTAAACGTTAAGATTAGCTTTGTGTTTTTGTTCATAATTTGTTTATAAATTATGAAAAAATTCAACTCAGATTATATGAAAGTGCTGAGATTTTATAAAAGGTTTTTATTCTATATTTTGTGAAAGCTTAAAATGAAGCAAGAGATGCACATCTGTGTAAATGTTACAATACAGTACAAAAAATAGACGCTGAGTCTGAAGCGAGCGTCTTGGTTAGTCACGTCTATATAAAGTTCACTTTTCACGTCTTTTGTTTTCAGTCCTTACTATATCTGAACTTTGATGGTGGAAACTTTGTTGCCAGGAAGTAGCCTCTTCTTATTCTGTCAACAAAGCCCGAACCACACAATATGACTCTACAATACAATGACAGCTGCTTAGCTGAAGTTTGCAATGTGAATAAATAGTGTTACATTTTTCAGCACATCCACATTGACTAGCAAATGTGAAACCAGTGCTGCTGCTTAAATTAAGGTTGTGGCTATGTGAGTTTTGCTGGTTGCTGGTCTACTTCCCTTCTGCATCTCTGTTAATAAGGATGCTGTGTACATTGAATTAAAAACAGGGTTAAAGTATTTTTAAGCTGCTTTGTATTTTCTATTATTCACTTCTCTTTTTTATGCATTACTTTAGGTGTCATAGATAAAATGTGATTGAATCCATGCTAAATCTGCCATCAAGATGAGACAAAAA